>JAFVMD010000011.1:600000-968982 GCA_023758005.1 Alternaria sp. BMP 0032 | reverse complement strand
TATATATAACTATAAAGTATAAATATTAGAGATTATATATAATACTAAAGACTAGAATATAGCTTTTTTTTTCTATACTATATATAAACTATAGTTTATTTTATATTTCTATGCGTAGTCTATAGGCTTTCTATAAGAGTACTAACTACTATAATTCTATAAATAGAATATACTCTTTAGAAACTATAATAAAGTTCTCTCTCTTATACTATATAGAGAGTTTGTTTTAAATATAGTTTACAAGTATCTATTTACTATATTACTAGGCGTATCTACTACAGCGAAGCAGCTCTATAGAATACTAATAGTTTATCTTTAGTAAACTACTTACTAAGTATACTACTAAAGTAGGTGTCTTAGTGTACTTAGTAAGTAAAACGTCTATCTATATATGCAGCTCTATATTCTTCTTCTCTTCTCTACCTCTTTTCTATCTTACTTTATTAGCTTAACTTTATAACTATACTACTCTTTCTTATAACTTTACGTAAGATAAGTAATAGGTCTATAAGTAACTCTAGTAAAAACTTATATAATAGTAGTAGGTTATTTATAGCTACGCCTATAACTCTTAATCTAGCGCTAGCTATAACCTCTATACTAAGTACTAGTACCTACTCTAATAGCGTGCGCGTAATATACTTACTTCTTACTAAGAGTAGTGTTAATAGCTATACTAAGCGTATACTGCTCTAACTAGTTAATATAGCTACGTAGTTTATAGCCTCTACTCTCTCTAACGCTACTTAATTTAGCTAAAATAACTAGAGTATTATTACTAGTAAGAGTAGTATAGCTAGTGTTAAGTAAGGTAATAAGAGTAATATTATAGTTAAGAACGTTAGAGCAGTAATAGCAACGCGTAGAGTACTTGCACCTACCTCTAGTATAGATAAGTAGAAGTTACTTAATTTTATATAAGTCTAACGTAATGCAAAGCCTACGCTACTATAAATACACTAGAAATTTAGTATCTACTTTCTAGTAGAGATATACTATTTTATAGAAGTAGAGTAGAAGCACTAGAGTAAGCTGTAGAGTAAAAGTAATAGTAAGAGTAATAGTAAGAGTAATAGTAAGAGTAACTATAAGAGTAATAGTAAGAGTAACTATAAGAATAACTATAAGAATAACTATAAGAGTAACTATAAGAATAATAGTAAGAGTAATAGTAAGAGTAATAGTAAGAGTAATAGTAAGAGTAAAGATAACGCTATAGATATTAATAGAGATAGAGATAGAGATAGAACTAGTAAGAGTAAGAGTATTAGTAATAGTAAAGATATAGTTACTAATAGAGTTAAAGTTACTAGAGAAATAAGAAATATAGTACTAGAGATAGAGAGCAAGAATATAGACGTAGTATTAGAGATAGAAAGTAAGAATATAGACGTAGATAAGAATAGGTTAAATAAGACTTCTATTTTAACGTAGTATATTACTAAGATAAACTCTCTAGATATATATAAGTTATAAGGCTACTTCTAACTAAGGCTAGATATACGTTATAGCGTTCTATTAAACACTACGTAATAGAAGTATAGGCGCTAGTTATCTTAGTACTTGTAGCCTTTAAATAACGTAGTTATAAACCTTATTCTTCTAACTCTCTATTCTTATAATTCTACTAGTCTTACACTTTTTAGTCTATAATACTACTCTTTACTCTCTAGAGCGTTCGCTTAAATAGAGATATAGTCTAATCTTTCTATAAGTATAAAGATTATGCTATAGTAAGTATTAAGACGTACTATAGATAGAATATAAGGTAACTTTCTAATAACGTAGAATAGCGCTAGAGCTTTGCTCTACCTTTTCTCTACCTAGATACTACTTTTAGGTAGTAAATAATATATAAATAGAATTACTTTATATTAAGCTATAGTGCTTACTATAGGTAAATACTATAATATTCTACTAGCTGTAACGCGATATAATAAAGCCGCTAAGATCTTTTATTATTATAATCTTCTAACCTACCTTAAGAGCGCTAGTAGTAGACGTTACGTTTCTTTATCTAACACTATTCTATAGTTACTTATATAGAAGTTATTATATTTAATACTAGACGCGCCTCTCTTTCTAGACACTATAGAGAATAGTTTAGAAGATAATCTAGATCTACTTTAGTTTAATAACTATATGCGTAGCTACTATATATACCTTATCTCTAGACTTCTATCTAATAAACGTATCTTTATCTACCTTCTAATTAGCGTAGTAGTCTTAGTAAATAGCTACTCTATAGTAGAGGCACTAAATAATATAGTACGCTTTATCTCTACTACCTTACGCTAGTATCTAAGTATATATATAGTAGAATTAATCTTCTAGACTAATAAAAATACTCTATTATACTTTATAATAATTAGCTATAATAGAATAGAGTAGCTATAATACTACCTAGTAGCCTAGCTAAGAATAGAGCACGTTAAGCGTATATAGACAATTAACGTAATAGAGTTATCTAATAGTAAGCACTAGGCACTATAGACTTAAAAGGTAAAAAGAATAGAGAGATAAGATGTTAGATATACTACGCGCGCACTATTAGTAGAGTACCTATAGTAAGTATAGCTCTAATACCTACTAAGTAATCTATAATCTAGATTAGCTCTTACCTCTATTAGAGAATTCTAGTAAGAGTAAATCTAAAACGCAGGTTAGCCTAGATACTAGGCCTATAGCTAGAGCTTAGCGCACTTATTAAATAAGGCTATTACCTTAGAAGGTAGAAGAATTAGAGCTAAAGACTCTAGTGTTGTTATCTTATTAGTATAGCACTTGTGTAATCTCTACTCTATCTACTATAAGCTACTCTTGCTTTCTCTACTATAACTCTACTACTTACTCTAATAACGCTACCTTATACGCGTCTTACGTAAACGCTAGACTATATTACATTATCTAAAAGCTCTCTCTCTAAGCTTTTTCTTTTATTACTAAATAATACTATCTATACTAAGCTACTCTATAAGCTACTCTGCGCTACGCGTAGTACCCTCTACTAGACTAAAGCCTACTACTATCTAGTTGCCTATATTCTACTATTAACACTATATAGACTACGCGCTATATCTACTACTTAGTATATTCTCTTAATCTAATAGCTAGTATAACTAGTCTATAAGCGCCTTTCCGCTAAAGTACGCGTATATATCTACTATTGCGTACTTAGAGCGTAGAGCGTAGTAGCTGTTACTAGCGCTAGTAGCTCTCTTAAATATAGAGATCTATACTCTATAAGCTACTAAATATAGAGGCTCTACTAACTTATATAAGCTAATAGTATAGTAGAGCTAATAATAGTTAGAATACTCTTCTTTATAGAATTTATCGCAGAGTAGTACTAATATTACACTTATCTTATCTCTACTATTAGAGACCTTAATAACTTTCTAGACTATAATACGTAGTCTTGCTAGCTACTAAGTAAATAATATACGTAATACTTAGTAATTTTACTAGATAAAGCTATAACTGCTAATATATAGAAGAGAAAGTAGTAATATATACCTTTTGCACGTTTATAAATAATACGCTTCTCTCTATAGTATATTAATATTATTATAGTAGATAGAGATTCTTAAGAAAGATAGCGCTCTTTAGAGTAGATAGAGTAACTATATTAGTACTAAACTAGAGGCTATACGTAGAGTAATAAGATACTACTCTAACTTACTATCTTATAGCGTAATAGAGATGCACTTAAATTATAGCTTTAGATAGCCTAGAATACAAAGATATTAAATAAATTATACGTAGTAGTAGCTACTACTTTTCTACCTACTTTAGATATAAAAGAAGTCTCTTTAGCGCTATTAGTAGCCTATAAAGCCTTAGGTATTCTATACTATAAGACTCTAGATAACTATAATAAGCGTAAGAAGAGATAGGTAAGACATAGGCACCTTATAGACACTATAGATAGTTAGGTATAGAAGCTTATTACTAGAGTACTATATATAGAGTCTATACCTGCGCTAGCGTAAAATATAACTACGTTATAGTATCTTCTTTCTCTCTTACGCTTCTTCTACTTCTTTTTTATTATTATAGCTTCTAAAAACTCTATCTTATTAGCTACCTCTATAGTTAGTTAGTAGAGTAAGCGCCTCTAGTAATATAATAATAAACTAGACAAGGCGCCTACTATACGCAAGCTATCTACCTAATAACTAAAAGCTATACTCTCTAGCTATACTAATACCTACTATTTCTTCGCTAGTAAGAATAAGAAAAAAGGCAACTTTAGCTAATTTACACTTATACTATTTTAAATTTCTTCTAATCTAATATATCTAGAAACTAGCCTCTAGTACTATACTATAGAAATGTAGATAATAATAGAAAAGGTAAGACTCTTTAGTAATTTAGTAAAGTATCTCTATATATATAATAATAAAGCTATACTAACTATATCTAGTATACCTTCTAGCGTATATTTAGAACTAAGAACTCTAAGGCGTACTAAAAATAAAGCTATAGTGTTAAAGGCTTTAACCTAGTTATATAGAACTAGAGTAAGTTTACGCGTAGAGGTAGTTATATATATTTTTTCTTTTTATAGTATACTAATAAGAAATAGAGAAGCTTAGTATTATTATCTATAGTACTTAGTTTAAATTTATATAGTTAGTAAACGCAGAAGTATTATAAAGTAAACTACTTACTACTAGAGATCTCTATATTATAGAGGCGTTGTTATAGAATAAAAAGTAGAGTATTAGGTATATATAGTAGCAAGTAGAAAAGAATTAGAACTACTATACTATAGATAAGAATCTGTTAGAGGTTGCGCTTATAGAGGTGCAATAACTACTTTATATCTATAGACCTAGTCTTACGTTATAGACGCTGTAAACTTAGCTATTAACCTATTCTAGTTTAATAATGCGTTAGGTATCTAATAAGAACTACTACTATATCTTTAGAGCGTTTAAAATGTAAACTTATAGAATTCTATACTTATTTTATATAATAAGTATAGGTATTCTAAAGGTAAGTATCTACTAGGCAAGGCTTTTAAGATAAGAAGAATATTTAGTAGGTATAAATATAAGCTCTATATAACTTCTATATACGCTCTTAACTCTATCTTTTAATAAGAAAACCTAGTTTATATTTTCTATTTATGCTGCTAGTACTCTCTTATAGATACTCTCTACTATTCTATAGATATAGTTATAATTACGTAGTCTTGTATTCTTAGCTACCTCTAACGTATTATAAACTACTCTACTTCTCTTCTAATACCTACGTAGCTCTAGTGCTCTTAGTTACTACTATTAGAGTTAGAAATGTTAGAGGCCTAGATAGCTCTAATAACTAAGTAAGCTAGCGCTATTATATTATAAGCCTATAACTTTGCTATAGCTACCTCTAGATAATCTATATAGTATAGAGAGGCTATTATATATAAAGTAACCTTACTAAAGTATACGTAGCTAAGATACTAGATAGTATAGGCTAAATAGTTCTATAGACTATTATCTATAGTAGAGGCTATATTACGCTTATTAAATAGAATACGTATATATATATTACTATTACTAGTATTAAGTAAGTAAAACGTGTAGAAGTACTACGTCTAAAACTAATTCTAGTTACTATTAAATAATGCTTAGGTATAGTCTATAGGTATAGATAGACTATAAATCTAGGTAACGCTAGAGTAGTATAGGCTAGCCTAGTAGCTAGTAACAGAGTATAATAGGTTATAGAAACTACTAGGCAACTTCTTAAGAATTATAATAGTGTAGTTAAGTAGAAAAAGTAGACGCTATAGATACTAGATAGTAATAGTTATAGCTATATCTTAGAGGTGTTAGATAAGCTATAACGTTAAGGTGTTAGGCTAGAGAGTAGCGCTTTATTGCAGAATACCTACTACCTTAGTATTTATACTCTTACTAATATAGAGTAGTGTAAGCGCTATATATATATAGAAAAACTCTTTATAAAGGCCTAGAAGAGAATAGTACTAGAGTATAGTAGCTTATTTATTATATATATATAAGTAAATATTCTTAGAAAAATAGTTAAATAAAAATAGCTAAGTAGCGTTTAGAGAAGAGAGTTGCATATAAGTTAGTTATAATATCTAGATTAGATCTAACTAAATATTATAATCTAGTAGGCTAGCTTATAAAGATAGTAGACCTAATAAGTAGTATATAATAGTAGCGTATAGGTATTATAGAAAAGTAGCTTTATAGAGCGCAAGAATAGTATTAGTTAATATAGTATTACTAGAATTCTTGCTATCTAGGTACTATTAGAGAAAGATTATAGTTAAGTAGTAGTAACTATAATCTATGTCTAGTAGTAGAGTAGAATAGGTTCGCTTGCTGCTTATCTAGATAGTGTAGTAGACCTAGGCTAGAAGAATATAGTTATATAAAAAACTTATAGTAATAAGATAATAGTAGCTATAGCGTAGAAACTTAGAAAGTATAATAGAGAGTAATAGATAAAGACGTCTATAGTAAAAAGAAAGAAAGAGATAATAGAAATAATAGAGGTAACTAAGTAGATATTCTTTTTTTTTAAAAAAGCGCGCTAAGTAGGCAGAAGCTAGCGTATACTACTTCTTCTCTCTACTACGTAGCAGCTCTAGAGTAGATATTATACTACTCTTTCTCTATTCTAATACTAATCTAAAATTATAGATACTATACTTCTAACGCTATACTATCTACACTATCTAGCTATAGTTTACTAGCGTTAGCTATATTGTATAGTAGTACTAAGGCAAAACGTAGGTATTAAAATTATAGCACTATACTATAGTAGAAGTAGATTCTATCTAAATTATATATATTCTCTAACTATTCTCTATAGTAAGGCTACTAGAGAGTAGTGTTAGCGCTATTATTGCGCGTAGTAGTGCGCTAGTAAGAAGTTGCTATTATAGTCTACTACGTTACCTTATATAACTTCTTGTTTTAGTTATTCTACTTCTTATTACTAGTCTAGTAGGCATAAGAGGTACTATAATAAGACTACTATATCTATTTATAATTCTCTATAATACTATAAGAGGTCTCTATCTAAAGAGCTTCTAGTAGCTATAAGCGCTCTATATTATTATACTAATTCTATAGATTAACTATATTGCGCGCAAGATTGCAATTATCTAAGATAGTAGCTAGGTCTATAGAGGGTAGTTACTCTATTAGAGTTACAGCGTAATAGATAGTATAGAGTATAGTAGTAGTAAAAGGTAAAGGTCTATACGTAGAGAGTATATAGTATAAGATAAAGCTAATAGATAAGCTAATAATAGCTGTAGTAGTAAAAAGTAGTATAGAGTAGTAAATATAAGTAATTATCTAGCTAATATAAATAGAAATTACTATATTACTACTAGCGTACTAAGAGAGCAACGTAGAACGCGCTATAACTAGGTACAACGTAGTAGCTACTCTACCTAGCTCTTTAATAACGTAGTTACTACTAGCCTCTACCTATAGCTATACTATAACTTACACTATATATATAAATATATAATAGAGAATATAGTAAATAGAATAGTTATATAGTACGTAGCTACTTATAGGTCTATACGCGCGCACTATTCTCTTTAAGAGAGAACGCTTATTTCTATATTTATTATCTATACACTATCTATACTATTCTACTTTTATACTCTTTGTTATTCTAAGGTTTCTAGTATTTAATAGTAGAGATTATCTTAATAGTAGCCTAAAATATAGCTAAAAGAGGTTAAGATTATATTATATATAGCTAATATTATAGAAATAGATAAGCTTTAGAGTTTAAATATATTTTAATAGATTTAAGAGAAGTTAAATAAAAATACTATACTATTTAGGTAAGAAGATTACATTATAAAAGCTCTATTAATCTATATCTTTATAGATATAATAGTAATAGTCTTATAATATACCTCTATTATTTATTCTCTCTATATAGTATCTATCTATCTAAATTATCTTCTCTATCTAATATCTTTTTATTATTCTTAGAACTATATAAAGACGTAGTAGGCTTAAAAAGCACTATTTCTATAACTACTATATTATCTAGTTTCTAATCTAGAAAAAGTTTTAGCTACTACTATAATAGCAACTCTATAGAAGTAGAACTATTCTTTAATAATAATATTAAGGCTACTTAAGTAAGTGTAAACGCATTTAGAGGGCTATTCTCTACTTAGCTAGAAAAGGTAGACGCTAGAGTAGAATACGTTACACTAGACACTAATCTATTATTCTAGAAGTAGAATACGCTAAATTAATAAGAGTTAAAATATCTATACGCAAACTCTATAAGTATATTATCTTATAGAGGCTAAAGTATAGGTGCGTAGAGAAAACTAGGCGTAGATAGCTTAATAACTAAACCTAGATAGATCTAGATAGAGTAACCTACTAGTGCACTAACTTAGTTATAGGCGTGCGTAGTTAGCAGTAGCTTATATAAGATAATAAGGTAAGTGTAGAAAAAAGGCACTTTAGTAGATAGAAAGTTATTCTATATTAGAACTAGTACTTCTATATTAGCTTCTAATCTAGAAGGCTATAGAATAAGACTATAATAGGCACTTAGAGTAGTAAACCTAGCTAGAAGATAGGCGTAGTATAGCTCTATATAGCTATAAAAGAAAGCATAGGCGTTAAGACTACGTATCTAGAGAAGAGCATAGACTACTAACTATATTATAGAGTAAATAATAACTATAATCTTACTATATTATAATATAGTCTAGATAGATATAAGTCTAATAAGATACGTAAGAACTAGGCTAAGGCCTTATAGAAGATCTATATAGAAACGCGTAGAGTTAGAACTAGATAGAGAAAGTAGAACGCTAACTTCTTACTAATTATTACTAAGAGCTTTATAGGCCGCTATCTATATTCTATAGAGAATATAATAGAGTATATCTCTATAATAATGTGTATTATATAAGGTATATAGTAAGGTTAGCTATATTCTAGGTATTATAAGTAATACGTCTAGCCTAGAACTAAGAAAGATAGTAAACTAAAATATAAAGCCTATAGAGAGTAAGTAGATAGTATCTATTATAGTGCTAGCTATAATAAAGCGCGTATTATAAAGATAGGTTATAGTTTAGAGTATAAGTAATGTAGCTATCTTAGTATATGCTTTACTCTATAAGAGTTATAGAGGTATAGCTAAGTAAGAAAGCTATATATAGCGTATAAGAGGCACTATATCTATAGAAAGAAAAGCTTTAACTCTATCTATAACTTAATATACGCTATATAAGTTATAGTAGATTATATACTTTTTAAGAATAGTGTCTTCTATAGTAGTAAGAGCTATATAATTATACGTAGACTATTTAATAGCTTATAAAAGAGTAGTAACTATATAAGAGTAAGGTAATAGCTCTAAGAGCTTAGCTACTTTGTTATATAGCTCTCTATAAGCTTATATATTATAGAAAATGTTCTATATAAGTCTAACTAGCTAGGCTAGTTAGTAAATATTACTAGTACCTAGATAGAGTATAACTATAATCTAGAAGGCAGGCTGTAGCTACTTTAGTAACGCATAAATAGAGAACTTAACCTTAGATAAGCGCTCTATCTCTAGCAAAATAGCCTAGAAAAATTGCTCTATAATACTATATAGCTAAAGCTAGTAATACACTGCTAGACTCTAACGCTAGTAGAGATAAGAGCGTTATACATAGCTATTATTAAAGTAATTTAATATTATAGGCTTACTATACATTCTTATAAAGTTATTAATACTACTTATAATAATAATATAGTAGTTCTATTCTATATCTATTTAGAACTACTTACTATTATAGTTAAGGCGCTATTACTATATATATATATTAGAAGAAGCTAGATTAGCAGAACTATAGAGTCTAATATAGAGAATAATATTAATATCTACGCTTAAGACTATAAGATAGATAGTAATATTATACGTATTACCTAGCGTTAGCACTAGTATAGAACGTAGCAGCGTAAGTGCGTAAAATACCTTTAGATTTACTTTACTATAAGAGGCTGCTATTAGCTATATTATAAGCTAATATAAGATAGCCTTATAACGCTTTAGATACGTAGCAATAGACGTAGTTACTATTGTAAATAGATTAAGATAGAGTATATTAGTAAGAATAACACTCTTATTACCTACTATATAAGCTAATATCTATATTACTTAGACATTCTACGCTATAGTCTACGCTATTCGTAACGCTTTATACTACTAATTAATACTTATAGTATCTATAATATTACACTAAAGAAGTAGTAGTAATATCTATTCTAGTACGCAAATAATATTAGTAGACTTAGATAGGTAGTACTACGTAGCTTTAACGTATGCGCTATAAAAAACGTAAGAGAACTCTTTGTTTATATAGCTAATAATAGTAATTCTATTAAGGTAGGTAATAATAGCTATAAGTAGCGTAACACTATTACGTTCTTATATACTACGTGCCTCTCTACGTAGTTAGCGTTCTAGATAGAAAAGAGAATTATTATCTATAGTACTATCTATAGGCGCAATAGGCTATATATCGCTATATAAGATATTAGGTAAAACGTAATAATAGAACTATTTTTCTAACTTATTATAAATACTAGATTAAATATCTTTACTATAGGTAATATTATTAGCGTAGAATTTAATAGCGTAGAGATAGGCTATAACACTACTAAATAGACTATAAACTACTATAGCTACTAAGGCGTTTTATAGATCTACTAGTCTATCTAATATAGCTAGTGTATTAAGTCTAGAGACCTAGGTTAGCACGTATATAGTCTAACTAAGCCTAGAGTAGACCTTAGGCGTAGCGCTAGATAGCTTAGGCACTAGCTTCTTTAGATAGTTAAGAGGTAGTAGTTTCTTTAGTAGTAGTTATATAGTAGCTACTCTAAGTAGAATTCTAGTAGCGTAATAGAATAAGAGCTACTATATATATACTAATTTCTGCGCAATAGTATAATATAAAGCCTACTACTACGTAATATAAATAGAGTATAGCAGCCTTAAGGTATTATTATATTAAATTCTAAGAGTTACTTAGTACTATATAAGTACGTATTAGTTATGCTAAGTTTCTATAACTAACTAGATAAAGAGAAATAGAGTAGAGATAGCGTAATAATAATGCGCAAATAGTTCTATAGGTTAGAAGAACTACTTCTAAAGTAAGAGAAAACTCTAGATAAAGACTATTTTAGAATCTACTTCTATAACAGCGTTTGTATTTAGACTAGGCACTAAGAGAAGAAAGCTATATCTTAGTATAACTACGTTCTAGATAATATATTAATCTAGTAATAAGCTGCTATTACTCTAATTATAGCAAATAGTAACCTTACTAAGAATAGATTAGGTAAAGTTATTATTAAGCGTAATAACTTAGTTATAGGCCTACTATATAAACTATATAGAGGCTAGCGTTATATAATCTACTAGAGAGAAAGTGTTAGAGTATAGAGTAAGTAGAGCTATAGTAATATAAAGACTATAAGAGAATAAGGCAGTAGAATTGTCTATAAATAAAAAGAAGAGTTTGTAAACTAAGGCTAGTAGGTATTACAAGAAAAGAAAGAAAAAGAGGCATAACTAATACAAGAGAATATATCTATACTAGGTAACTACTAAGTAAAAGAATTACGTAATAGTTATTTATAATAATAGGCAAGAGACTACACGTTACTAAACGTAAATAGATAGAGATAACTTTTATTATTTACTAACTACTATTATTCTAGGTAGTAAACTACTACTACGCCTTAATAAATTATGTAAACTCTAGCTATATAGTAGAGAGTAGAGAAACTATCTAAACCTACCTAAGCTAGCTGCGTAGGTAACTCTAATACTACCTACGCTACTTCTCTTCTAAATTCTCTAAGTTAATAATACTTAGACCTATTTAGTAAAGACTCTTAGATAATTTTAAAGAAGATTATATAGAAGTTAAGCTTAACCTATATACCTCTTACTAGATCTAATAACTAGTTACTAAACGCGTTATTAAAGAAGGTAGTATAAAGGCGCGCGTTTTAAATACTTGCGTTATTTACACTAAACGTAAAGAGTACTAATCTAGTTAGTAATACGCAAGGTAAGCTAGATAGAATATGTATAGTTATCTAAGTGTATAAAGGTATATATATAATAACTAGTTCTAAGTATATTCTACTTTTTTATTAGTGCCTTATAGATAAAAGTAGAATATAACTTAGTAGATTATATCTACGTAGGCTTACTCTTAGTGTTAATATTATACGTAGAATAAACCTAATAGCGTAAATAGTAGCTATACTTAAGATATATATACTTCTATAGACGTTTATATTACTTTACGCGCTACTAATATTTCTCTTTACTTAAGAAGTCTAAGGTAGGTATAAGACTATAGACTTACGCTATAATATTCTATTTAATAAGAAGACTTTAAAGTAGCTAACTATAGTACGCTTATAACGTAGAAGTAGACTCTACTAGAGAATAGTTTTTGTAGAGAATATTAGAAGTAAGTAAGTCTAATTAGAAGACGTAGTACTACGCAGAAGCCTTCTTTATAGTCTAGTATACTATATTAGTAGAATAATAGTATAAGAGAGATAAGTAGATATATATAAGAGTCTCTATACCTTCTTCTTTATAGAACTTATAGTAGGTAGATAGATAGTATAGTAAATAGTAGTTGCTAGCGTTGCTATAACTATAGTAGACAAGATTAGTATAGAGAAAGACTAACTAGTCTTAAAGGCTCTAGTTTAGATTCTAGGTTATAGTAGTACTTAGTAGTAGGCAGTAGTAGTTAAGTGTATATTAACTAGTATTATTAGCAAGATTATAGAACTAGCTACTAATAAGAGTAAGAGTATAGAGAGTAGATTATTAAATAGTAGAGATAATATAAGCGTAACTAATAATCTAATATAAGAGCTTATTAGAGAGCTCTACTAATATTACTATAATAAGTTTAAGATACAATAAATAAGAAAAGAAGAGAAAGAGTAGAAGAAGAGAAGAATAGAAGAGAATAAATAATATAAGCTTAGGCCTTACACTAACTTAATACCTACTAAATACTAGCTAGAATTAGTTAGTATAAGAGCGCTCTAAAGGCATTAGAAACGTTTCTATCTAGTATAGACGCTAATCTAGTTATACCTATAAGATACGCATATTAGTATATTCTATACTAGAGGTATATTATATCTATAGGCTATAGATAGGCGCAAGTTTTCTACAGATAGGCTTACTATATAGTATAATTAGAGGTTCTAGCGTGCCTATTAGAGTATATAAGTATTAAATTCTATAAATAAGATTAGTTTTATATAAAAATAATATATATCTAATATAGAGTATATCTAAATAATAGGTAATAGAGCCTCTACCTATAGGTATACTACAGAGGTACTATAGAATAAGAGACTAGTTCGCGGTAACTAGAGGTATTATAGTATAGTTTTAGAATACTATAAAAGGCGCACCTTTCTAACTTAGTCTCTTTTACTATCTACTCTTACTACGCGTATTAAAAAATAATTATAGCCTCTACTAATAGCGCGTAAGTCTCTCTACTCTTATAAGAATAAACGTATATAATAAAAAAGAACCTTACTCTTACTTATAGTATGTAGGTAACGTAGCCTATAACTCTATAGATATTTATCTACTTTCTACGCCTATAATACTATCTACGTACCTAGCCTTTTCTTTCTTACTATAGCGCATCTTCTACTATTTTCTAAAACTATTACTATTTTCTTAATATACTCTTCTTCTTTAACCTCTAGTAGAATACTAGGTTACTATATATTTATAGAGTAATAATCTTAAAATATACTAGGTATAAACTATATATCTTACTATCTTTTAAAGTCTATAGGTAGCGTAACATATACGTAGTTTAGACTTCTATTTCTAATCTTACTCTCTTCTTAAATATACTCTTTACTATTTTAGAAAAGTATAAGTAAGAAAAAAGAGTATAAAATAAGAGCTAAGCTTATAGTATGTATAGGCTATTATACGCTAGTTATAAACTATAATTTACTATCTTTACTTTATTTCTTATAACTTTCTCTTCTTAACTATAAAAACAGATTATTATAACTATAAACTTACTATCTAACTCTTCTATAGTTCGCGCTAAAAAGGTATTATAAAGTATAGATATAGGTTGTATTTAGTAGCAATTTAAGAAGCTTTACTAGATAGCAACCTATAGGTTTAAGAGTACTAACTTTTAGTCTATTAATAAAATATCTTCTATTTTAAAATATAAGTAGAGTATAAGAGAATATAAATAAAGCAAGAAATTTAGTCTATTACTCTACTCTTTTATGTTTCTTTTCTTTATTTCTATACTCTACTTTATTAGGTAGAGCAAAAGGTAATAATTTAAATAGCACGTAGCTTTTCTAAAATATCTTCTTATAATATAGAGGTGCTTTGTTCTCTCTCTACGTTAATAACTTAAGTATTCTAGTAGATATAACTATAAAGATATTATAAGAAAGTAAAATATAATAAGTAGACTAAGCTAGTGTTAAGAATAGCGTTCGCTAGCTATATTACTTTATTCTAGCTATATTTTTAGAATAGGTTCTAGATAGGTATCTTAGTAGTAAAGAGAGAGAGAGTAGACATAGCTTATACATAAAGTTATATCTACTTTAAAAAGACTTTATTATATAAGAGTTAGAATATAATACTAGTATATACTATAGATAGAAGTAATAATATTTTTATTTTATAGGCTAAAGAAATATAGAGAGAAATAATAAGAAAAGCTATAGAGTTATAAGGCTAAGCGCGCTACCTAGAGTATAGTGCAAGATAATATACTAGCGTTATTCTGTTCTAGTACGTGCTAGCATAAGAATATCTTACTTACTACCTCTCTACTTAAAAGATAATATCTTAAGTATTAGGTAATAGTAGTAGCGCTAGAGGCTACTGCTATATAATTCTCTTCTTTATTATTACTACTTCTACCTCTTTACTAAAGTAGTACACGCTTATCTAAAATCTATTTTTAATAAGCTTATGCGTACACGTAGGTCTTGTAGTTTCTAGCTAGTTAGGCTTTACGCAATAATAAGAATATAGACTAATTTTACTTACTCTAGTTTAATAGAGAGAATTTAGAAAGTGCTGTTACGCTATTTAAATAGAATATATTCTTTAGTTAACTCTAGTTTTAGATAGTTAGTAAGTATATAATAAGCTATATTTTCTTTTAGAAAGAAATATATAGTAAGTGTTTTATATTTTATTTTCTTAATTTATTTAGAGATTAAACTAGTAAAAGTAGCCTATAGAAGCTCTTATAGAGAGAGATTTATAAGGCTATCTTATAAGATAATAATATAAGAGCGCTAGTATAGTAAGATAATAATAGTATATGTACGTTGTAGTAGCGCCTTCTTATTAACTATAGAATCTTATTCTCTACCTTTACTATTCTACACTCTTTATCTTACGCAGTGTACGCTAGTCTTAAACTCTATATAGTATAGATTTATACTAAAACGCCTAGTCTACTAAACTATATATATATAGTAGAGCTAGCTTTATTAGGCTATGTCTTTCTACCTTGTAAGTATAGTCTCTAAGGTTACTTCTATCTACCTAACAAATACTAGGTACAAAAACGCAAGGTAGCTAACCTAATAGATATAATCTAAAACTATATAGACTACTATAATATAGGTATATAATAGAACTAGTCTCTAAAATAACTATTTAGCTCTATTCTTATATTTACTTATTCTATCTCTTTACGCTACGCAGCGCGCGCGTTCTTAAAATTAGATAGTAGAGAAGTATATACGTTTTGCGTTTGTCTAAAGTAATATATACTATAAGTTATAAGTATAGAATAACACTAGCTTGCTAATAGCTATATAGACTTATTCTTATCTCTACTAGCATTACTCTCTTATAAATTATAGTAATACGTAGTAAGTCTAAAAGAGATTAGGCTCTAGTTAATATATAGTAAAGACTATATAAGTCTAACTTAAAATAACTATTATAAAGACTTAATACGTTAGAAGTGTAGAGAAGAAACGTAGCATACTTAAATTATATCTCTAATTATACGCTAGTTATAATAATATTAATAATAATATCTACTAGATATATACTAGTACTTAAACTTAATTTTAGAATAGATTATGTTTAGGTATCTTATTTGTAGAGAGAGAGAAGAAAGAATAGCTAACCTATATAAGATGTAGATACTATATTTAGAATAACTATTATATAGCTAAGGTTAAAATTTTAGAAAGACTATACTATAGGTAAAAGTAGTAATAATTTAATTCTTAGAAAAAAGAGTTACTAAGAGAAATAGTAAGAAAAGATATAGGTTAATATAATAGAGCGCACTACGCTAAAGAGCATACTAGAGAAAGTATAAGTGTTATCTAGGTCTAGTATACGTTAAAATAAAAAAGTCTTACAGCCTTATTCTACTAGAAAGTAATATCTTAAACTTTATAGAGAAGAGGTAGCACTAGAGGCTACTAGCTATATAATCTATTTCTTTATTACCTATATTCTATCTTCTTTACTATCTACTACGCGCGCTAGACTTAAAACTAAATAGAAGAAGTTATATAGATTTCTCTAAAGATAATATAATACTATAGTATATATGTAATAAGTTTACTAGTTATAGATATAATAGCGTAGATATTATATAGATACGTATATTATTATTATAGCTGCTAGAAGTAGTATATTCTATTATTTCTATAGTATACATTTTCTCTATTACACTCGCTAGTTATATAACAAGAAGCTTTCTATTTTAATAGAGAACTATTAGCGTAGATAAGAATAAAGAGAAGGTTAAGGTAGTCTATTCTACTTAATTCTACCTTTAGTAACTAGACGCTTCTAGCTGCGCTAGACTATTTACTAGTAGTTAATATACTTTAGGTACTACGCGTCTAATATATCTCGCTTTTCTATAGGCTTTTTAAAAAAAAGAGAAAAAGAGATATAGAAGTAATATAGAGCGCTAGAAGAGAATTTATACTAGTAAGCTCTTACTTCTTCTAAGGCGCTCTTAATTATAATAAAAATAGTACTTTAGCTCTTCTATATCTATTAACATAGCTAATTCTATGCTATAGCTCTAATAATAAGCTTTATAGCTAATATATAGCGTAAGTTTATATTAGAGTATAACACTAATAATAATTCTCTATTTATTAGTTCTTATCTATACTATAGCGCGCTTCTTTCTAAAAGTAGACTATAAGTTTAGCTATATCTACTTACCTACGCAAAAGATACCTTTACTTCTTAAAAGTTTAGCTTTATTAGTAAAAGACTCTTTCTAACTATAGTTTAGTTTACTCTCTATCTATAGATAATAGCGTAAAAGGCTTATTATTTCTAGTTTTATATACTCTATGCAATTCTTTAGCTTCTATTTTAAATAATAAGAGAGAGAAAGTATAAGATTATATAACCTCTATCTTTACGCTATAAAGTTCTACTAGATTATAGCTATCTACTATTCTAGCACGTAATTTACTTACGCTAGAATATAAGCGTTGCTCTAGTAGTATATATATAGAGCTTTCTCTCTTTTTAATAGAACTAGTATTATATTACTCTTTTCTTATTCTACTATCTCTCTAAAATTCTTTCTTAAGGCTACTATATAGTTTAGTTCTATTCTAAGACTATAGCGTCTATATAATATATATATAGTTCTTCTTCTTCTATTCTATATTACTTTTCTATTTTAATATTCTTATTATAGTTTATTACTCTAAATATAATTATAGATATAAGGTTATAGTACGCATAAAGATATAGAATACTACTTTTAGTTTATATAATGCTTTAAAAAGATATATAAGTAGAGTCTATTATACTTTTAAAAATATATTTATAGATATATTAAATCTTCTAGAAAACTTTATATTATAATATAGAAAAAGTAAGTTTAGAGGCTTATAGAAAAGAGGTAGCTTAAAATGTATAGAGATAGATATACGCTAGGTAGCTATAGTAATAAAAGGCTATTATTTACCTTCTATACTCTCTTATTTTATAGCTTACGCTATATACGCAGCATTTTAAATTAGATATAGATAAGGTATAGAGTAGTACTAAAAAGGCTATACGTTAGAATTATAGAGTAAGTTAGATATAGAGTAGAGCGTACTTAAGAGACGCAGCTAAACTATATATCTAATAAGGTAAGTTCTTTTTAAAACTCTATTTTTAGAAAATTAATAAATATATAGTAGGTTATTTCTACTTTTAGAAAGAAGCACGTTATTAAACGCTTTAGAAAGCGTTTTAAAACTAGAATAGTAAAGATAGTATATAGAAGGTTTTATAGAGAGAGATAAATAGTGCTATCTTATAAGATAATAACGTAAGAGCGCTAAAACTATAATATAATAGAAGTATATATAGAATATAGAGGCAAACTAAATTATACACCTAATAAGTTAGGTTCTTTTCTTAACTATAGTCTAGAAAGGTTCTAGTTTTAGAAGATTAATAAATATAGTAATATAGCTATTTTAGTTTTTAGAAAGAAAAACGCTATAAGTACTTTAAGAAGCGTTTTAAGACTAAAATAGAAAAGGTAGTATATAGAAGCTCTTATAGAGAGAGATTTATAGTACTCTATTATAAAATAATATTATAAGAGTACTAAAATAATAAAGCAAGAAAAGTATATATACGCTATAGTAGCAGCTTCTTATCTACTATAGTATTTTATTCTCTACCTTTGCTATTCTACTCTCTTTACTATACGTAGATATATGCTCTTCTAAAATAGTGCCTTATAGTTCTTTCTAAAAGTAGACTATAGGTAGTATATATCTAGCTTTCTACTATAATATACTATCTAACTTTTATATAGGTTAGGCTACGTTTAGAAAAAGACTTATTTAATATAGGTATTAGTAGGTCTAAGCTAACAAGATCTATAGATATATAGTTTTATTACTTTAGGTTTTGCTAGCTCTATTATTCTCTTAAATATCTCTTTCTAGTCTATATCTATAGCATATAACTCTTATTATTTTTAGAAAAGGTAAAAAGAATTACATAAGATACTATCTACTCTAGTAGTACGCGTAGTAGAGAGATTATATATGTACGCTTACTACTAGACTTCTATTAAGGCAAAGACTACCTATATATTATAGTAATAATAATAGCATAATTATAAAAGTAGATATAGTACACTAGATAGTATTAAATTAAAATTACCTTAACTATAATAATATATATACGTAGTAGAACTAGCCTATATAAATCTATATAATCTTACTCTTTATCTCTACTACTTCTGCTTTATTACACTACGTAATATACTTATTTCTAAAACTATTTTATAAAGGCTAGATAAGTTTATTCTAAAAAGGTTATTACTAGAACTCTATAAGTTTAGAGAGTATAAGAAAAATATAGTATTCTTAAGGCTATATCTTCTATATACTAAGATAGAAACGTCTTACTAGCCTTATTACACTAAAAGAGAACGTTTTAAACTTTATAGAGAAGAGGTAGCGCTAGAAGAGTAACTAGCTATATAAGTTAGTTTATTATACTCTATATTCTATTCTCTTTACTATACGCAGCGCGCGCTATACTTAAAACTAAAGATAGAAAGTTATATAGATTGCTCTAAAGATCTAATAATAATATAGTATATATATAATAATTTTACTAGTTGTAGAGATAATAGCGTAGGTATTGTATAGATACGTATATTAACGTTTTAGCTATCTAGAGTGTTAAATCTAATTATTACTATAGTATATATTTTCTTTATTACACTTGCTAGTTATATAATAAGAAGCTTTTAATTTTAATATAGAACTATTAGCGTAGATAAGAATAAAGAGAAGGTTAAGGTAGTCTATTCTACTTAATTCTGCCTTTTGTAACTAGACGCTTCTAGCTATACTTAGCTATTTACTAGTTATTAATATACTTTAAGTGCTGCCTACCTAATCTATATAAATCTCTTTAAGATAGTTTTAGAAAAATAACTAATATATAATAAGCTTAGTTCTTCTTTTAGAAAAGAGTACACTATAAGTGTCTTATTACTTATTTTAAGTTAGAAATAGTAGAGATAGCCTATAGAAGCTCTTACAGAAAAAGATTTATAGTACTATCTTATAATATAATAACGTAAGAGCACTAAAAGGTCTAGACTATAAACGCATATATATATAGTAGTACTAGCTTCTTCTAGCTATATCTTTACGCGTTAAGGTAGTACTATCTCTTTTATCTCTTCTATCTATCTAATATATACTCTTTATAAAGAATAGAAAATAGTAGAGATAATAGGTTTAGGTTAAAATTACCTTAACTCTAATAATATATATACGTTATAGAACTAGCCCTTTAAAAACTATATACTCTCTTTATTTATATTCTCTACTTCTACTTTCTTACACTTTGTAGTAGACTTATTCTACTAATAAGAGTATAAGAATTATAGAATATAATTTAAAAGATTAATAATAAGTTACTATAAATTTAGAGAGCGTAGAAATAATATAGCATTCTTAAACTATATCTTCTATTATATACTTATTATAGCGCTCTTAGCTAGTTCTAAGTAACTTCTTTATAAAAGTAAAAAAGATATTATAAACACTACTAGAATATTGCGATGCATATAAAGTAGCTATAAACTAACTTACTATACTTCTTTTATCTTCTTATTATAAAGGCAGATTTTCTTTCTAAAGATCTATACCTATCTATTTATATTCTTCTAGAAGAAATAGTATTACTATCTTATAAGTTTATTTCTAAAGACTAGCGCGGATTTTATATAGCTCTAAGAAGTAGCTAAAGAGTAGTTATTATAATATATATATTAGTCTTTAGGCAATAAGAATAATATAAATAGTTTTTATTACTAGCTAAGTAATAAGTATAGTTTAGTAAGTTTATTTAAAAATATTAAGATATTAAGCATATATTTAAGTGTAATTCTATTTTCTAACGTCTTTAAAAGCTTAAGCTTATAATAACTTCTTTTTACCTTCTTACTAAACTATACTACGCGTGCTAATTTCTAGAAGGCTATTAGAACATATTTATATAGTTAAACAAAATAATTTACGCAAAGAGTTATATATATAGAAAAACGCTAGCTTTCTAATAGTAATATAAACTTATTTATATCTTTACTATTTTTACTCTTTTATAAAAGCTAGCTACGTATAGTAGGTTAAAAATATAGAGTAATAAAAATAATAAGTTAGATTAAAAATATACGCTCTTAGTATAAGTCTAAAATAGGTTAAGTTTCTATTATAAAAAGACTGCGCAGCGCGTGCAAATTCCTAGAAGGCTATTATAATATATTTATATAGTTAAATAAAATAATTTGCGTAAAAGGCTATATATATAGAAGAATAGTAGCTTTCTAATAGCTATAGATACTTATTCTTATCTTTATAATTATTGCGCTTTTAAAAACCTAAGCTACGCGTAGTAGATCTAAAAGAAAATAGGTTCTAGTTAATATATAGTAAAGACTATATAGGTTTAACTTAAAAAAGTTACTATAAAGACTAAATATATTTAGAGAGTGTATAAGAAACGTAGTACTCTTAAACTATATCTCTAATTATGCGCTAGTTATATTAATAGTAATAATAATATCTACTTAATATATACTAGTGTTTAAACTTAATTTTAGAATAGGTTGTATTTTAGTGTCTTCTTAGTAGAGTAGAAAGAAGAAGAATAGCTATAGCTTATAGAAAGAAAGCAATTCTATTTTAAAAAGAACTATTATAGATATAGGTTAGATAGTTAGAAAAGCTTATAATATAAAATATAAGAAGTAGCTTTTAAATCTTAAAGAAGAGAAGCTATAGAGAGAAATAAAGTAGACACTAATAAGAGTACTAGAAATATATCTAGGTTCTATAACATATAAATAGATCGCGTTTAGTGTACTAGTATTTTAATTTATTTTGTTTTTCTTTTTACCTAGAGCTATAGAGCTATTGTCTTTAGACTTAGAATCTTACTATCTAGGCTATATACTCTTTTAGTCTTTCTATTTTAAAGATAAGAATAAAAGATACATATAAGGCTGTCTAGATTAGTTATATACGTAGATAGAGAGTTTATATAGGTAATATTATACTAGGCCTTACTAAGTGTAGTAGGCGCTAGTGTATTATAGAATTAACTATAAGATGTTTTTAACAGCATTTCTCTACTACACTATCTATTCTAATACTTAAAACTATAACTAGAGAGACTAGCGCGCTCCTCTATAATATATAAGTAGACTTTACTATAGCTTTAGCATTTTTATATATATAATTACGTAGAGTTTAGAAAAATAAAGAATATAGAGAATAGACTATATAGATATTAGAGATAGCTTCTATTAGATATATTAGCTACTTCTATTTATATTTCTATAATGCGTTATAGGTATATATCTTCTTAGCAGAAAAGAAGAAAGGTAATAACTATTATTAACTTAAGCTATAGTCTATATCTAAGCAAATATCTAAAAAATATTTTACCTCTTAAAGTAGTTGCTAGAAAAAATAAATAGTAGTAGAAAAAGACTATTAAATAAAGCTATAGAGGGAATTACTAAGCCTATCTTAAAGTATAGGTCTTCTATAGGCATAGGTAGAATTACACTATACTTATAATTATTAATATATATACTTCTATACAAGATACAACTCTAGACTATAGTAGTAGCGTTAGTAGAACTAATATATAGCTACGTAAAATATAACCTATTTACACGCTACCTATAGGTATATACTAGTTTCTTATATACTAATAAACTAAGAGTATAGAGTTAGTGTTAGCGAAGATAGGCTTATAGAAAGAAGAGAGAATTCTAGTTACGCTTTTTTAAAAAGAAGTAGCTACTAGTAGCTATACTACTCTTACTTACGTAAACAAACTACGCACTAGAGTAATATATATAAACGTAAGTCTCTAGCGCCCTCTAGGCTTTATTAGCTATAGAGTTAAGGCTATAAGCTATATTATATAGTTACTATAGTAAGTTCTATATTAGAGAATACACTAAGAAGGTACTATAATCTAGTTCTAGATAAAGTAAGTTATTAATTTATAGGTCTTATATTATGCGTGCAAGACTATAGAGGCTGCCTATAGTAGAATTACGTATAGAATATGTACTAGTACTACTTATAATTAGCTACTTCTATTTAACTAGCTATAGCGCTAGAGCTACTTACATAAAATATATAAACTCTATACTAGAGAAATAAGTTCTATTATAATTAGCTAGAGCTATAAGTATATATATAGAAAGGCTCTATTATTATAAAAAGTAGTGTAGAGCCTATAGAAATAGTATAGTTACTATACTATAATATAACGTAGGCTACTATAGTAGATTAATCTACGCTACTATATTCTTAAGTAGAGGCGCGCCTATAATAAACGCACTTTCGCTCTATTTCTATAGCGTAAAATTTATAGTAGAAAAAAGAATATAAAGCTACTTTAAGCTAAAGAGAAGCGCGTATTTACTATAGTTGCGTTACTAGCTATAGACTAACGTAGTGTATTTCTTTATATAACTAGATAAGCGCAGCGCTTAGGTTAGCTCTATAATATATAATTACTTAGTAGAAGAGAGAAATACGTTATATTACAACTAGTTATTATTCTACGTTATAGATAATAGAACTATAATCTATAAATCTACCTACGCTGTAAGTTCTCTAAGATAGACCTAGTCTTAAGTGTAACTCTAAATATATGTTAAGAATACGTAATACGCTATAGAGCGTATCTAAAGTATATATATAGAATAATACGCGTTCTTCTTATCTATAGTAAGATTAATAATATTAATAAATAGGTCTTCTCTATTACTAGTAAGATCTAGCACTTTAATAAGAGACTAGAGTAGAGATAATATAGTTATATAATAAAAGAGGCTAGATAAAGGTATTATTTAGAGTAGTGTAGAAAATAAGTAAGTAGGTATCTACGCTAAGGCACAAGTAAGTAGATATAGTATACCTTAGTAAAACCTAATAAGTATCTTATATAAGATATTCTTTATAGATAATAAAAAAAGTAGATTCTATTCGCTAGAACGTGCTAATTCTACTACTAAGAACCTTAACCTTACTTTCTTAGTTTTCTAGGCGCTTCTATATAGCTACCTACGCCTTGCCTAGCCTATATTATCTTATTACTACTAACTACACTACTATACGTATCTATAAGCTAGCTACGCCTTAGAAGCTTCTATCTTAATACTATCTACTTTAGACTTTATATTACTATTAAAGACAAATCTCTAGCTAAAAGATCTATTATTACTACCTAGAAATTTCTTATTACTCTCTATATCTATATAGCTAATAATCTATAGTAAGCGCTTATATAGTTAATTATAGCGCAGCACGTTAGCATCTATAACTATAGTAACTATAGCCTTATCTAACTAGAAGTACTCTATAGAATCTGCTATAGCGTTGTAGAGCTTAGCGCTGTTCTCTAGGTACACTACAAATATAATAGCTATATATAGATTAGTAAGACTATAGTAAAGAGTATAGTTAATACTATTAAATATTTTATAGACCTACTAAAAGAGGTTAAATACAGCGTCTAGGTAAAATAGTATATATAATAGTTCTACGCAAACGTAAAGAATAGAATAGTAGTATAAACGCTAGCGTATAGTGTTATAGAAGTGTTAAAGCTAAACTACTACCTTAGTTATAAAGGCGCCTTGCGCTTTATACTAACCTATAAGTTTATAATAGAAATAGCTATCTACTATAGCTATTAGTACTAGTAAATATAAGTTCTAATAGCCTCTACGCTTATATTTATCTATACTATCTAGGTAAGCTGCGTTAATAAGCTATTACTCTGCAACGCTATACTCTACGTAATTCTTATAGAGGTTGCTAAGTATTACTAAGGCCTAATAATAGCTAGCTTCTATAGAAAAGTTACGTAGTTATTCTAAGTAAGGCGTATCTATCTAGTAAGCACGTAGCTACAAAAGCACCTTAGAATACTAGATAGTATAGTAGGCGTAGCTCTTAAGCAAATATCTTTAGTAACTCTACGTAACTAAGGTAATAAGAGAGTTAATATATATATTATTATTATAACTAGCTAAAGTTCTAGTGTAGTATACGTAAAGAGTAGCTATTAGCGTACCTAACTTCTTCTAGATAGCTATCTCTAAATTAAACGTAGATAGAGTAAGTATATATAAACTACGTAATACTAAGAGAATAGAGATAAGTATAATAGTATAGTTAGTATAGAGGTTAGCGTACTTTAGGCCTAGGCTAAGACAGCGTATCTCTATACAGAGACCTAAGATAGAAAGAACTAGCTTGTTTAGAAGTAGTTCTAGAGTAAACTTCTATAAAAGAGTAAGTATATAGCTTTATTTTAACTAGCTCTACTTACCTTAGATATATAGAGCGTAGTTATATCTATTATACTAGAAAATTGCGCTAGTGTTAGCCTAGAGTATAAGAACTAAAAGAAAAGAGAGAATAGAAAAGAGTAAGATAATAAAGCGTATAAAGTAGATTTAAGGTAGTCTACTAGCGTCTATAAAAGTCTTAGTAATAAAGGTATAGAAATATAGCACGTAGAGAGATTTATAGATTACTATCTCTAGACACCTAGAAGTTCTATTCTAACTACACCTATTTCTACTAGAAGACACGTTCTAACGTCTCTCTATCTCTAACTAGAGTTAACCTCTATCTTATTTATATATAAATTATAAGTTTAAATATAGCTTAGCTAATATAACTAAATTACAGAATAGATCTACTAGCTCTACCTCTTTCTACTTCTTAGTTTCTTCTGCTGCTATACGCGCCTCTATCTTCTTGCTTACTCTATAGCTCTAGAGCGTATTATAGTTCTATATAGTAAGATAGTAGACGTAAGAAAGTCTATAGTAATAGTCTAAGAATATTATTAGCGTAACCTTAATAATATTACTTAGATTAATAAGTAGTAGCGTAAGTGTAGAAGTAGAAATATATAGCACTATAGAGTAGCTTTAGAGCGTAGGTAGAACTAGATAAAGAGAGAAAATAAACTTATTTAACTAATAAGTCTACTCTACTACCTTCTACGTAACCTAGATATAGTGTAAGCTATAGTTAATATAGGCTAGAGAATAGTACTAGAAGTCTACGTTCTCTAGATACACTAGAATAAAGTATTTAGCCTTAAAGAGCAAGAGAAACGTGCTTAGCTAGAGTATCTCTAGGCTAAAGACTATAGTAGTATTACTAGTTACAGCTTCTAACAAGAGTTATAAGTATAATATTAGGCTTATTACTAATAAGATTATATACTATTAATAATATAGTAGGTTACTTTACCTATAACTATATATTATTATTTCTAAACTATACACTATATAGCTAGGTAATTAGCGTAATTCTTAGCGCGTTACTAAGTTATTAGATCTTAAAGGTTACTAAGCTAATAGTTAAAATCTATAGTATAGTAAGCTACTTAGATAAACGTCTTACTCTTATTAAAATTATAGAAAAGATGTAGCTAAGATACAACCTTTATATAAGCGTAGAGAGTAGCTATATAGCCTAGTTCTATTAGAGTATTAGTAGGTAACTTAGAGTCTAAGTAAAATAATAGTAGTAGAAAATAAGAGCCTACTAGAGACAGCGTCTTTATAGGTATCTAACATAATAAGTCTAATACTACGCTAAGTGCTAGTAAAGAGAAGGTAGAGAATAGAACTTCTAGGTAGATTTATATTAAGAGCGTAGCGCTAGATACGCTAATAGGCTTAGCGCTTAGGTAAGAGTATATAGAAAAAACGTTAAGAGAAAGAGTAAAAAGATATTAAGAGAGAGAGTAAAAGATATTAAAGAAGAGAGTAAAAAGAGGTTATATTTTAATAGAAAGAAAAGTAGAGTAGTCTATCTCTATCTCTATATAGAGGTTTCTATTAGATCTAGATAGAAAATATAATAGAGAATAGTGTAGACTATATATACGCTATAAGGTTCTCTAGATAGTAGGCTAATCTTATCTCTAGACCTACGTATTGCTATTCTTCTTCTTAGTTATAACTTCTAGCTTCTCTATAATAGCCTCTATAGATAGAATAATAGAGACTAGCTTCTTATATATAGATCTTAGCTTAGGTTACTAGCAGGTAATAGTCTTAATAAAGGTAACGTTGTTATTAGAGTTAGATAGTAGTAGAGATAGACTAAGGTTATAGTAGCTAGTAATAGGTATAGATAATATAATAGAGAGTGCTAGAGGGTTTATATCTATATTAATACGCGTTAGTAGTTATTTTACTCTAAGAGTAAAGAGTTATAAACGTATAAACTAAGAGTTAGTAGAATAAGTTCTTCTTAATATTGCTATTAGAGTTATAGTAATCTAACGCCTATAACTAGAGGCGTAGAGTGTTAGAGTAAAAGAAGAGTCCTCTATTAGTATAAACTTAGGTTAGTTCTATAATAGCTATATATATATTAATCTAGCTAATACTATATATATATTAGAACTTAGGCTTACTAGCGTCTAAGGCGGAAAGTAGAGCTAGACTTAGAGAGTAGAATATAGAACGCAGTAGAGTTGTTAGAGCGCGTAGAGCTATTCTAGATAACTAATAGAAAGATATTAATAGAGAAAGAGAATAGTAGAAAGAAAAAGAGAAAGAATAAATAAGAGAAAAGAGAGGTAGATAAGTTATAGTGTACGCTAGTAGTGCTTAGCTTAGTGTATAGTTATAAGTAAGAAAATAGAGCTATAGTAATAAGTTTTATAGTACTACTTTATTATCTAAGAGTAAGAGTTATATATCTAAATTTTGTGCTTTATCTACTATATAGATAATCTACTATCTAACTAAGATTAACTATAGAACCTACGCTCTAGTTAGGCGTAGCTCTACCTATTACACTACTACTAAAACACTAAATAACCTTCTCTAGAAAAGCTTTTCTAGGCTAATAGTTAGTAAGAGATTAACCTATTAAAACGTATTTAATATAAACCTAGTAGCTAGTGTATAGACTTAGCGTAGTCTATAAAAGTAGTAAATATAAATACTATAACCCCCTTAAATATCTTATTCTACTTAATATTCTTCTTACTAAAGGTTAATAGAATACTACTAGTTAGTTCTTAGAGTAGGTTAGACTAATCTTTAGAGCTAAAATACTTCTAAAAGACTACGTAGTAATGTTAGTATAGCACCTAAAATAGTAGTAATAAGACTAGTAATATATAGGTAGCAAAGATAAAGTTGCGTAGGCTAGTCTTAGTCTTTTTAGAATTCTATATAATAGCGTCTAGAAATTTCTTAATAAAGGCTCTACCTAGATAGTTTACGTTTCTAGCTAGATAATAGGCTATACTAGTCTTAGAAGGCGTAATAGAGGGGTATAATTAACCTTTAGTAGAGCACTTAGAGATAATAGAGCTAGCTAGAGGGGTTATCTAGAAGCAGCGCTAAAGGTAGTTACTTTAGTAAACTAAGAGAATAGAGCTATTAGGTAGATTAGATAAAGTTATAGTAAGAAAGATAGTACGTGTTAAAGAAGAGAGTATACGTTATATACTATCTAGAGAGTTCTACTATTAAAGGCGTAGGTAAGAATAGAAAGAAAGATTTAATTAAGAGAGATAAGAGAAGAAATATTCTTTTTACTAGTAGATTTACTAGTGTAGTTACCTTTATAGAGTATAAATAACTTTACCTTTACTTACACTAAGAGAGAGACGCAGTAAAGTTATAGTAATATATATTATTACTATTTTAACAAAAGATAAGAAGGCTGCTATAGTTCTATAGACGCTAAAAGGCTATACTTATATAATAGCGTTATATCTAACATAATAAGTAATACTACTAGAGTATAGATATACTATAAGAACACTACTAAGGCGTAATCTAATCTATAGAATAATTTAATCTAGAATAGGCTTATAGAGAGAAGCTATATATACTCTTTAAATTTGCGCTTAGTAATATTAGCTTCTATTTAGATAGATTATATTACTATAGAAGAGAGAAGGTAGGCTTTATAAGGCAAGAATCTAATTTATAAAGCTATTTGCCTAGTACCTAGACTATAAGAGAATTATATTAGAATAAGAACTAAGGCTTAATCTATTATATAGATTTGCTCTATAGTACAGCGTATAGAGGCCTAGGTATACACTCTATAGCGTAGTTATATTTTATAAGTATTAAGTATAACTAAGTTAAATCTATCTAGTTTATATAGTAGTAGATATAAATATAGTATAGAATAGGTAGTAGGTGCATAGTTAGATAGGCTACGTAAGGCTTAAAGAAAAGGTAGAATACTATTATTTAGCCTCTATACCTACTAGTAGAAGTACTGTCTACTAGATTTACTATAGAAAATATATAAAGCTATCTACCTTACTAACTAACCTAGCGCCGCTATTCTATTCTACTAGATATTCTATATTATTATATAATAGCGCTATAGCGTAACCTAGGCTTAGACCTACTTAAATACTAAGGCAAAGCGTAACTTAGGCTTTACTATTATAGCTCTAGGCTAATAAATAAATACGTATTCTTTAACTACTAACGCGTTGCCTTTATTCTAAATTGCCTAATACTCTATATATTGCTTTCTTAGAGCCTTAGTTCTATATCTAGTTTAGTAGTTAAGTATAATAGAAAGCTATAGTTAAATCTTAGGTTCTCTATAGATAATTACTTTAATAATATAAGCGCTTAGGTAGTCTAGCACTATATCTAGAATAATGTTAAGTGCGTATTAGAAAAAGCTAGTAATAGTAGCGTAAGTAATCGCAAAAGTGTGTATATAAATTACTAGATAAATCTCTTCTATAGTATAGAGTAGTAGTATAGTAGTATATAAATATAAAACCTAACTAGCGTTCTCTTCTATAGCTAGCAGTTCTTCTCTAGGTATATAGCGTTAGATAACTATAAGAAGTTCTAGGTTAAGCTTATCTAGATTAATAGAGCTAGTAAAACCTATATTACTTTTAGAGATATACTGCTAGTGTAATTCTATAAGGCTAGTTCGCATCTATTTAGCGTGCTAATCTAGCTAGAGGTTACTATCGCTAATAATAAGATTAGCAAGAAAGTTCTAATAGGCCTCTACTATAGCTACTAAAAGGCCTACTACGATAATAGCACTACTCTAGCTAACTTTCTAGTAATTAATGTCTACTTTAATAGTAGAAATAGTATAATACTAACTCTATATTAGTAGTGCTAAGATAATAAAGGCATTCTACTTACACTAGAGGTATCTATAGCGTAATTTTGCTATGCAATTTCTACTATACTAGGCTTACCTAGAAAGAGATTAGCTAGACACCTAAAGCTATAGTAAGCCTAATACATATACTTAAATAGAATAGTAGTTTACTTATAGTAGTGTACGCTATAGTTAATAAAAAGCTTATTTAGGCTAAATAACTTAACTAAACGCAAAGCTATAGTAATAAGTATAGTAAGAAAAGAGAAAGAGAAGAGATAAAAGATAAGAAAGAATATAAGATAGAGAACTAGCGCTAACGTAAAGTAAGCTATTCTTTATTAGGTTTATATAATTTAATAGAACTAGGTAAGAAAGGCGCTACTACTCTAGTTCTACTAGAGACTCTGTATATATTATGTAACTATACTAAAAGAGTAGATACCTATTTATACAGACTATAAGGTATATAGAGTAATCTTATAAGTAATTAAGTAGATAGATATAAGTATTTTATAGTATTACTATAGAATAGAGGCGTATAGCAACCCCTCTATAATAGTTATAAAATAGATACTTAGCTAGCTACGCTACGCTACTAGACATAAGATAAAACACTATATACACTAGCTACCTAGATATAGAACTCTATTTACTATAACTAAGAGTATAGACTACTCTTACTTATTATTCTACTTCTAGATATAGAGTACTTCTCTTATACGCCTAACACGCTAATAAAAGAACTCTATTCTATAGACTTCTTATTAGATAATATATCTATCTTATTCTCTTCTAGGCTAGTAGTAATAAGGCGCTCTATATCTAAGAACTAGTTATTACTATACTATGTATACCTACCCTTTATAATTAGCTTGCGCTCTATATTATACTCTTAGTTAGCGTTCTTACTATTTATATTCTCTATAAAGTTCTAACTCTATATAAAGGCTTTAATTTTGTCTTCTATTACCTTAAAGTTATCTAAGGTAGTATACTTAGCAAAGGTAGCTAGTGTTAGATCTAATAGGCGTATAATCTTACTATAGTAGAGTTAGTTAAGTTAGTAACTCTTCTAGTTCTTCTATATAGAAAATACGTTATTATTCTTATCTAACTCTATATATTAGATAAAGTTCTAGAACTTATACTATATAAAATAACTACTCTAGAGAATAGTGTTATAGATTAAAAAGAAGGCTGTAGTTATTAAGGCGTCTATATTAATATTACCTAGTAGTTTTTTTATATTCTACTAGAATAAGCGCTTCTGCTTATTAATAGCTTTTATAATATACTTACTTAGATAGTCTATAATACGCTCTACTACTAACTATAGAGAGTAGAGATAAGATTAGTTCTTTCTACACTCTTTATTAGCTACTACGCGCTAGTAGAGAGTAAGAACTAGAGAATTCTCTATCTTACTATCTTTACATTTACGCTCTCTTACTTAGGTATTCTTCTTATATTACTTCTACTTCTACTACTTTAGAGTAGTAAGCTTATTATTAGCGTATATATATATAGCGTATAGAATCTTTAGATTAGAATTAAGAGAAAAAGAAAGCCTATAGCGCGTAATAATAGCTTTAGTAGTAGGCTAGCTAGAGTCTATAACTCTACTACTCTCGCCTTAGGTAATCTTAATATAACTACTAGTAGTGTAGCTAAATAGTAGTTTTAACGCCTTATCTAGATCTAGAGGCTAGCTCTTATAAGTAGTAGTAGAAGCTACTTTATTATAATTATTCTATAGCACGCTCTTATATAGTATAAAGTAGTTTAGAGTAGTATTACTTATCTTAACACTATTACTCTAGTTATTAGTATTTTACGTAATAGATAATATAAGCGTAGTAAGCGTAGAAAAGGTATTAGTTAACAAAGTATACTCTATCTCTTTATTCTAGGTTCCCTCTATAAAGAGCGTAATAATAGTATAGACTTATTTTTAGCCTAAGTAGATAATATAGTCTATAGCCTAGAGCTATACTAAGTAGTAGAGCGTAGGTTAGAAGGTAAGTATATAGTAATAGTACTTCTATAAGTTAAGCTCTAAATTTATATTATAGAAAAGAATTAAGATCTCTACCTTCTATTCTACGCGTGTTAGATTAATAACAGCGTTCTAATAGAAAAGCTTATTATTAAACTAATTAAGAAGTAATATCTATTATTTAGCTTTATATTTAGTAGCTAGAAGTGCTTCTAAATAAATACTATAGCAGTAGAGAATATACGCAATTAGTATCTACTCTAGTAGATTATAAGTAAATATAAGCACCTTATTACTCTCTCTAATAACCTAGTTAGCTATAGTGCCTAGCATAGTTTAGATACGCGTTAATAAATAGGCCTAGATATTAGCTATATTAAAGGCTGCCTTAGTAGCTATATTTAGATAGTTAATATTACTCTTCTTACAGAGACCTTTAATAAGAGGTTAGCTAGTGTCTAGAAATAACGCATTACTTATATTTTACGCTTCTTTTAACATTATATAGAGAACCTTAGCATACTTTCTCTATTTATAGAAACTAAATAAGTGCCTAAGCGCGCTATTCTTACTACTAGCTACCTTATATAGGCTAGATATATACTTAAATAGATAAGATGTAGATAATAGGTTTAGTATACGTACACTTACACTATTAATTTATAGCTTCTTAGGCTAGCTACGCTTTTTCTTCTTATTATGCATAAGAAGCTACTCTAACTAGAATAGTATAAGGCACGCTGCTATATTCTTCTAGAACTTATTCTTTACGTAAGTAAGTTATATAAGATAAGCGTTAGGTATAGAGTTAGTAAGTGTGTACGTGTTGCGAAAGTAGTTAATTTCTATTTTTAACTAGAAGTTATAGTAGATTATAAGTTTAGTCTAAATCTACTTTACTATAGAGCTATTCTTACTAGCTAAAGTATTATTTGTAATAAACTAGTTAAAGGTAACCTTTATTAAATAATATAGCTTATAGTCTACTACTATATTCTTAAGATATAGGTTATCTAATAGTATATTACTACTATTACTAATATACTCTCTTGTAGCGTCTACGTCTACACAACATTCTATTAGCGAGAGTAGACTAGAGAAATCTATAATTATCTATAAAATAGGCGTTACTATTATAAGAATATACTATAGAGTGTTAAGCTAACTAATAGTACTATAGGCTATAGTTATTATATACTTAATAATATATACTTTGTCTAGAATAACCTAACTAAATATATTACGCATAAAGCCTAGCTACTTAGTAGATAGTATATCTTATAGAATATTAGACGCCTTTAACTTACGTATCTAGCTATCTATATTTAGAAGTCTCTAGCTCTACTTACTACGTACTTTATTTAATAATTAGTGTATCTTAAAGAAGAGGTCTATAGTGTAGAGTCTATAATAAGTAGTCTAGGTATTATAGAAGTATATAATAATAGTGTATATACTTAATTTATTATTCTCTATAAGTATATCTTTACTACGCATAAGATAGTTCTTAGTAGTACTAAATAGCTATAGATTAGGCTTTAGTTTTATAGTCTTATTACGCTTAGAAGTACTATAGATAAAGACTTTAAGTAGTTCTAAGAAGTTAGCTATAGCTCTAGTAGTCTATTAGACAAGATAGAGTATAGTAAGAATAAGGTAGAGTTGTAAAGACTCTAGGTTATAAATTATATTTAATTTATTAATAGCTGCTTAGATCTTAGCTTCTATCTATACCTATAAGAGTTAAAGTATTACCTAATTAATATAGTATTTCTAGAAGTTTAGGTACGCTATATATAAGGTAATAAAAGAGATAGTTTTACCTAGGCCTATAAGGTTGCAAAGGCAGGTACTATAGATATAATACTTATAGTACTTATTACGCTGCTATTGCTGCAGTGTAGCTAGCGTCTACTTCTATTCTTTTTAATAAACACTAGTAGCTATAGCGCTTTAGCCTAAGATACTTATAGTAGTAGAAGTCTACGCCTATAGCAAATGCGGTCTCTTTTAGCTAGAAAGACGTAGTTTAGACTAACGCTTAACGTAGAGTATACTTAGAGCCTTTTAGTATCTACTAGTTACTAGCTTAGTAAATAGTTAGTATAAGAAGTTATCTATTGTCTAGTTAAGAGCAGCCTTATTAGCGCGCTAAGTAAGATTACTAGTATTAAAACTAGTAGCTTTATTAGTGCTAACTACGCCTAGGTATACTATAACTTCTAACTAAATACTCTAGGTATAGAATAATAAGGTTGCGCTAAGACACTAGATTAACTTACTAAGAAAGAAAACGTAGTTACGCCTATCTATCTAGCTAAAGTTAATATATAATACTTACTATAGCTGCTTATACTACTTATTATATTTTATCTTAGCCTACTTAAGCTTAAGCTCTTTACTAAGATAGCTATTCTCTAGAGTAAAGAAATAGTTACTATCTACAGCTAGGTTGCTTAGAGCTAGTTAAGTAGTAAGAATATTAGAAGTTATTAGAGAAGTAATAGAAGTACTCTTTAGAATATATAGAATAGTTTTCTCTTTATTCTCTAGTATTATAGATAGAGTAGTAAGATTACTATCTACCTAATTAACTTTAAATAGCTTATTACTTAGAGCTTTAATATAGACTAACTCTATAACTTAAAGAGTATTCTTGTTAATCTATAGTGTAAAGAGGTTACGTTTATTACCTAGTAGATTAGAAAGATAAGATAGGTCTAGAAAATAGGTAGAGTTAGAATTTTTATACTCTTAGTAATAATAGAACGCTTTATTGCAGGTAGTTAGAGCGTTAATATCCTCTATAGTAAGAGATTTAGCTTTAATCTCTAATAACTAGACAACACTATTCTAACTAGATATATTACTATTATTAGCATTATTAATATAGTAAATATTACAGCCTTTTAGTTTACTATAGCTACTAGATAGATTAGTAATAGACTAGTATAGATGTAGAGTAGAGTTCTCTGCGCTAAAGCTTACTTTTATTAGATTAGAATTCTACTTAAACATCTTAATAATCTACTATAAATATTAATTCTAAAGCTTAGAAAAGATATTTATATATTCTAGTAGCGCTTAGTTATTCTTAAATAGTAGCTTAGTAAGACTAAGAATAATATAGGCAAGGCGTTAAGGCACGTTTAGCTTATCTAACTTTCTTAGGTTAGTGTAGTAAGAAGGTTTAGCTAAGTTAAAGAGGATATTAGCTATTATATTAACTTAAAGTGCTACCTTAGTCTAATAGAGTAAGTTCTACGCTAGAGTTAAATCTATCTTAGTAAGAGTCTTTAAGATATAATTAAGCAAGCGTTAGATAGTGTTATTATAGTATATAGCGTCTATAAGAAATGCTATAGTAATACTAAAAAAGAGCTTAAGCTTATTCTACGCTATATCTATAGTATTAGAAAGCTTTTTGCTAGTTTATAATAGTTTAAGAGGCTAGTGTTAAGAAGAGGCGCTAGATTCTATTAGCTAGTTCTTATACTTAATATTGCGCTAGCTACAGCGCTTTCTAGCAGGCTACTCTATAATAATAGTAGTAGAGAAGCTATGCTTTAGAGACCTATTCTATAGTTAACTACTAGTTAGTGTAGTAGAGTTGTTATCGCTAGGCATAAATAGCAGCGCTATTAATAAGATTAGTAAGTAAACCTTATCTTAAGCTTTTATAAAACTAGTAGTTAGATAGATAGAGTAGATAGCAAAGATAACTAATAGACTAATAATAAGATTAGTTAAAGAAGAGTAGAAGATAGAAGAATAAACTAATAGAAGTAAATAATATTCTTTAGATATAACACTACGCTAGCTAGGTAAGTAAGACGCTAATAAGAAAGGTTAAGGTAAAGGTAAAAGGCAAGATTAAGACGTTAAACAGCCTTACACGCTACGCGCTATTTTATTAGCTTATAGTAAGAGTTAAAGTAAAAGATAATATAAACGCCTTAGCTATAGAAAGCGTACCTACTACTTAGAGAGTAGTAGAAAGCAAGGTTCTATTACCTTAAGATTCTATTATAGTTAGAAGAGAAAGACTACGTTAATAGAATAATATTAGACTAGGTAATAAGACGCGTATAGGTCTACGCATTAGGTAAAGAATATATAGCTCTATAGTAATAAAATCTAGCTCTAAGAAGTAGGTAATCTATAAACTAAAGATAAAATAGATAAAATATATAAGTAACTATCTATCTATAAAGAGTTAATCTAAGAGATAGAGATAAGATAGTTAGTGCTAAAGCTATAAGTATTACCTATAAGAGGCGTAACCTAATTAGCGAGAAAAGGATAGTATATAAAGTAGTTATAGCTATAGCTCTATAAAGAAGTAATCTAAATAATAGGTTATCTAAAGATAAGATATAGCTATAGTAGTAAAGCGCCTAATTAAAAAATTTACGTAATAAATATAGTAATAAGAGATTAAGAACATAACTAATAATTACTAAAGAGTTAATCTAAATAGTAGAGTATAAGAGGTTATAACCTCGCAGCGCGTTAGCTGCAAGTATATCTATCTAAACGTTTTTCTATAGATAGAATTCTTCTTTACTAAAGTAAACTAAAATAATATAAGATAGTATTACGCTTACTACTTTTCTATCTTACACTCTTTTCTTATAGTAAGATTTAGATTGTAGAGCTATATATATAGAATAGACACAGAATAGGCATAGAGTTATTAGGCGCTTACTTATCTAAATTAAGATTACTTATAGAGTTCTATAACTTATTAGCGTAGCTCTTAAGAAAATACTCTTCTATAAAGTATAGCTAGTCTATATATAGTTAGTAAATATAGTAATCTTAGTCTATTTTCTGTACGCGCAAAAAGTATCTTGCCTAGAATTTAGGCTAAAGATATACGTCTAGCCTACTATAGAGATTAACTACCTCTATACGCTTACACTATGCTTTAGTAAAATATCTATTATAAGTCTAGAGAAAGATAAATATAAGCGCAATAACGTCTATATAGGTATAGCAAAAGTTATAGTTTAGAGACTATTATACCTTAGTATTCTAACTTACGTTAACTACTTTCGCCTATTATCTATAATATTAGAAAGATATCTAGTAATAGAAGTAATACCTGCTAGAGTTAGTCTAACTAAGTTAATCTTTTTTAAACTCTTTTACTTATTACTAAATTCTACTATAGTTACTTAACGCTGTAGAATTGCTAGCTACATAATTCTAAGGTAGGCTCTAGACAAAGTAGGCTATATAATAAGTCTACTAGTAGACTATAGTAGTAGAAATACGCACGTAGTAGATAGATCTAGCTACGTAGGCAGAGGCTACTATACTAGCAACTATATTATCTAGCTATTATTATTACTTGTATATAGATAGTGCACTAAAGCTACTTTAGAAAAGTATTAGTAAACTAGTCTAAATAATAGTAGAAGATAGTGTTAGAAGCGTAGCTTATATCTAGCAAGGTATTTTGTAAGACACTAATATAGGTAGAGTAGAGAGTAAAGATATAATAAACGTTGCTTTAGAGGTAGAAGTACAAAGAAAAAGAGATAACACTATTCTTAACTATAGTAATATTATAATAGCTAACATTATATTAAATATAATATTATTTAGGTATAGATACTATAAGTAGACGTTGTATTTTTGCTTATCTAGGCTATACACTAAGCTACCTTAAACTATACTATTAGTATACTTAAGAATAATATTATAATAATAGCGTATAACTATCTATTCTATAGATAACGTAAGTATAGCTATCTAACGCTAATCGCGCAGAGATGCGTAGTAGAGAAAGAAGTAAAGACTAGAAGCTAGCATAATAATAGCTAATGTAGCCTAGCTAGCGTAGCTATACTATTCTAACTACTAGATAGCGTTGCAAGAATTATCTAAGTACCTATAAATATAGATAGACACTATAGATAGATTATAAACGCTATATCTATAGATAGTATTAGTAATAAGAAGGCAGCTATCTCTAGTAAGAAAGCGTTATATTATACTCTTCTACTCTAACAACGTTATACTACTATAGATACCTAAATACTAGAGTCTAGCACTTATTACTATAACGCTAGAGTAATTAGTTACGTAGATAATACCTTGCAGGCCTTTATTAATAGTAACGTTTATAGTAATATACTCTTAGATAGCCTTATTACTAGTAAGAGGCGTCTCTATATAGTATATATAATAGGCTAGATTAGAGTAGTTAGTTAATTCTTAAAATACGTAAATAGAAAATAGGTTAAGATATAATTTGCGCTAAACCTTATCTTTATTATTAGAAGATAGAGTAGCTATAAGAAAAGTTAATAGTATACTATAGGTAGTTAGGTAGCCTAGAGCCTAGATATAGAGGTAAAAGGTAAAGTCTACTTATAATATATAGTAGACTTTGTTAATAATAATACGTAAGAGGTATTAGGTAGACTATTAGCGTTAAAGAAAGGCCTTTAGTAAGAATAAAGTTACAACCTATTTAGGTATAGTAATAACTACGTTAGTAGTTTTATCTTTATTATTACTAGTGTTCTATAAAATTAGGCGTATACTAAGGCTATAAAGATAGTCTACTAGATTAGCTTTTAGCGCTATAAGTAGCACTATAAGTAATATTATGCTATACTCTAGAAGCTTTATAGAAAGCTTAAACACTAGGCTCTTACTACTACTAGTAGTAGCTACGTAAGCTATAGTAGCTAACTTGCTCTAGATAACCTTAAGTAGAACCTTCTCTTATAACCTATAAAACTACGTAGCTACGCTATAGATATAAATAAGAAGTTTAGGTAGGTAGATAGTATTAAACTTGCGCTTAATACTATAGCGAGAATTAGTGTAATAGCTTAATAACGTTTTCTTAGGCGTAGTAGTAGCTAGGTTATTAAACTAGCTTACGCTATTACTACTATTATTATACACTAAAACCTTAATAGACATAAATCTAAGAAACGTATAGTACTAGGTACTTACCTTTAGATTATATTTATACTACACTATAAAAATTCTACCTACTTCTTACGTATATATAGATATTCTAATCTATACTCTATAGCTAGCCTACTTCTCTAACGTATTAGCCTTCTCTTTCTAAAATATATTCTAGACCTCTACTACTAATATAACGCGAAGAGCTATATTCTTATAGTTAATCTTGCGCCTAATAGTAATATAGATATACTATATAGCGCAAAGCTTAATTCTAATACCTAACGCTTTCTTAGTAATAAGGTAGAGTCTATTACTAAGGTAATTAGCTATCTTCTATACTATACTAGTATAGAATAGAAAAAGTATAGAACTTATTATAAAGAGATCGCGCAAATAATACGCTAGAAGATTATACTATAAACGCCTATAGAAAGATAACACTATTTATATATAATAGATAAAGATATTACCTATAGATTATAGTAGAAATTAGTAAATAGGTTTTAGAGTCTTATTATAATTAAAACTCTTATAGTACTATAGCGCTAGTAATACTAATCTATTAAGAAAGAAAACGTTACGCATTTTACTATCTATAGTGTTCTATATATAGTAACTTATTAACTTAGTACTATAAGTAGGCGCGCCTAAGGTTAGGTACGCTAACGCTACTATATCTTTGTTTAGGCGCTAGATATAGTCTCTAATATAATAAATAAAGTTAGAGTTATAGAAGGTAGAGTTAAGAAAGAAACGCTATTTAGTAACTACTTTCTTATTAGTAGCTAGCGTCTACACGCAATACATAATCTATTCTCTAAGCTAGATAAAGTAGTTGTTATTAGACTTATTAAATACTAACTATAAGTTATCGCGTTGTAATATAGACTCTATACTACTAAGAGTAGTATACGTAATAGAAGAAAGTTTATTAAGCGTATTAACGTAGTAAAGATTATATAGTTATTTCTTAATCTAAGCCTAAAGATAGTAGATTATATTTTAGAAATTTAATATACTTAATATAAATTTATAGTAGATAAGCTAGTTACTAGACTACGTTATAAATCTATCTACGTAGTTAGCGTACTAGAGGCAGCTTATATACTTTGCTATTAAGATAATCTACTATATTAGCGTTATATAATTAACTATTAACTATAAATAACTCTACTTTAGAAGCGTAGCTTCTATCTTATTGTTAGTATAGCTCTATAGCGCATCTAATTCTTCTATAGTTAATACGCTAGTAGACTTTTCTTTATTAATATTATTATTATAAAAAGTAGTAGTAGGCTTAAAGTCTAACTATAGCTAGTAAATAAAAGCTAGGCGCGTAAATTTCTTTAGAGCTAATAGATTAGTAGCGTAAGACTAGGCCTGCTTATATCTATTTAGCGCAACGCCTAGAATAGTAAAAAACGTAAGTAGTAAGAGTTTCTTTTTATCTAGAGTACTTTTTTAGCGTAGTAATAAGAGCTATAAGTTATAGAGAAGAACTTCTATTATAGTAAGTATTATCTAGTTAGAGCTAGTGTTAATAAGCAGATAGAGTGTATAGAGAGAGGTAATATAGCTCTTAAGAGCCTAGAAAGTAATAAGCTATTAGAGAGTAAGCTAGAAGTAGAGAAGGTAGCTAGGTAGTTAGTGCTATAAGCGCTATACGTAAAGAATAATAGCCTAGAGAGAGCTAGCGTATAAAATAGAGTTATATATATATAACTATAAGAGCTACGTAGGCTAACTATAGAATTCTCTCTTATATATAACTATAGCCTAAATATAGTAAGAGAAGTAGTTATAGGTAGCTATCTATATTTATACTATACTTAAGACGTAGTTTACTAAAAACTACTTAAGAGGCTCTATCTTCTTAAGAGGCAGCGCTATAAGCTTAAGAAGCTCTACGCTAGATTTACTACCTATATAAGTAGTAAAGTTTGTGTAGGTAAGCTATAGGCTTATATTATAACGCTAGTTACTCTCTTTAGAAAGAACGTTATAAATACTAGTAAACTCTTCTAATTTACGCTTCTTAGTGCTAGCTAGTATAGCTTTAAAGGCGTTGCTGCTAAGCGCTATAGTAGTAGAATATAGCTAGATAACCTTAAAGAAGAATATAGTAGTAGTGCTAGATGCTATATAGTTAAATAGACGCTAGTAAGATATAGCTATAGTGTAGTTTAAGAAGAAAGCTATTACACTAGAGCTATATAATTTAGCTACGTCTATATTAGTAAAGGCGTAATAGTAGGTATAGATATAGATTTATAAGTGTTTCTGCGCAGTATCTTCTATAGTAATATACTAGCACATTCTAGAAGAGATACCTTCTATTATAGTATATATTAACCTATCTACTATAGAGATAAACTTAATAGATTTAATTAGAATAGGTAGAAGAATAAAATTAGAGTAACGTTAGTGCAAAGATAGAATAATAGAAGCTAGATAGTTAATAATAGTGCAACATTTATCTACTACTAGACTCTAGTGCATACTAAGATAGACTACTAACTTATCTAGTAGAATAGCAATTCTATAGATTTTATAGATAAGAATATTCTATTTCTTATAATAGTAGAAGATCTCTAGTAATTCTATAGTAATAGTAGAGAAAGAGGTATAATAAGAGAGAGTATAGTATAAATATAAGTATAATAGCTAATTAATAGTAGAAGTTCTAGAGGTAGGTAGGTAAACAAAAATAGTGCTAGGCTTCTACAGTAATAGATTAGTCTTTTAAAGAAAATTTCTAGAATTTAATATAATATTAATAGTAGCCTAATTGCAACGCTAATTTTAAGGTAAATAAGTAAATAGATTAGCGTATATAGTAACTACTATAAGTAGTAGCAGAGCAATATAGAATAAATAAGCTAGTTACTATAGATAGAGTTATATTTAGAGTAAACTAAAAAAACGCTATAATAGTAAAGAGACGTATTATAGAATTCTGTCTAATAGTGTCTTAGTGTTTAGAAAAAGAGAAGATAAGATTTTGCTAACTCTAATATAGCTATAGAAACGTATAGCTAGAGTAGTTAAAGTGTAAATAAATAGTTCTAGACCTTATAACTATAGAGGTTATACGTTTAAGAATAGCGTAACTTTAGTATTATAGCCTAAAACTTAGGTTAAGTAGCTGCGCTAGTAATTAGTAGCGCAAGATAGCGCGCACTAGTCTAACGTAGGTACTAAATTAGTATATATAGATTAATAATTAGTATAATTCTATTATTACTAGATATAAAAAGAGAGTTGTAGACTAGTAGGCGCTAGTATATAACGCGAATTTTCTATTTCTGCAAGTATACTTACACTTCTACTTATTACTACGTCTAGTAAGTGCTAAGATAGCTAGAATAATAGTATCTATAAATCTACTACTATAGTAAATAATATATTTCTAAAGAAAGAGTATACTAATACTTACTAGTTAGAGTTTTATAATAGTAGCGCTTCTTAGAAGTTATTAATATCTTAGTTACTATTCTATACTATAGTATAGATATGCAAGCGTATTGCGTAGAAGAATCTAGTGTTATAGATTTCTAATAAGTACAACACACTTACTCTTATAAGCGTAATACTAGTACTCTTAATATTAGTCTAGAATAAAGCTAAAGTTAGAGAGAGTAAAGTAGAAGTAGATATAGACAGCACTACTCTTATAGACAACATAATATTAGAGATAGCTAAGAATATAGTAGATAAAATAATAATCTAGCTAAAGAAATAATAGCGCTAGAGAGAGAGCTTAGATAGTAGTATAAAATAGGTAATAAAGAGACACTAAGTTAAGAAATTAAAGCACTAGAAGAAGTACTAGACTTCTACCTAGAAGCTACTAAATAACTCTAATATAAGAGTTAGAATAAACAAAAAGTAGCTTACGTACTAAGAGTACATAGAAAGGTAGAGAAAGATAGGCCTAGCTATAGTAGAGAATTTAATTTACGCTAGGCGCAGCGTTGCCTTAAAAGAAGCGTTCTAGAACTAGTTAGCACTAATAAGAGTTTAGTAGTAGTAAGCTACTAAGAGACTAGAGCTACTATAGATTATAACGCAGAGTAATAACACTACGTTACTAGCGTATAATAATATAGTTTCTGTCTATAGCCTTAACGTATAATCTTAAAGAGTATATAAAAAGAAATATAATAAAGTAATACTTATAGAGAGCGTAAAGTTATACATAACTATTTAATATTATATTAAATATACTAAGCTTTACAAAGATAAGTTAGAAATAGAATAGATTATTAAAAAGCACTAGAATAAGAGTAGTAGAGAGAGACTAGAATAGAGAGTTATAATATTTGCGAAAATACACCTACTAAAAGTACTCTATAGTTAGAACGCAGAGAGGCAGACGTATAAAAGAGAGTAGATAAAGTTTAATAAGATTATAATATATAAAAAAAGGTAGAGCTATTTTAAAATATTATTTAGAGTTAGCGCTTTTACGCTATTACTAGAGAGAGTTAAGAATAGTTAGATTAAGAGCCTATAGAAGGCAATATTTCTAGAGTAGTATAATCTTGTTATTGCGTGCAATAAACACGTAGTACTACTATTAGATATAATTAAGAATATAATAATAATACTAATAGAGAAATACTTTCTACTATTAGAATAGTTTGCGTTTAAAGATATAGAGAAATAGAACTATATTTATAATAACCTAGAGAGTCTATAGTTTCTACTCTAGTCTTATAATCTAAATAATAGTTATAGGTATATTTAGATTAGATAGCGCCTAGTAGGTACTATAGAGCCTAGAGATATAGTAAAGAAGAAGTGTTTAAGTAAAGATATATTATTTTTAGAGTATAAGTAAATATAATAGTTTTACGTTATATAAAGTTTAAACACGTTTAGCGTAATCTCTAATATTAGCGTTATATACTATTATATAGAGAGCTAAACTTAGTTACAGTAACGCGTCTCTTATTCTAGTCTCTTTCTATGTTATATCTACTATATCTTCTTCTATTATTATATACCTATAATTATCTTATAAGTAATAAAGCCTTACGCTAGTAACATTTACTAATATTCTAGTCTACTATAACTAAATAGATATAGCGTCTAGAACTAGAGCTATAGATATAGTAGAGCCTCTCTAAAGCAAAAGAAAACTACTAGATAGTTTTACTTTAGCTAAGTATAAATATGCTACGCGTACCGCTACGCTATTAAAAGACGTATCTATTAAGAATGTTATCTACGTCTACACTCTACGCTAATTGTCTTCTTCTATATAGTTATTAAAACGCGTTACTACCTCTACTCTAGTTTAGAATAGTAAGAAGTTAGTATACGTCTACTATAGAACGTTAAGCTTTAAGCATATTTCTATAGAAATTAAAGTAGAGTTTAAGCGCGTAAAAGGCCTAGTAGAAAAGCTATATATAGATTAAAAAAAGTTATATTATACTTAAATAGAAATAGCCTACTTAGAGAAGGTAGTAGTAGCGCTATAGAGTAATGTTGCAATAGAAAGACTAAAGATAGCTAGAGCCTTAGATAAGGTTAACGTAGCTAAAGTAGAAGTAGCTTAACTCTATAGTTATATTAAGGTAAGTAAGAGTATACTCTATAAGGTTGCTAAAAGCTATAAAACTATTATTAACGCTAATAATGCTACTAAAGTTAACTACGCTAGTTTAGATGCTAATAGTATACTTACTATTAATAGTAAGGTAGAGAATAATTAATAAGCTTTAGTATATAATAGCTAGAATAGAGAAATAATAACTCTATTCTAGAATATATATTATACTTATATAATGCAGACTTTCTTCTATACGTATAGTAGTTATATTCTAGTGCGTCTTCTACCTTCTATAAAAACCTTTATACATAAAACAACCTAACGTAGACTAAACCTATCTATTCTAATATACTCTCTACGCAATATGCTGCTATTATATATATATAATATATTATATCTTATTATAGACTCTAGCCTACTTATTACACGCGTAGAATAGAAGACTAAAGTAATAAATTTTATAATAAGTTTATACTTAGATATATTAATATTTAAGATAAAGGTTTTATTACTTAAACAAATACAATAGGTTTACGTTAGGTGTAGATGCAAAAGGTACGCATTATATAGAGATAGAAAGGTTTTATATCTAGTCTAGATAGTAAAGTTTAATATTAAAGTTAGATAGCAAAGGTTTTATATCTAGATAAGAAGTAAATAGTTCTTAGTACCTACGTGCACTCTAACTACAGGCTAGCAGGTATCTTACTCTATAGTTAGAATTATACAGAACGTATAAGTATATTATTACTTATATAGAAGTATATCTACTTTATATAAAGTTAAAAGAATTAGTAGTTATAGAATACCTATAAAAAGATTAAAGTTTAGAACTTTAATCTAGACATTATCTAAAGAATCTTATAGACTTTAACCTAAGTAAGCACTAAAAACTAGAGTAGTACAGACTACTTATAATAGACTTTAACTTAAAGTCTACGTATCTAATACTAATAGTATAAATAGTATAGACTATAACTATAGATAGCTTAAAATAGTATAGTAGCTATAGAAAAATAAGAAGATAAGAATAATAGTTAAAGTGCGCTAGGCTTATTAGCTAATAAGAGCTAGAGGTTATATCTATTTAGAAAGAACGTATACGTAATCTAGTTTAAATCTAGTAATAGATAATTAACTTTATAGTTATTTCTATAGTAAACTATCTTACTAAAATATATCTAGAAGTTTATAGCGTTTTTTAGGTTAAATAATAGCTTAACTTATTATATATAGCGTACCTATTTACGCTATATACTAGCGTATTTCTATAGTATAACCTATATATCTATAATAGTGTACTAATCTATATAGTTGCCTATATTAGTATACTTTAGGTAGAAGTTTATTAGTATTATATACTAAAAATATATACTCTTTCTCTATTTTCTTTCTATCTTACTAGTTTAGTAGTGTCTTATAAGCTCTCTAATAAGACGCTAGTTATAGCGTATATAGAGGTAATCTAAACTATTAGTAAAGTAAAGCGTATATATATTAATCTAGAATTACTACGTAGTAGAGAACTTTTTATTAAAAAAATAGGCATAATCTCTATTCTTCTATAATATAGTAGCGTAGTTAAACGCTAACTTCTACTATTACTTTATAATATAATAGTAGTATTCTAAAAAGTTAGTAGTAGAACTAGTTATAGCTATAGAATAACTAAGCGTAGTATAAGTAGTAGAGAAAGTAGATATAACGCGCTTCTTATATAGACTAAAGAGGTAGATATAAGAAATACTAGAGAATCTAATAGAATAACTATAGTTAGCGTTATATAGGCTTTACTAGTAGAGATAGCTGCTAGAGAGTTTATAGGCGTAGAGAGATAACATAAGAGAATCTTTGCTAGATAATATAGATTTCTTATCTATCTAGCGCTTAGTTTAGGTTACTATAGAGGTAGAAAGTAAGAATGTAATAGTAGGCTTAGAAGTAGAGAACACTAGTATAGTATTCTTCTAGTAATTATAGTAAATGTTATATAATTCTTTCTTCTCTTAATAGAAGTACTAATTAATAAAACTATTAAAGTACTCTACTAGAACGCTATAGTAATATATAGAATATTTTATGTTTAGTTATATAAATATATTAATAGTTGTGTAATTAGCGTTAGAGGCTTTATAGTAATAGTAACTTAATAGAGTAGAGAAATAAAGAATATAAATAATAGTAGGCCTTTTGTTATAACTAGCTTATCTACTACTCTACACTAAGTTAATAAAGTAGTTAGGTAATCTAACCTATAAGACGTATTAGATATTATTAATATTAATGCCTACTAGAAACGTAGATATAGTAATAAGAACGCTATTAGCGCTTATAGAAAACAACGCTTATATACGCTAACGTAGGTCTATTAATATCTTAGCTATATATATATTATAATCTAAGACTTAACTAAGACTATAGACTTTCTCTATAAGTAGAATATACACTAAGGTCTTTCTAAGCTTCTTTACCTATCTATAGATAGACTTAGCTAGTATAAGCTAATTATTCTTTTTATTAAGTTAAACTAAGTAAACTTACTAGAATAACTTAGAATAGTTAGTAGACTTATAAAATAGAATAGTCTAAAGAGGTAAATATATACGTTAAAAAGCAGTAGCCTAGTAGTAGATAGAAATAGTTATAGATAGAAGAGTTAGTTGCACACTAAAGAGGGCAATCTTATCTAGTTTAAGAAGGTAATACTAGTACTTATAGTTCTTTAGAAGTATATAGTAAAACTTATCTATAATAATTCTCTCTAGTAGACGCTTAGTTATATATTATAGGTAGTGTAATATATCTATAAAGGCTAGTTTACTAAAGTACTCTAGCGTAGTAAGAATAATAGAAGCTAATTTATTATAATAGCTATTCTACTAAACTATAGTAGAGATAGAATACTTTTTGCACTAGGCTATAAGGTTCTATTATAACGTAGTAAAAGAGATAATAATTACACTTTAGCTATAGTAATACTAATAATAGAAAAGAAAAAATGTAAGACTTTTACTAGTATCTATACCTATAATATAAGTAATAATAGTGTTACTACGCATAATAGCGTAAATAACAGCCTCTTACCTAGAGTAGAACTTAGTGTTAGAGCTAAAGTTTACGTAAAGAAGTAGCTATAACTATAGCGTATTACGTTCTATATAGTTAGCTAAGAGAGTAAATAGGTCTTTAATAACGTTATCTAATTTATTATTATTAAAGAACCTAAAGGCCTTATACTATTTTATAGACACTTTATACTATCTATAAGCTTTCTTAAACTTCTTATTAAATACTATAATAATACTTTAGAAGTAGATAATAGCCTCTATTCTTACTAAGTGCCTAGCTTATATCTTATAATTTTTAGCCTCTTAGTTATTTACTATTTTATTAATATTCTCTTAAGTTAACTTAGCGTATTTACTATCTACTTTTCTTCTAAAGATAATAATAAAATAGTGTATAGTGCTAATATTAATTTGTATATCTATATATTTCTCTATATATATAGTAATAACTATATAAAGGCGCTAGAAAGTAATAGACTACTTACCTTTAACGTTAGGCTAAAGTAGACTACTTATAGCCTATTATAAGTAAAGATTCTAAATATTATTTAGAGTAAGAGAGAGAATAAGTATATAGAAAGAATAAATAAGCTAAAGATACTATATAAGTAAATAACTAACTACCTTAGATAAAAATTAATAAATAATCTTAATAGACTTATTATAGTTATACCTTTTATAATATTAGAGAATAATAGTAATAAGACTATTATAGAGAAACACGTTATAAAGTATACTATTAGATAGATTTTTATAGTAAATACTAAGAAGTTTAGTGCTTTATACTAGTTACCTACTAGTAAAATAGACTAGGCTAAGAAGTAGGTTAAGAAAGCATTAGGTAAGGTTATAGTACTATTTAATTTAATAAGAGTTAATAAAGTTTATAATAAGTACTTTCTAGCTCTATTATATAGTAGCTAAGTACTAGTTCTTAATAAAGTTAGCTTCTACTTTAAGTAGTGTAGACTTATAAGAAAAGAGGCTATAGTCTACTATCTTATCTCTAGAATTCTCTATAAGCTACTTCTAGAGTATAGATAGTAGTTAGTCTAATATTAGTATAGAAGCTAATTAGTATAAGAGAGTAGACGCTTTAACCTCTACGTTATAGACTATATTACTAAAGAAATTAAGCGTAGTATAGAACTCTTTTAGTATAACCTCTTTACTATTCTAACTAATAAAGGTATCTAAGTTATTACTATAATAGAAGTTACTTAGAATACGTGTAGTGTAGATAAGCGCGCCTATTAGAGTATTAAACTCTATTATAAAGTAATTCTATACCTACTACTAGAATAATATAGCTAAGGTGTAATTTATTTCTTTTATATTAGTATAAGATACTTTAGAAGAGGTAGGCTTATTAATAAACTTAAGCGCCTTCTTCTCTATTATAGCGTTATTAAGTAAGATCTACGTTATATTTAAAGTAGGCTAAGTAAAATATTTATAAAAATATTAGATACTTATAAGTTAGACTATCTTTTTAAGAGCTATAATATCTATAGTAAAGTTATAGACCTTACGCAAGACATACTTCTCTTTAGAGAGAATAAAAAAGCTAGTTATAATAATAAAAGAAGACTTAAATTTATTACTAATATATATCTACGTAATAAGAGATAGCTAGAAGTAATAATAAAGATTCTCTATAGAGTCTAGTGTAGTACGCGTGTAGTTTGTATACACTATAGAGTAGATACTATAGTAGTTACGTAATATAGTAATAATACTATTCTAAGTCTTCTACTAATTAGAGTATATAGTAAGTTATAAAAAATAAAGCTAGCTATTAATAAAAGTGTAGAAGAAGAATATAAAGATCTTTTGTAGTAGTAACGTATATAATATAAAAAGATTCTAGTAGACTTTAAGTAGGTAGAGTAGAATATAATAGGTATCTTTCTATATTATCTAGATACGCGTATACTATAAAACGTATAAAGTAGTATTCTACTACGTATATACTATACTCTTAGTATAATTATAGAGAAAGAAAAGTATAGGCTTACCTTTTTTAGTAGAGATAGTAATAGTAGTAAGTTTTTTATTCTAGCTTATAGAAAGTATATTAAGAAACTTAGTACTACTAAGCTAGAGGCTAGTCTTAATAGTAGGCCTATAAAGTATAGTACCTAGCTAGTTCTTCTATTACTATTCTATAAATATATTAGTAGATATAAACTACGTAGTAAGATAATAAGTAGCGTTATCTCTATCTAGTAGAGGTTTAATATAGGCTAAGGTAGTAGGCGTAATAGATAACCTAGAGTTAGAGGCACTACTAGATTAATGCGTATTATTCTTACGTAATAAGAGAGAGAGAAGAACTTTAAAGTAGCGTAATAGATTTAGGCTATTAACTTTACTTAGAATACTCTAAAAGTAATACTAAGCGTAAGTATCTTAAATAACTATTTAGAAGTTAGACGCTGTAGTAGAGTTAACGCTAAAACTTATCTAGTGTTAAGAGCGTAGATAATTCTTTATATTATAGTCTCTACTCTTCTTAGAGTAGATATAGGTAGAATTAGAATAGATAGTATACGCTAGCGCTAGATATATAGAGAGATACTAAATAAAGTTAAGAGAAGAGCTGTCTAGCTTCGCAAAGAAGAAATCTATATAGTCTTTCTTAAAGCTAGATATATAGATAAGATCTAGTACTTTCTACTATATAATAGCGCAATTCTTAGATTAGATATTCTTAGAATAATACCTCTAGAGGTGCTTCTTAATAGCTTTAGAGAGTATAATACACTAGTGTATTAGATAAATAATAAGCCTATTAGTTATATTAATTTAGAAGGTATAGTTAAGAAGAGACATGCTAATAGATAGATATAGATAAGAATATAGTAGTAGATTAAGATAAAATAGAATAGAGAAAGAAGAAAAGTCTAAAGAGAGTTTTTATTCTTATATATTTCTAAATCTATAGACTAAATAGGCGCGTAAAAGTAGTATTTAGACTAAAGAGACCTACTACTACGTTACACTAAATAAAAATAGTCTATATCTCTATCTTTGTCTAAAGCTTCTAGAGTTTAAGATAAGAATAGCAAAAACTACGCAATAGCGACTAAAGAACTAGAAATTATATCTAATACGCTCTAGAAGAATAAAGACATAAGTAAGGTAGTGTAAAAGACCTACTAATATGTAGAACTAGATAACGTAGTCTATTATATTCTTCTAGATATAGTAGAGAGTATATAGTTATTTATTACGCGTATACTAGAGAATACTATATAGTAGCTCTATTAGCGCGTTGTAAAAAAGCGCTTAGTATAGTTTATTAACTACGTCTATAACAACCTATAGTTAAATAGAAACGCTTTATCTAATAAGAAAGAGTTAGATTAGCTATTAAAGTAAATAAAAAAGAAAATAATAATAAAGTAGGTTAATTAATAATTAAAGAAATAGTTAGACTACGCGCTAGTAGAAACTATTACTAGTATATAAGACTTAGTAGTAGTATAATAGAATAAGATTATATATTTAGACTATAAGATTAAGTACTATAACTTTATAAGATAGTTAGAGAAGATTAGTGTAAGTAAGGTAGCTAAAATAATAAACTACGCAAAGGTAGTTATAATAGTAGAAAGTTTAAGAGAATAGAGAGTAGTGTTAGAAATATAAAAGAAGGTAGCTAGAAGTAGAAGATAACTATTTATAACTATAAATACTATAGTACTAGCTCTAGTATATAGAGTAAAGCTGTAAATAACATAGAGAATAGATGTTATTTCTAATTTATAGGCTAGTAAGCTTATTCTTTTATAGTAAGAGAGTAGGTATTCTAAGAAAGTACTATCTACTAGTAAGGTGTAGAGTTTTTATACGCTACTAGTAACTATATATTATAGTAAAACTATAGAAATTATAGGTAATATATAGTATTAATAGATAATATCTACTCTTTACTTAGAATATAAATAGCTAGAGAATATTCTAAGAAGATAGAGAAAGCTTATAAGTATAAGAGAGTAAAGCGTAGTAATAGTTACTAGAGAATAACTCTTCTATAAGATTAGTAGTAACGTAGATAAGAAGTTAATATAGGTTAAGTATATAGCTAAGTATTATAACTAGAACTAGTACTTAGAATATAGAAAGCGTTAGTAGATACTAAAGTAAAAGTTTAGTTCTAGTATCTTTATACTACTACTAAAAGTGTCTATTCTAAATTTATTTATAGAGTAAAAGCTAATTCTAAGACTAGAAAACTAGATAGAGATAGTTGCCTAATATAATAATAACGTTAGTAGTTTTTATAAAGTAGTAGAACTATTACTTATAAGCTATATATAAAAGAAACTCTCTTCTAAGTAGCTATTTCTTAAGGTAATTTATAAAAGTAACCTAGAAAACTATCTAGTAGAGTTGCTAATAGAGCTAGTAGAGAATAGGTTATAGTTTTTTTAAATAGTAGAGATACATAATTTAGATAATTATAGAAGCGTAGATAGTATAAACGTAGCTAGTAATAGTAATAAAAGTAGAGAGTAGAGTATAGATAGAGACTAAAGAAGATAACTATATAATAAAAAGTACTTTATAATATAATATTGCACGTAATATACGCTACGTAGAGTAGACTTAAAAACATAATATATATAGAGAATAAGAAGTAATAGGCTATAACGTAGGTACTATTATTAGAACTAGTATAGCGTAGTTAATAGAGCACTATATAAGCTAGCGCTATAGAATAGACTATAGAGATTATAAGCTAAAGAATATAGGTAGATAACGCTAATAAGACTAGCGTTACTAGTAATAATATATTATAGTATACAAAACTATAGAAGTAGAATAAATCTAACTTAGACTCTAAGCTTTTATTTAAGTAGATAGGTTAAGCTATCTAAGCCTAGAGTTGTCTAAGATAAGAGATAATAGATATAAAATAGCTATCTTATATATCTCTAGAATAGAATAGACTATATATAATATTATATACTTAGCTTCTTAGATAGAAAAGAGATTTGCTATATTATATAGAAGAAAACCTACATATAATAAGCCTTTTACTAGTACTTTTTTAGGTAAACTATTAGATTATTAGTTACTATTATATTCTTTATTACGCAGCGTAGCTATATCTTAGGCACCTTTTACTTAGACATAGTAGCCTTCTAATATAGCTTTTTAATATAGCCTTTTAGTATAGCCTTTTAGTATATTCTATCTATCTTTTACTAGAATATAGAAGCCTTTTACTAGAGCTTTACGCTATATAGTATTATTTAGAGCCTTTTTATAGCTTATTATAATATTATTATATAGTCTAATACTATAATTTAGAAGCTTTTTGCTAGTAGAGTAGAGCCTTTTACTATATACTATACTATTTTAGGTCTAGTATAGAATAAACGCTTTAACTAGTTTTTACAGCCTTTAGGTATAGAAGTTAGAATTCTAATATAGTTAGTACTCTTATAGTTAAAAGAGACCTTATATATAGCTAACATCTACTTATTATCTAGGCTATTACTACTAGATCTAAAGAAAAAGTAGTTTTTACTTTAGGCCTAGGCTATCTTCTATAGTGTTATAATAGTGCTTAATAGATTTACTATAGTAGTTATAGAGATAAACGTAGTTAAGTTATTAGTAGGTAGTATTATTAATACTAATAAAGCTTTGTAATAGAAAGAGTAAAGAAAGAGAAAAAGAAAGAGTTCTATAAGAATAATATATATACACTAGCCTTAGCGTCTAGCTTATATACTAGCTACTTATTACGTAAATAGTAATATACGTAGATACGTTCTTAGTAAATAGTACTTCTACTACTTAACTTTACGTTACGTGTATAGACTTTACTATATAAGTGTAAATATAAATTATATTTAAAATAGAATTAAATCTAGGTTTTACTATCTTAAATAATCTTACTAGATACTATTTAACTAATCTTTCTTTTAAGCACTATTTATATAACTAGAGATAATTAATAAGCCTCTCTTAGATAACCTATTTATTATTCTTCTTAGCCTTCTTATCTTTCTTATAGGTACTCTCTCTATTCTTAAACTTAGTAACGCTATAGTTATCTTTAGCCTTAGTATCTTACTCTACTTCTTTCTATACCTAATTACCTTTAGCGTAGTCTATATTATTTATAATATCTACGTTATCTTTAGAAAGTATAAACTTATTAGAGAGAGCTTTAGACTTTATATAACCTTAGCGTAGAAAGTTATAAAGCTACTACTTATTAACCTTAGAAATATTACTAGTATAACTATTAACGTTATTTATAAAATTTAAAAAGATAGTACTAAGCTATTTACTACTATAGATTATAGGCTTAATGTTGTTACTAGCGTTATTCTTAGTGCGCTTAATCTAAGTACTCTAACTACTAGTTTTAGTACCTCTACTATACTTCTTACTACTAGCACTAGATAGCTAAACCTTATTAGAGCTAGAAGAAACTAGTTTCTTAATAGAGAAGTAAGTAGAAACTAGATAAAGAGCTTTAATAGGTGTCTGTAGAGTAGTAGAAGTCTAGTTCTAGCTATTAGACTTCTTTTTAGTGTTAACTTTTAACTTTACTATTATCTAGTTATTTATACCTAAGCTAGGCGCAGCCTTAATAGTAGTAGGTTTAGTAGAAGTAGCTCTAGAGGTAGAAGTCTTAGTAGAGATAGTCTTACTAGTAGTAGCTTTAAGCTTATATAAATTAAAAAGAAAAGAGTTAGTATCTCTAGTATCTAAGTTACCTAGTTAGCTTATTTTTCTATCTACGTATAGTATTATACTTACTCTTATTATTAGCGTAGTTAGCGCTTGCTATTAGAGCTTTTACTATAGTAATCTTAACCTCTAAAGAGTATATAGTAAGAATATAAACTATAGTTTTAAATATAAAATTATCTCTAGACGTGTTATAAAAGAATACTGCTTTAACTAATATATATATTAGTTCTAATTATACTATACACTAAGTTAGGTAAATATAAGTACTACGCGTCTAGTACATTACACTATAATATAAGACTAGAATTATCTAGTTTCTTATAATATACTACGCGCCTAACGCATAGCTACTTATATACTAGACTAGTATTATATAGTTTCTTATATAGGCTCTAAGTAACTTCTATTATATACGTTTACTATCTAGGCGTATAATAAACTATATATAAAATAGCGCAGAATTCTAGTTTTAAGAGAAGTACTTATAGATTTAAAGTGTTATAACTAGAAAGCTATTTAATAGCTAGTTTAGTGCACTAATAGTAAACTTACTTAATATAGCTATAGTTAGGTCTATATTAGAGAGTAGTGCTAATAGTAGTTATAAAGTTTATAGAGTAGTTACTATTATAGTTAAATAATAATAGTAGTAGAGTAGAATTTAATAAGAGTGTAGAATAAAGAGAAAGAAAAAGAGAGAGAGAAGAATAATAAGAAAGCTATTAATATACTAAGGCGCTAGTACTTTTATACTTATATAACTATTTATTTACTATTATAAAAGTAATATATATATAGTTTTACTTTACTAGTACGTTTTAGAATATAAAGAGTAGGTACTAGCTAGATAACTACGTATATAACGTACTACATAACTATATAGAGAATATTTACACTTATATAAATTTACTTAGATAGACTATAAAGAAGTAGTCTAGAATTTACTAATACTCTATAAGTAAATACACTTAACTAGAAGTTTAACTTTAGATTTTACTATCTTATTATATAACTATAGAATTAACTATATAAACTATAATCTTTTTTAAAATTTTACTACTATCTTTCTATTTTTTAAAATTTTACTACTATCTCTTAAAATTCTGCTGCTATACTAATAGCTAAAGTTATAGTTATTAGCACTATCTAAGACTATATTAATATTATAACCTTCTTCTATCTTTACGTCTCTATCTTCTATCTACTTATTCTTCTTTCTTAGCTTAATAACTCTTTGTAAAAGCTTTATTTTAGCTTCTCTATATACCTAAAAGCTAAAGTTTATCTTTTTAGTAGCTTCTACGTAGATATTCTTAATTTTCTTAGTCTTTTTCTTATTAGACCTAAACTCTACTACTTAGAGGCACTTATACTACGCTTTCTTACGTTAAAGCTACTTATTTTCTATAGCCTAGAGAAGTAGATTAGCTTAGTAGTTAACTTCTATATCTTAGACTTCTAACTTATTAAAGTGTTAGTAGACTAGTAGGTCTAGTAGGCTAATTTCTAGGTTATTAAAATTAGTACCTGTAAGAGCCTAATTATTCTTAATCTCTAGGTTTTTCTTTAGCGTATTACGCGCTAAAAGCTTTAACTTTACCTTCTAGTATAAGTTCTTTCTAACTAATATACTACTATTCTTTTCTATAGTAGAGCTATAGAGAATAACTATAGTTACGTTATAGAGCGTAAGTAGAAAGTTAGTTAGAGATAGCTTCTTATACTAGTTAAGTATATAGGCGTAGTCTAGGTTTAACTTATATATAATCTCTCTACCTTTAGTTAAGTAAAAGCCTTTTAGCGCTTTTACTAATATTCTATTACTTTTATTATTTTCTTTATTATCTAATATTTTAAAAACTTAGATAAGCTCTTCTATATTAATATTTATAGTAACTACTAGAAGTTATTACTTAATTACCTTTATTAAAGTTATTATATTAAATAAGTATAGATTAAATACCTTAGTAATAACGTAATAGTTTTCTTACCTAATATAGATAATATAGCTATAGCATTAATAGTAGATAGTATCTAACGTAGCTAGTTCTAGAAAGATGTACTTATTATACACTACCTAATAGTTTATTTCTATACTCTTGTTTTAAGATATATATAATACCTTAATCTTCTTATTATAGTTCTCTAGTAATAGTCTACTACTATAGTGCTTAGCTAGTAGCTTCTAAAACATCTTAATAATCTTACTCTAAGTAGACAAAGAGTAGCGCAATAATAAGGCCTATAATTAAATATTTATAAAGTTTAAGATTAAGTTTATAATTTCTTATTTAGTTAGATAACTACACTAGATAATAACTTTCTTACTATAATAGGTTACCTAGTCTATAAGCAACGTAAGTATAACATAAATTCTCTCTAATTAGGCTATAAAGTAGTAGAGAATAATACTAGTAGAATAATTAGGTATAGTGTAGACACTACTCTTATACTCTATTAGAAACAGGCTCTAATAGCTATTACTATATATACTAGTAATATAGATATTTACTAGTAGCTTCTATAGGTAGTTAAGATACTTATTATTATTATATAGAGTATAGTATTTCTTATTAATTTCTATATTATTCTTTATATTATAGATTATATCTATAAAGAATAGTAGGTAATAAAAAGACGCTAGATTTAATATACGTTAATACTTACTATTTATAAGTAGATTATTATTATTAGGTAGCGTATTCTTATTCTAGTAATAGAGCTTCTTTATATAGGCTAGAGCCTTAGCGTTCTAAATCTCTTAGGTAATAGTTATATTAAGAATATTAATATAGATAAGTACACTAGATAGTATAAAAGCCTATATAGAGTAAACGTTACTACTAGAATAAGTCTTATAGAATAACTAGTAAGTATAGTAAATTAATAGGCTCTTTAGCGCTATTCTAATAATATAGTCTTACTAAACAGCGTTTTTATAGTAATTAAAGTAAGTACTATATATAGTAGTAGTGCTTATAAAGAGCTTATTATAAAAGCTAGCGTTAACGTAGTAAAGATTATTAATTAATCTATTTAGTATACTCTATTAAGCCTTTTTATTTAGCTCTAGGTTCTACATAACTTTAAGTATAGATAAGAGCTTCTTCTCTCTCTATAGCACTAAAGTTATAGTTAATAGAATATAGAAGTTAGCTACTAGCTAGTAGATAGCAACCTAGATATTAATATTTTACTTTCTAATATTATAAGCTTTGTCTATAATAATAATATCTACGTAACTCTTAAGTAAATACTTCTAATTAGTAGGTAGGTAAGATAATATACTTATAGCACTTTTAGTTATAATATAGTTTAGATCTAGATAATTATAAGTATATTTAGTAGTAGCGCTAGGTCTATAGCGCGTAGTAAGCGTCTCTTTACTTATAATAATAATTATATTAGCTTTAATAATATTATTATTATTAAAGATTTTATAATAAAATATAAGTAAGCTTATAAGAACCTTAACACTACTAGATAGTACGCTATTCTTCTTATAATTACTATAGTATATATAGATTATAAAGTTTATAGAGAACTTTATAGTATTATTAGTAGCCTACTCTAGTAAATAGATATCTATAATCTAGAACTTAATCTTAGATAGGTAAGTTATTATATAGAAGAATAAACTAGTCTAGTTCTTACGTTTATAGTAGTTATTTAGATTAAACTAATATTTATTAATAAGCTATACTATTAGTTAGTAGAGTAACTTAACTATAATAGTCTAGATAATTATAGGTAGAATAGAATAAGTAGAGTACTACGCGTGCAACTATAATATATAGTTTAATACTATAACTAGAGAAAGAGAGAGAGAATATAAGTAGTTCTTAGATTCTAATATATAAGTACCTAGCGTATTCTAGTTATTAGACTAGATTTAGCTAGGTACTTATAAAGAACACTAAGTAAATAGAATAGAGAATAATAAGAGAAAAGAAGAGAATTTACTTACTAATAAGATAGTACCTAACGCACTAATAGTTTTTCTAATACTAGTTGCGTTTATATAGGTTTTACTAGTTTTATCTATACTAGTTATAATACGTTTTTAAGTAGCTATAGTATACTTATAGATAAAGAGAACCTACAGCTATAATAATAACCTTTTACTCTAACTAGATAAAGTAGAGTAGAACTAGTAGATAATATATAGCTTACTAAGCGCGTTATAGAAAGTCTCTATTAGAATTATACTCTTTGTAAATATACTTAATAATATAGCCTACTACTTACACTACTCTTTATTATCTATATTAATTAGTACTAATGTCTTATTTACGTATATAGTAAGACTATCTTCTACTTTATATATAATAAAGTTATAGATATCTACTAAATTCTACTTCTCTAGTATATTACTCTATTATATTAGACTCTATAGATAAGTATAGTATTATAAATATCTAGTTAGATAGTAGAGAAGTTTATAGCGCTAAGCTGCAACGTAGTTAGCTAGAAATATACTACTAATAATAGCGTTCTTATTATTTACTAGATTAATCTTTTTATTATTTATTATTACTAAATATTTCTTTAAAAAGATATTAGTCTTAGTAATAACCTTTAGGTACTTATAGTAAGTCTTAGTAGCTATTAGATTAGACGCGTATAGCTCTTAGAAATAGTATATAACTAATTCTAATATATTATTCTTTAGATTAATATAGTCTTAGTCTTTCTAATTAACTTCTACGTTAACGTCTATATCTAAAAGATATTTACTTCTAATAATATACGCTATACTATTTACTTCTTAGATAAAGTATTACTAATAAGAGTTTAGTAGAGTATTATTATCTATACTCTTACGTAAGTTAGCTACACTAGTTTTTATTAAAGCTTCTACATTATTATTATTAAGCTCTTCTTTATTATTATTAGGCTCTTCTTTATTATTATTAGGCTCTTCTTTAGCGTTATTATTAGGCTCTTCTTTAGTGTTATTATTAGGCTCTTTTTTAGCATTATTATTAGGCTCTTCTTTAGCGTTAGCGTCTTATATCTTAATATTACTACTTCTATCTCTTACCTTACTCTTACTCTTAATATCTACTTTCTACTACTATACTACCTTCTTTAGTTTCTATAAATTTACCTTTAATCTATTCTTAGTAGCTTACTATACCTTTATATAATACTTATTAAAGAGAAGATAAACTATATATACTTAGTTATTATATAAGTAATATAAAATAGCGCTAAAAGTAAATAATATAGAATCTCTATTATTAAAGAGAATTCTATATATAATATAAATAAAGTACGCTATCTATTATAAAAAGCTCTAGCTATTTATATAGCTTACGTTAGCGTTAGTAATAGAGTTCTATAAGTAGCTATTCTTTAAAAGCGCGTCTTCTAGCACTATAACTACTAATAGAAACTAGAGAAATATAGACTTATTATCTTCTAGAAGTCTAGTCTTAATATACCTTTATATATCTACTTAGGTAGTAGTAAATATAAGCTTAGCTTTATTAATATAGGCCTTAAAAGCCTTCTTATTAGTATAACTAAAAAAAGATATAAAACTCTAGTAGAAATTATATAAGTATCTTTCTTTAAACTTTTATAGTATAGTAATTTAGGTTTAGATAAATATAAATAAGAAATACGTTAAACGCGTTACTAATAGGTCTAGCGTATCTATCTTATAGTTATAGAACGTATTATTAATAGAGAGCTATATAAAGAAGCCTATAATTACTATCTACTTAGTTATAGTTATAGTCTAGAGTACTACGTTAGTATGCGTCTATAGAGAGGCAGGTATTAATAGACATATATATACTATATTAGATATATAGTAGAAGCCTATAAAAATATCTAGTATAACTTTATTATATAAAGTAGTTTCTAGTAGCTATATAATAAATTATAGTTAGCGTAGTGTATTAGAGAGCTAGGTAATTCTAGTTAACAACGTACTAGTGCTCTCTCTACTACAAGAATAAAGCTTAGTAAGAGTCTTCTAGATAATTCTAGTATAGAAACTAAACTTAACTAGGTTCTAGTATAGCTACGTATTAAAGAAATTAGTTATAGGCTTAATAAATAACCTAGGTAATTAGCTCTAAACGCGTAGTAAATCTAAATTATAAAATCTATATTATAAACTCTACTAGCACTACCTCTAGCCTTCTTATAGTAGCCTACACTTAGTCTTAGTTCTTTTACTTATACTACAGCGTAGTAGGTATTTCTAGCTATAGACTATTCTATAGTTAGATTTTAAGTATTAGTAGTTTTTTAGTCTAATTTAGTTATCTAGTATTAGTTTAGATAGTTTCTATATTAATATTATTATATTATATAGAATAAATAAGAAAGAGAAGGTATAAGAGAGTAGAATTGCAAAAGACGTTGCTTTTACTACCTCTAGGTCTTAGCGCGCTAGTATAGCGCTAGGCTTTAATCTTACCTAATTAGGCTAGAATAGATTATATAATTACGTTTATTATTATATATTTCTCTTTTTACTTAGTATTAGCTTACTCTATTATATTTTTATAAAACTAGATTTATCTACTCTTTTATAGGTATATATATAGACTAGATTATCTTATATTAGGCTTTTAGTTTATATCTATTCTACTTATAGAGTTCTAGCGATTTATAGGTAGTAGACTTCTATAGTATTAGAGGTTACGTAGATTACCTTAAGCAATATCTTAGAGATTATTACACTAGTAGTAAAGATTTTAAAGTATATATATAGAATTATCTAGTCTCTTATAGTAGCTATATAAATACTTTATTTTATAAGTTTTTATTATCTATAGATAAGAGCGTATTAGGCCTATAACTATAAAGAAAGAATATCTGTATAATCTAGTTAACTTTAAGTACTAGTTAATTAGCTTTAAAGTTATCTTTGTATAGCTTTATATATATAAAATAGTTATATATATCTACGTCTTTATCTTTATTAAATATTAGTTATATCTTTTTAATTCTCTCTTTCTATTACACGTAGGTATTAGAATATTTTAACTATAGTATAATAAAGGTATCTAGAATTACATTTCTATTAATATATAGAACACTCTTATTTAGTATCTATAGTGTCTAACTAGTTCTATTAGAGCTCTATTAGAAGTAGTAGTTATATAGTATAAGGTAGAACTAATACATGCCTTTACTAAACCTCTCTCTTATCTTTATTCTACGCTAGTTATTAATAAGCCTTCTAATAAACCTATAATTATATAAGATATAGTTATAATTAAAGAAATGTCTTTCTATAAAGTATACTATATAATAATTTATCTAAAAATTTTATATAGTAGAAAGCTCTTTAAAGAAGAGTTTACTACGTTTAGTAATTTTATTACTATACGTATTAGCGTAGAAGTTAAGTTACTAGTTCTATTTTACTAATATATAGAATATGTCTAGCTTCTATCTAGTAAAAAAGAGAGATAGTATTAGTAGTAGTAGAGAGTTAATATATCTTTTCTTATAAAGTATTTTAATAGAGCCTATAGAAGTAGTAGAGAACTCTATAGACTATAGATAGTAATAGAAGAAGATATAGCTAGGTATAGAGCGTAATAATAGTATTCTATATACTAGAAAAGAAGCTATATTAAATTAGAAAGTATATTATATATTAGATATAGAAAGAGACTATAGAGTTTAGTTCTGTATAGAGGTATAAACTATAGTTCTATCTAGCGTAGTAGCGTTAAAGCTATCTTATAGTATACGCTTACTACGTTATACGTATATATTATAATACTCTTCTTTATCTTTATATATAAGGTAGGTTTTGTTACTATTAAAGTACTACGTAAGAACTTATTATCTATATATAGAATAAGCTGTATTAAGCTATATAAACTAGTTAACTATAGCGTAGTAGTATTATAGAGCTTTCTTATAATAAAAGTTAGGTAACTATACTAAGATAAGTACCTATACAAAATAGCGCTGTTTGTTTCTACCTCTACGCTCTAGTTCTTACACTAGGTTAATAAGATAGTTAGAAAGAGTTACTTATAGAACGCTATTAATATTAGAAATGTAAATACTAACTAAGAACGTAGTTATTATAATAAGTACACTTATACTATAAGAAGAGAAGCTTATCTAAGAGGCCTTATAGTCTTCTATATCTATTTACCTATAATATACTACGTAGTTTAACGCTATACCTAGATTATTTACTATTTTAATAAAAAGTACGTAGATAAGAAGCTTCTTAGCCTAGATTGCTTTAGTTTAAATATAGCTAGTAAGAAATTTAGTCTCTTTACCTTCTATTATTATAAGGTAATATACTTACTAAGCTAGGTTTATCTAATTAGTTAGTATATAGAAGAGAATAGTGTCTATTAGTAGAGAAAGTAACTAGAAAAACTTAACTTTCTATTTAACTAGTATTATTACTAATAGAAGAGTAAAGTAAATACTAAATCTTACTACTCTTTATAATTTACCTAGGTAAGGTTAGTACGTATAATTATTTAAGAGTATAAAATAAATCTTATCTAGTATAATACGCTCTAAGTTACTATAACTATTTAGGCGTTATACTATTTCTATAAAAAAGAGTTTAGTAAGTACTTCTAGTATTACTAGAATAATAGACGTAGATTAGTTATAGTATCTATCTTTCTAAATACTAGCATAGATATAGTAGACCTTATAGTGTATAGTAATATTTTATTGTAATATAGTAAGTAGAATAATAATAATACTTTACTAGTAGTTATAGTAATAGTAAGAAAGAAGAAATACTAGGCTTTTACCTACTTCTATACTAGTAATATACATAATAATAGTATTACTACGTATAATAGCTTTAATAATGTCTTTTTGTTTTAGGTAAAATATAGCTTTTTTACTAAAGTTTTTATATAATAGACTCTTATAGTTATACTAAATACGCTATTATAGATTATTAGTTAGAATAGAAGGTAGCTAAGTAAAGTAGCTATCTTTACTCTTTTACTTAAACTCTAAGGTAGAGTGCTATTTAATAGAGACCTTAAATTAAGATTTTATATATTTAAATTTCTTTTAAAATATAGTAATAATAGTCTAACTATAGATAGTAGTTTCTATTCTAGTAGAGTAGCCTATCTATATTTTGCATTTCTTTACGTTTATAGTACTTACTATTTTATTAATCTCTTCTAGCGCAAGCTTCTAGAGTATACACTTATCTACGTTAAACTTCTATCTAAATATAATAATAAGATACTATATTATATTAGTGCTAATATAGCACTCTATCTACTTCTTAGTAATCTTAATAATAACACTAAATAGACGCTAGAAGTTAGTTAGTTACTAACTATCTTTATTAGCCTAAAGAAGACTACTAGTAGCCTAGAAAAGATATAGTTCTTTAAAACTAGTTAGTGCTATATACTAGAGAAGAATATAGAAGAGTTAAATAAGCTAAAGATACTACACTAATAAGCTGCTAATAGAGCAAGAAAGAAACTAATATATAATTTTAATAGTCTTATCTACGTTATACTCTTTATAGTACTATAGTATAATAGTAATAAGCCTATTATATAAAAAGATATTATAAAGTTTTCTATTGCCTAGATTTTTATAGTATATACTAAGTAGTTCTATACCTTACGCTAGCTAGCTACTAGTAGTATATATAAGAGTAAGAAAGAGGTCTAGAAACCTCTAAACGCTATCTAAGTAAGCTTTAATCTAGGTAGCGTTTTAAGAATTATTAAAAAGAATATTCTTACGCTAAGTGTAAATAGAGTCTAATAGTTATTTATAGACAAAGGTAGATTATAACACTAAGATAGATAATTTAGAATTAAATAGTCTAAATTCTATATTATAGTTACTTAGGTTTTTAATAATATTATTCTATAGAATAGATAGTATAGACCTTTAGTCTAGTATAAGTGTAAGCTTGCGTATAAAAGTAGTAGCCTCTTTATATATATTATAGACTATAGACGTATACTTAGAGAGTATTATATAAATACTATAAAGAGTTATAGTATTACTATTCTAGTTTATAAAGGCGTTAAGGTTCTCTCTATATTAGAAGTAGCTTAAGTACTAAGTAGTATTAATAAGCTAATATATAGAGGTTTAGTGCTTCTATATTAGATAGTTATAGATCTAGTTCTTAAAAAAGTCTATAGCGTTCTAGTTACTATAATTATCTCTATAGCTTTAAGCTATAATAGCCTTACTCTCTTAGGTTAATAGATATATTTTACTTTTATTAATAGCACTATCTACGTTTACTTCTTTCTATACTAGGTAAGATATAGTAAATAATTTTCTAAACTTTTAAATACTAGCTAGGCAAACTATCTTCTTTAGCGCGTTAATATCTATAGTAAAGTTATATACTTTACATAGTCTCTAACACTTCTAGAAAATATATTAGAAGCTAGTAGTAATAATAAGTAGATACTTAAACTTATTCTAGAGAGATATATATTTAATAAAAGTAAGCTAGAATTTATAGTATTATTATTCTAGAGCTTCTAGATTAGTATAGTTATATCTTGCGTTAAGTAAGAGAAAAACTCTATAGTAGCTATCTAGTTACTTAACTACGCGCTTCTACGCCTATTATTACATAGTAAATAGTATAAGCTAGCTAGAACTAGGCTTCTTAGACACTAGTATCTAGAATAAAAAAATAAAAACCTTTTGTAGAGAAAGAGTATATTAAAGTAACTTATTCTAGTACGTCTTAAGTAGATATATAGGTATATATTACTTATTCTCTTATATTATATAGATATAGGCGTAGCGTAACACTTTAGTTATTAAATTCTACTAGGTATATACTATACTTTTAATTATATTATATAGATAGAAGAGAGATAGCTTAGTTATCTACGTTAGCGTATTAGTTAAAGTATACGCCTCTTTCTAAGTTTATAGTAGTATCTTTAGAAAGCGTATATAGAATAGCTATAGACTAGTTTATATAGTTAGCGCTAAGAGTATAGCTATAAGCTAGGCTTAATATTCTTTCTTTACTTATACTTCTACTTTCTATAGTTATTCTTCTATATTATAGAGTGCGCTATTATTATAACTTAGTAAAGCTATAAGTAGTAGCTTAATATACTATAGTTAGACGCCTAGAGAGATATATTTATTATTACATTTATTTGTGTTAGAGGTAGAGCTACGCGCCTATATTAGTAGAGGCTTATCTCTAGTATAAGTAGAGCGTATTACTTTAAAGAAGCGTTATATAGTAGTATTAGTATCTATAGATACGCCTCTAAAATAGCGTTAAGTAGATATAGTTTACGTATACTCTTATAGTAGAGAAGTACTCTAGGTTTTACTACTTATATAAATACTATAGGCCTTTTATAAGTGCTTTTTTATATTCTTATTAGTACTTTTTTAGATAGTAATATACTTATATATACTATATATATAGCTCTTATATATAAAAAGATACTTAATTTATAGAAGTAGCTATTTATTAAGCTAGACAAAAGAGAACTTATTATAATTAGCTTTTAATAAGTATAATACTTTAAGAGTAAGAGCTTTTGCTTATATACTAGTATATTACTTTATCTTAATATTATAACTATAATACTTATTAAGATAGGCTTTAATACTATATAGTAGTATAACTTTTAGATAAAAGAAGTAGATAAGAATACTATAGTTAGTATTTAAGATAAATATATTAAGTAGAGTAGGTATAATATAACGCTAGTGTAAATAGGTAGAGAGATTAGGTAATAATATTATAGTAAAACGTGTTAGAGGCTATTATTAAGAAGAGAATAAAGTCTTTTAATCTATATAAAGAGAGAAACTAGCTATAAAGTAGTATAATAAAGCTATTCTATTATACTCTAAGAATACGCAGAGTAAGCACTTCTTTATCTAAGTTATAGAAAATTATACTACTACTAGTAGCTCTATTACTTTAGTTTATATATAGTTAGAAATACTAGCTAAATTAATTTTATATATTAAGTAGCGCTTAGATTATTAGAAGCTAGGTATTCTAAAATCTAAGCTCTAGCGTTCTTAGCGTTCTTAGCGTTACCTATACTATAGACACTAGATAGTATCTTATACTTAATAGTATGCACTATCTCTATTATATATATATACGCTAACTAATATAGCTATATAGCTATAGAAGCTTAATCTTATCTTAGTCTCTATTAGTAAAGATAATAACGTTAGTTTACTAGTCTAGAATACTTTTATAATATTAAAACTCTATATAGTAGTATTCTACGTTCTACTAGATATAGTAGAGCCTATCTAGGCCTTTCTTACACACTCTCTAGATAATACAATCTACTAGATCTATTAATAAGTTAGTAAGAAACAACTCTTAAAGTATATTTAGTAAGTTTATAATAATTCTTAAGTAGACATAGAACGCGCTTCTACTAATCTAACTAATAAGAACTATAAGCGTCTCTCTAAGCGCGTACGTAAGAAAATAACTATAAAATAAGTAAATAAGTATCTAAAGAATTAACTAGATTATATATTAGTAGAAATAGTAGTAAATTTCTAGAATATAGTTACTATAAAAATAAATAAAATTACGTATTCTAATTATAAGCTTAAGTACTAGAATATAGCTAAGATATTTAAGTATATAGATATTAGTAAGATAGCTAAAATAATTAACTATGCAAAGGTAGTTACTATAGTTAACTATTTATAAGAATAGAAAGTAGTTCTAGGTACGTAGAGGTAGTTATATTAAGAAGATTTCTATTTATTTATAACTATAGAATTAACTAGATATAATATTATAAAAGATATAACTATTAGAGTAGAAGATATAACTACTAGACTAAGTAATAATATAAACATAGTTTCTAATACATAAAATAACTAGCTAGTATTATTCTAGGCTAACGTAGGTAGAATATTAACTAATATACTAACTATAAGTAAAGTTAAAGAAATCTAAAGATTAGTTATAACTATACAAAAGAGAGAAACTATAGATATACTTAGTAATATATAGTATTACTAGAATATATTAATACTCTACGCTAAATACAAACGTCTAGAATATCTTTTACGTAGTAGAATTAATTTAAAAAGTATATAAGAGTAGAGTATAGTAATAGTAGCGTAAGAGTAGCTATTTACTAAGATTAGTAGTGTTATACTTTATATATAGAATAGATAGTTAGAATATAGAAAGTAATAGTTTATACTCTAAGAGAAATTTAGAGTAGAAATCTTTACCTTACTACTAAGAAGTAGAGTACTAAATTTATTTATTAAATAGAGACTAATTACGCATCTATAGAACTAGATAAATATAGTTATAATTTATAATAGTAATACTATAAAGATAGTAAAAGTTATAGAACTAATCTTTATAAGTTATATAAAAGCAAAGTCTCTACTAATATAACTTCTACTAGAGTTTATTAAAAAGTCTAACTTTATTAATTAGATTTTTATAGATCTACTTACCTCTAGTTAAAATACGTAATAGAACTTTAAGATAGTCTAGAACTTAATAGATAATATAAGTTAGCCTAATTTACTAGCGTAAATAGTAGTAATATAAGAGAATAGGTAATTCTAGGTATACTTTACTATTAAAATTCTATTAATTTGCGTATATAAATAGGTAGGTTCTTATAGGCGTAAAAGATTAGGTTAACTTAGTAATACCTAGAGATTTGTATACATACGCTATTAGAACTTTACCTAGTAATATCTAGAAATTTATAGATATAGAATATTAAATTTTATTCTAGAAATATAAAAGTAATCTAATAGTATAGTTTTTGTCTATAAGGTAGTAGAAAATAAGTCTAGAAGTTATAATACTTACGTTAATAAGCGTACTTCTAAGATTAGCTTACACTATTAGTACACTTCTAGAGTTAGCTTATAGTATTAACTATACTTCTAGAGTTAGCTTATAGTATTAAGTATACTTCTAGAGTTAGCTTATAGTGTTAAGCGTGCTTCTAGAGTTAGCTTATAGTATTAAGTATACTTCTAGAGTTAGCTTACGCTGCTAGCGTAGTTCTATATATAGCTTATAGTATTAAGCATTCTTCTAGAGTTAGCTTACGCTATTAAGCATTCTTTTAGAGTTAGCTTATACTATAGAGCGCACTTTCTAGGTATAATTATAGTAGAGAACGCGCTTCTAGAGCTAGCTTATAGTATTAAATAAGCTTCTAGAGTTAGCTTATAGTATTAAATAAGCTTCTAGAGTTAGCTTAAGCTATAAGGCTAGTGCTAGAATATAAAAGTGTATAGACTAAATTTTATAGAATTTAATAGCAAAAGTTATAAACCTAATAAAGTTAGCGTAGAGTTTATAATAAGTAGTTTAGGTATTATAGAAGTATATAATAATATTATATATACTTAATTTATTATTTTCTATAAGTATATCTTTACTATATATAAAATAGTTCTTAGTAGTGCTAAATAGCTATAGATTAGGCTTTAGTTTTATAGTCTTATTACGCTTAGAAGTACTATAAATAAAGACTTTAAGTAGTTTTAAGAAGTTAGCTATAGCTTTAGTAGTCTATTAGATAAAATAAAGTATAGTAAGAATAAAGTAAAGTTATAAAAGCTTTAGATTATAAATTATATTTAATTTATTAATAGCTACTTAGATCTTAGCTTCTATTTATATTTATAAAAGTTAAAGTATTACTTAATTAATATAGTATTTCTAGAAGTTTAAGTACGCTATATATAAAGTAATAAAAAAGATAGTTTTATCTAGATCTATAAGATTATAAAAGTAGATACTATAGATATAATACTTATAGTACTTATTACGCTACTATTACTATAGTATAGCTAGCGTCTACTTCTATTCTTTTTAATAAATACTAGTAGCTATAGCACTTTAGCCTAAGATACTTATAGTAGTAGAAGTTTATACTTATAGTAAATATAGTCTCTTTTAGCTAGAAAGACGTAGTTTAGACTAACGCTTAATATAGAGTATACTTAGAGCCTTTTAGTATCTACTAGTTACTAGCTTAGTAAATAGTTAGTATAAGAAGTTATTTATTATCTAGTTAAGAGTAGCTTTATTAGCGCGCTAAGTAAGATTACTAGTATTAAAACTAGTAGCTTTATTAGTACTAACTATACTTAGATATACTATAACTTTTAACTAAATACTTTAGATATAGAATAATAAAGTTACGCTAAGACGCTATATTAACTTACTAAGAAAGAAAACGTAGTTACGCTTATTTATCTAGCTAAAGTTAATATATAATACTTACTATAGCTACTTATACTACTTATTATATTTTACTTTAGCTTACTTAAGCTTAAGCTCTTTACTAAAGTAGCTATTCTCTAGAGTAAAAAAATAGTTACTATCTATAGCTAGATTACTTAGAGCTAGTTAAGTAGTAAGAATATTAAAAGTTATTAAAAAAGTAATAGAAGCACTCTTTAGAATATATAAAATAGTTTTCTTTTTATTCTCTAGTATTATAGATAGAGTAGTAAGATTACTATTTATCTAATTAACTTCTAATAGCTTATTACTTAAAGCTTTAATATAAGCTAACTTTATAACTTAAAAAGTATTCTTATTAATCTATAGTGTAAAGAGATTATATTTATTATCTAGTAGGTTAGAAAGATAAGATAGGTCTAGAAAATAAGTAAAGTTAGAATTTTTATACTTTTAGTAATAATAAAATACTTTATTATAGATAGTTAGAGCGTTAATATCTTTTATAGTAAGAGATTTAGCCTTAACCTTTAATAACTAGATAATACTATTCTAACTAGATACGTTACTATTATTAGTATTATTAATATAGTAAATATTATAGTCTTTTAGTTTACTATAGCTACTAGATAGATTAGTAATAGACTAGTATAGATATAGAGTAGAGTTCTTTACGCTAAAGCTTACTTTTATTAAATTAGAATTCTACTTAAATATTTTAATAATCTACTATAAACGTTAATTCTAAAGCTTAGAAAAAATATTTATATATTCTAGTAGCGCTTAGTTATTCTTAAATAGTAGCTTAGTAAGGCTAAGAATAATATAAGTAAAGTGTTAAGGCACGTTTAGCTTATCTAACTTTCTTAGATTAGTGTAGTAAAAAGGTTTAGCTAGATTAAAGAGAATATTAGCTATTATATTAACTTAAAGTACTATCTTAGTCTAATAGAGTAAGTTTTATACTAGAGTTAAATCTATCTTAGTAAGAGTCTTTAAGATATAATTAAGTAAGTATTAGATAGTATTATTATAGTATATAGCGCTTATAAAAAACGCTATAGTAATACTAAAAAAGAGCTTAAGCTTATTCTACACTATATCTATAGTATTAGAAAGCTTTTTACTAGTCTATAATAGTTTAAGAAGCTAGTATTAAGAAAAGGCGCTAGATTCTATTAGCTAGTTTTTATACTTAATATTACGCTACTTATAGCACTTTCTAGTAGACTACTCTATAATAATAGTAGTAGAAAAGCTACGCTTTAGAGACCTATTCTATAGTTAACTACTAGTTAGTATAGTAAAGTTATTATTACTAGGTATAGATAGTAGTACTATTAATAAGATTAGTAAGTAAACTTTACCTTAAGCTTTTATAAAACTAGTAGTTAGATAAATAGAGTAGATAGTAAAGATAACTAATAAACTAATAATAAGATTAGTTAAAGAAGAGTAGAAGATAAAAGAATAAACTAATAGAAGTAAATAATATTCTTTAGATATAACACTACACTAGCTAGATAAGTAAGACACTAATAAGAAAGATTAAGATAAAAGTAAAAAGTAAAGTTAAGATATTAAATAGTTTTATATACTACGCGCTATCTTATTAGCTTATAGTAAGAGTTAAAGTAAAAGATAATATAAACGCTTTAGCTATAGAAAGTGTACTTACTACTTAGAAAGTAGTAGAAAGTAAAGTTTTATTATCTTAAGATCTTATTATAGTTAGAAGAGAAAGACTATATTAATAGAATAATATTAAACTAGGTAATAAGATATATATAGATCTACGTATTAGGTAAAGAATATATAGCTCTATAGTAATAAAATCTAGCTCTAAGAAGTAGATAATTTATAGACTAAAGATAAAATAAGTAAAATATATAAGTAACTATCTATTTATAAAAAGTTAATCTAGAAAATAGAAGTAAAATAGTTAGTACTAAAGCTATAAGTATTATCTATAAAAGATATAATCTAATTAGTAAGAAGAAAATAGCGTATAAAGTAGTTATAGCTATAGTTCTATAAAGAAGTAATCTAAATAATAGATTATCTAAAGATAAGATATAGCTATAGTAGTAAAGCGCCTAATTAAAAAATTTACGTAATAAATATAGTAATAAAAGATTAAGAATATAACTAATAATTACTAAAGAGTTAATCTAAATAGTAGAGTATAAAAAGTTATAATCTTATAGCGTATTAGCTATAAGTATATTTATCTAGATATTTTTCTATAGATAGAATTCTTCTTTACTAAAGTAAACTAAAATAATATAAAATAGTATTATACTTACTACTTTTCTATCTTATACTTTTTTTTTATAGTAAGATCTAGATTATAAAGCTATATATATAGAATAGATATAGAATAGATATAAAGTTATTAGGCGCTTACTTATCTAAATTAAAATTACCTATAGAGTTCTATAACTTATTAGCGTAGCTTTTAAGAAAATACTTTTCTATAAAGTATAGCTAGTTTATATATAGTTAGTAAATATAGTAATCTTAGTCTATTTTCTATACGTGTAAAAAGTATCTTACTTAGAATTTAGGCTAGAGATATACGTCTAGTCTACTATAGAGGTTAACTATCTTTATATACTTATACTATACTTTAGTAAAATATCTATTATAAGTCTAGAGAAAAATAAATATAAGTATAATAATATCTATATAGATATAATAAAAGTTATAGCCTAGAGACTATTATATCTTAGCATTCTAACTTACGTTAACTACTTTTACCTATTACTTATAATATTAGAAAAGTATCTAGTAATAGAAGTAATATCTACTAGAGTTAGTCTAACTAAGTTAATCTTTTTTAAACTCTTTTACTTATTACTAAATTCTACTATAGTTACTTAACGCTATAGAATTACTAGCTATATAATTCTAAGATAAGCTTTAGATAAAATAGGCTATATAATAAGTCTACTAGTAGACTATAGTAGTAGAAATATATATATAGTATATAGACCTAGCTACGTAGATAGAGGCTACTATACTAGTAACTATATTATCTAGCTATTATTATTACTTATTTATAGATAGTGTACTAGAGCTACTATAGAAAAGTATTAGTAAACTAGTCTAGATAATAGTAGAAGATAGTATTAGAAGTATAGCTTATATCTAGTAAGGTATTTTATAAAATACTAATATAGGTAGAGTAGAGAGTAAAAATATAATAGATGTTATCTTAGAGGTAGAAGTATAAAAAGAGAGAGATAATACTATTCTTAACTATAGTAATATTATAATAGCTAATATTATATTAAATATAATATTATTTAGATATAGATACTATAAGTAAATATTATATTTTTGCTTATCTAAACTATACACTAAGCTATCTTAAACTATACTATTAGTATACTTAAAAATAATATTATAATAATAGTGTATAACTATCTATTCTATAGATAATATAAGTATAGCTATCTAACGCTAATTACGTAGAAACACGTAGTAGAGAAAGAAGTAAAAACTAGAAGCTAGTATAATAATAGCTAATACAGCCTAGCTAGCGTAGCTATACTATTCTAACTACTAGATAGTATTATAAAAATTATCTAGGTGTCTATAAATATAGATAGACACTATAGATAGATTATAAATACTATATCTATAAGTAGTATTAGTAATAAAAAGGTAGCTATCTCTAGTAAGAAAGTATTATATTATACTCTTTTACTCTAATAACGTTATACTACTATAGATACCTAAATACTAAAGTCTAGTACTTATTACTATAACGCTAAAGTAATTAGTTACGTAGATAATACCTTATAAGCTTTTATTAATATTAACGTTTTAGTAATATACTTTTAGATAGCTTTATTACTAGTAAAAGGTATATTTATATAGTATATATAATAGGCTAAGTTAGAGTAGTTAGTTAATTCTTAAAATATATAAATAGAAGATAGATTAAGGTATAATTTATACTAAACTTTATCTTTATTATTAGAAAATAAAGTAGCTATAAAAAAAGTTAATAGTATACTATAAGTAGTTAGGTAGTCTAGAGTCTAGATATAGAGGTAAAAGGTAGAGTTTACTTATAATATATAGTAGACTTTATTAATAATAATATATAAAAGGTATTAAGTAGACTATTAGTATTAAAGAAAAGCTTTTAGTAAGAATAAAATTATAACTTATTTAGGTATAGTAATAACTATATTAGTAGTCTTATCTACGTTATTACTAGTATTCTATAAGATTAGATATATACTAAGGCTATAAAGATAGTTTACTAGATTAGCTTTTAGCGCTATAAGTAGCACTATAAGTAATATTATACTATACTCTAGAAGCTTTATAAAGAGCTTAAATACTAGACTTTTACTACTACTAGTAGTAGCTATATAAGCTATAGTAGCTAACTTACTCTAGATAATCTTAAGTAAAACTTTCTTTTATAACTTATAAAACTACGTAGCTACGCTATAGATATAAATAAAAAGTTTAGATAGATAGATAGTATTAAACTTATACTTAATACTATAGTAGAAATTAGTATAATAGTTTAATAATATTTTCTTTAGTGTAGTAGTAGCTAGATTATTAAACTAGCTTACGCTATTACTACTATTATTATATACTAAAATCTTAATAGATATAAATTTAAGAAATATATAGTACTAAGTACTTACCTTTAGATTATATTTATACTATACTATAAAAATTCTATCTACTTCTTACGTATATATAGACGTTCTAATCTATACTCTATAGCTAGTCTACTTTTCTAATATATTAGCTTTCTCTTTCTAAAATATATTCTAGATCTCTACTACTAATATAATATAAAGAGCTATATTCTTATAGTTAATCTTACGCCTAATAGTAATATAGATATACTATATAGCGTAAAGCTTAATTCTAATACCTAACACTTTCTTAGTAATAAAGTAAAGTTTATTACTAAGATAATTAGCTATTTTCTATACTATACTAGTATAGAATAGAAAAAGTATAGAACTTATTATAAAGAGATTACGTAAATAATATACTAGAAGATTATACTATAGATACTTATAGAAAGGTAATACTATTTATATATAATAGATAAAGATATTATCTATAGATTATAGTAGAAATTAGTAAATAGATTTTAGAGTTTTATTATAATTAAAACTCTTATAGTACTATAGCGCTAGCAACACTAACTTATTAAAAAAGAAAATATTATATATTTTACTACTTATAGTATTCTATATATAGTAACTTATTAACTTAGTACTCTAAGTAGACGCGCTTAAGGTTAGGTACGCTAATACTACTATATCTTTGTTTAGGCGCTAGATATAGTCTTTAATATAATAAATAAAGTTAGAGTTATAGAAGATAGAATTAAAAGAGAAACACTATTTAGTAGCTACTTTCTTATTAGTAGCTAGCGTTTATATATAATATATAATCTATTCTCTAAGCTAGATAAAGTAGTTATTATTAAACTTATTAAATACTAACTATAAGTTATTATATTATAATATAGACTTTATACTACTAAGAGTAGTATATATAATAGAAGAAAGTTTATTAAGCGTATTAACGTAGTAAAGATTATATAGTTATTTTTTAATCTAAGCCTAGAGATAGTAAATTATATTTTAGAAATTTAATATACTTAACGTAAATTTATAGTAGATAAGCTAGTTACTAAACTATGTTATAAATCTATCTACGTAGTTAGTATACTAGAAGTAGCTTATATACTTTACTATTAAAATAATCTACTATATTAGTATTATATAATTAACTATTAACTATAAATAACTTTACTTTAGAAGTATAGCTTTTGCTTTATTATTAGTATAGCTCTATAGTATATCTAATTCTTCTATAGTTAATACGCTAGTAAACTTCTTTTTATTAATATTATTATTATTAGAAGTAGTAGTAAACTTAAAGTCTAACTATAGCTAGTAAGTAAAGGCTAGATACGTAAATTTCTTTAGAGCTAATAGATTAGTAGCGTAAGACTAGGCCTACTTATATCTATTTAGCGTAATACCTAGAATAGTAAAAGATATAAGTAGTAAGAGTTTCTTTTTATTTAGAGTACTTTTTTAGTATAGTAATAAGAGCTATAGATTATAAAGAAAGACTTCTATTATAGTAAGTATTATCTAGTTAGAGCTAGTATTAATAAGTAGATAAAGTATACTAAGAAAAGTAATATAGCTTTTAAGAGCCTAGAAAGCTATAAGCTATTAGAAAGTAAGCTAAAAGTAGAGAAAATAGCTAGATAGTTAGTGCTATAAGTACTATACGTAAAGAATAATAGCTTAGAGAGAGCTAGTATATAAAATAGAGTTATATATATATAACTATAAGAGCTATATAAACTAACTATAGAATTCTTTCTTATATATAACTATAGCCTAGATATAGTAAAAGAAGTAGTTATAGATAGCTATTTATATTTATACTATACTTAAAATATAGTTTACTAGAAACTACTTAAAAGACTCTATTTTCTTAAAAGATAGTACTATAAGCTTAAGAAGCTTTACGCTAGATTTACTACTTATATAAATAGTAAAATTTATATAAGTAAGCTATAAGCTTATATTATAATACTAGTTACTCTTTTTAGAAAGAATATTATAAATACTAGTAAACTCTTCTAATTTATACTTTTTAGTACTAGCTAGTATAGCTTTAAAAGCGTTATTACTAAGCGCTATAGTAGTAGAATATAGCTAGATAATTTTAAAAAAAAATATAGTAGTAGTGCTAGACACTATATAGTTAAATAGATACTAGTAAAATATAGCTATAGTATAGTTTAAAAAGAAAGCTATTATACTAGAGCTATATAATTTAGCTATATCTACGTTAGTAGAAGTGTAATAGTAGATATAGATATAGGTTTATAAGTATTTCTATATAGTATCTTCTATAGTAATATACTAGTATATTCTAGAAGAGATACTTTCTATTATAGTATATATTAACTTATCTACTATAAAGATAAACTTAATAAGTTTAATTAGAATAGATAGAAGAATAAAATTAAAGTAATATTAGTGTAAAGATAGAATAATAGAAGCTAGATAGTTAATAATAGTATAATATTTATCTACTACTAGACTCTAGTGTATACTAAGGTAAACTACTAACTTATCTAGTAGAATAGTAATTCTATAGATTTTATAAATAAGAATATTCTATTTCTTATAATAGTAGAAGATCTCTAGTAATTCTATAGTAATAGTAAAGAAAGAGGTATAATAAGAGAGAGTATAGTATAAATATAAGTATAATAGCTAATTAATAGTAGAAGTTCTAGAGATAGATAAGTAAATAAAAATAGTACTAAACTTCTATAGTAATAGATTAGTTTTTTAAAGAAAATTTTTAGAATTTAATATAATATTAATAGTAGTCTAATTATAATACTAATTTTAAGGTAAATAAGTAAATAGATTAGTATACGTAGTAACTACTATTAGTAGTAGTAGAGTAATATAAAATAGATAAGCTAGTTACTATAGATAAAGTTATATTTAGAGTAAACTAAAAAAACGCTATAATAGTAAAGAGACGCGTTATAAAAGTCTATCTAATAGTATCTTAGTATTTAGAAAAAGAGAGAATAAGGTTTTACTAACTCTAATATAGCTATAGAAATATATAGCTAAAGTAGTTAAAGTATAAATAGATAGTTCTAGACTTTATAACTATAGAGGTTATATATTTAATAATAGTGTAACTTTAGTATTATAGTCTAAAACTTAGATTAAGTAGTTATACTAGTAATTAGTAGCGTAAGATAGTACTATAGTAGAGTAATTAGAAGTATCTCTATTAGAATAGGTGCTTAATGCAGTTAATTATATTATATATATGTATATAGTTATTATTATTGTCTAAACACTATTTAGACCTAGCTTTCTCTAGCGCACTAACTCTTAAGCCTAATAGCTATTTAGCCTATTATTATATTACTAGTTTTACTACTATATTTCTTCTACACTTAAGAAGAAAGCTTTCTCTTCTTCTTAAGCACAAAAGAGAGAATAGCTCTTAGATATTCTCTTCTACCTATTATATTACTAGATTCTATCTACTTAATCTAAATATACTATACGCTAAACTTCTACCTAGAAATCTAAATACAAAATCTCTTTAGGCTATTTTTATTCTAGTATATCTCTCTCTATTACTCTTCTTATTTTAATTTAATCTCTTCTACTAGCCTATAGCCTCTTCCTCTATTTCTCTAGTATATTCTAAATATTATCTTAATTACTTTTAATATTAGTAGCTAATAATCTCTTAGGCTTAGATCTATATCTTTCTTAGATTTAATCTTTGCTTTTCTATAGCGCCTACCTATCTAGCGCTTAACTCTCTATAATATTAGCCTTTTCTCTAATAGATATTCTATTATCTCTAGTATATTACTAGTGTATCTATAGAGATATTTTAGAAGGTTTATACGTGCTACACTACTATTAGAACCTATACGCTAGTTACTCTACTTTTTTACCTAAGAGCCTTTTAGCGCTTAGTAACTAGGCTATTAAAATAATAATATTATAACTTTTCTTCTTACGTATAGTAATTACTACTCTTAACTTTACCTTTACGCGCGTAGCCTTTTACTATTTTCTCTCTATCTTCTTCTCTTCTTCTACTCTACTCTACTTTAACCTTCTTTCTCTACTATAGCTTTACCTAAGCGCTCTAAAGGCAAGTTAGCTACTATAGATACTATACTAGTTACTATATCTACCTTCTATACTTAAGAGCTTACTGCTAAGCTAGCTATTATATCTAAGGCTAATAATAGCTTTACTACCTCTACTACTATACCTACTCTTAAGCCTACTATAGCTAAGTAAGCTACTACTATTACTACGCACGCGCTTACGCTTTCTAAGCTAACTTCTACTAATAAGATAACTATTAAGCCTAAGGCTATAGATAACTCTACTACTATTACTACTTAGCCTATAACTAAGAGTGCTAGTAATAATACTACGCTATTATTCTAACTTTTACGTGCGTCTAAATAGCTATTAGCTAAACCTACTCTACTTACTCTACCTAAAACTACGCTCTTAATTAAAGCTAAGACTAGCGCTAGTATTAGCTAAACTAATACTATTATAACTAACGTGTCTAATACTACTCTACTACTTTTCTCTATTTGCAACGTTAACTCTACTAGCTATTCTTAGCCTAAGTTAGCTCTTAAGTCTCTAATAAAAGCCTCTTAAACGCCTATATCTTACCTTTCTAAAAAGTAGAAGAACTAGAGTAAGTCTTTATACTTTTCTATTTTTACTCTAACTAAGACTATTAAAGAAAGTAGATATAGTATATATATAGTAAAGTTGTATAAGTATAAAACTTCTAACTCTAGTTATAACTAGTATATTATCTAGCGTAAGTCTTTTCTCTTCTTTAGAGCCTTTTAACTAAATATTATTCTAATATCTTCTACTTTATTAGTAACTAACTAGAGAGCTTATATTATTACTCTTAGCTTTACTATAGATATATAGAATTACTTATATACTTTACAAAGCGTAGAACGTATACTTAGGCCTTTTCTATCTATTCTAGCTACTAATTAGAAAAGCTATTAGTCTAATATATAGGTTAACGCTTATAGTAACTTCTACTTAGCTAATCTAGAGATAACTATTAGTAAATTCTTTTAGTTAGATAATAAGTCTACGCGCTAGCTATTTAACTCTAATATAGAAGCGCTTATACTATTTTATTATTTTAGCTCTAAGTTAGTTAGTGTAATTAACTCTTTAGTTAAGAATTCTTCTATTAAGATTATTATCTATAGTTAGTATACGTTATTAAATTATAGAAAAATGTTTAGCTAGTATATCTAGATCTATATTAATAGCTAGCTAATAAAGAGTAAAGTTTACACTAATTATTTAAAGTATAGTAATTATTAGGTCTACTCTTTTTATAGTAAGTTGCTAACTATTCTTTAGATACTTACTTTCTTATTCTTTATATCTTTACTAATATATTCTTCTAGAGACTTAAGTAGTAAGGCGCAGCCTTAAGTCTACTATAGCTACTAAGTCTATAGTTACCTCTAATATAATTACTAGTCTCTCTAAGAGCGTTCTTACTTATCTTAAGACTAGTAAGAAGCTAACTACTATATCTAAAGAGAGTAATAAGGCCTTATTTACCTAGGCTAGTAATAGTCTAGCTACTTAGTATAGATACTATTTAAGTAATATTAACGCTAGTTATAACTTAGCTTTCTAACTAAGCCTAAGAGATCTTAGCTACAATTCGCCTAAAGAGGCTTCTAATACTAAGGCTACTTCTACTTCTACTAGCACGCTTTATATTTAGTTATTATTACTACGCTTAAAGATTCTTAGTAAAAGTAATAATAAGTTTAGGTTAACTATCTCTAAGAGTTAGAGCTAACCTAAGAAGTCTAATCTATCTACTAGCTAGTCTGCTCTAGACGCTGCGCTTTCTATTAAACCTAATAGTAGTTTAGCTACTAGTATTCTTAAGCCTATTACGCTAACTAGAAAACCTTATTATTATACTCTCTATACTATTTCTTCTTCTATTTAGATTCTAGATAGTAGTTATAGTTAATCTTATAAGTAGTCTAAGCCTAAGAAGGCTATTACTAATAAAGCTAATACTATTAGTAATAATATTATTAAGTCTAAGGCTTCTACTATTACTACTTCTATTACTACTTCTACTAGAACTACTAAGCTTATTTCTTCTTTAACTTCTACTAATTCTATAACTTCTAGCTCTGCTAGCTCTTCTATACGTAGATAGTTCTCTAGTCTCTTTTTTCTCTAATTAACTCTTAGGTCTATTTATTCTACTCTATAGTTATAGTAAATAAAATTATAATATACTTCTAAGTTTTCTTTTATTACCTTATATTCTTACGCCTATAATATTATAATAGCTAAACCTATATTACTTCTCTTCTACACTTAAAAGAGAGAAGGTTTCTTCTTCTTTAGCCTTAGGTTCTAAATATTATTTAGATATAATCTTTTTATTATAATATTCTTAGGTTTCTAGTAGCTATTATAATAATACTAGATTCTAAGCTATAATTAAGAAGTACTAATAGTAATAGCTTTAGCAGCCTTTATAATTATATAGAAGATCTTCTAATATCTTTCTATATTAAAATAATTCTTCTATAAAGTTAAAATCTATTTCTAAGGTTTTTAAAGCTATTTTCTAGCCTATCTAAGAGCCTTTTCTTATTAGTAGATACTAATCTAAGCGCTTACTTAAGATATCTAGTTAGAGTTTTACTATAGCTCTAGCTAAGCAGCCTTTAGTTAAATTTCTAACTATTCTAAATACATTATATTCTATATTATAGTATTATAATATTCTTCTTATATTACTAGTGTATTCTAAGAGTATTATTATATGCTAGCTAGCTTTAAAATTCTAGTGTTATAATCTAGTGTTACGTAGTAGTTCTTATAAGAAAAGTAGATCTATTACTATAGGCTTAATAGCTCTTTAGATAGTAAATATATTAAGTAAATTCTTCTATAATATCTCTATTACTACTTTCTACTCTTTCTACGCTTTAACTACCTTATACTTTTCTATACGCTTTTCTACCTCTTCTTACTCTTTACTTTACTACTACTACTATTATTCTATATATATTCTTACTATAGCTTTTAGCCTTATTAATACTACGCCTAAAGGTAAAACTATTAAGTAGCCTCTTATTAAGAGCGCGTCTATTATCTTCTCTAACTTTAATAATATCTACTTTACTACTTTATAAGCTTTTCTATACGCTACGTCTAAGTAAGCGTCTACTATTACTACGCTAGAGGCTACTACTTCTAAGCTAACCTCTACTAATAAGATAACTACTAAGCCTAATACTAAGAACTATTTAGCTACTATTACTACTTAGCCTATACTTATAAGTGCTAATAAGTTTAACAAGCTAGATATATAGCTTTTTAATAACTTTAACTTCTCTACTTTAGATAATAAGAAATCTTTTCTTAGCCTTTAAGAGTAGATTAATATTAAGACGTTCTTAGGTATTATATAAATAGATATTAACCTTAATTACGCGCTAAGCGCCTCTTAGGCGCTTTAGAGTATTATAAGTAAGAATACTTTACGCTCTACTATGCTACCTAACTACTATAAAACTCTATCTAATATTAAGAAATTTAGCCTCTCTATTAAGAGCTCTACCTCTTCTAAGTCTAAAGTTCTTTCTAAGTTACCTATAAAAAAGCGTCTAGTGCCTAGAGCTCTTAGTAATTAGGTAGTAGAGTTATATAAGCTACTAAAGCGTATTTCTACTTCTAATACTATTATTAGCTAGAGTAAGTTTACTATCTTCTTTTCTTACTTTCTAAAAGATATTCTACTAATATTATATTCTTTTATAGTAATATATATATTACGTATAGACTTTACTATTAACTAGGTTAAAGACCTCTATAGATATATTATTAACCTTAACACTTTAGAGACTCTAGCTAGACTAGTTCTTATAGTAGCCTACTTTCTAACTTAGAGTAAAAAACCTTAGATTAAGTATAAAATTAATTTAGCGCCTCTAGATGTGTCTAAAGACTATTTATTCTTCTATAAGTTTTTCTCTCTTAGTATAAACTATAAGTAAATTATCTTTAAGCTCTTTATTACTATACTTATATACTATTATCTTATTAGCGTAATTAAGTATAAGTTAGCTTTAGGCAAGAATAAAAAGCTTAGTAAATATAATAAAATATATAGCTATTATAAACGTAGTTTAAAGCTTTTGTTTAAGTTATATTACTTAGTTATATTAAATAGCTTTCTAATACTATAGAGAACTTGCACTAATTACTACACAAAGAGCGTAGAATCTTAGTACTCTTTTACTTATAAGTTTCTAACTACTTCTTAGATATCTACTTTCTTAGTATTAGTATAATAGCTAACTTGTTCTTAGGTTAGCCTAACTCTTCTAGTAAGAAGGTTATATTTACTAAGCTAGTAGATCTTAATAAGCCTTCTATAGTATTCTACCTCTTTTATTAATTATTCTAGCTATTCTTCTTTCTTAATAGCTTTAATAGCTTAAGCGCACTTTAGTTATATAAAAAGAGTTCTATAGTTTAGGCTCTACGTACTTCTAAGAAGCTAGTTAGTAATAATAACTATAACTCTACTAAGAAGTTTTAGAACTTAGATATTAGTAACTATAGTAAGAGTATCTCTAAGAAGAATTATAAGCTAAGACTTACTTAGCTAGAGAAGGCTATAGCTACTCTAAAGAGTCTTCTAGCTTTACTATCTTCTAAGCGTAAGCGCGTTTCTTCTAAAAGTACTATAAAGTCTACCTCTACTAAGAAGATAAAGAAACTAGTACTATCTTCTACCTCTATATATACTCTTTGCACCTATAAGCTTACTACGCCTTCTACTAAGACTATAAATATTAATAATAATAAGAGTAATAAATTTCTTACTCTATCTAAGTCTAAAGGCTTATTAGTCTAGAAAACCTCTAGTAAGAAGAAGAAGAAGAGTAAGAAGTAGGTATATTACTTAGTTATAGGCTATAATAGTAGTAGCTATTCTCTATATATATTTATAAATATAGTTCTAGGCTTAGTTATAGTATTTAATATATATATATCTAAAACTACTTAAAACTATACCTATAATATATATACTTAATACTTATTCTAGTTAAAATCTAGCTTCTTTATTAGAATAACTACTAATAATTACTAAGGTCTAGACAATACCTATTCTATATCTTATTTCTCTTCTATATTAACTAATAAATTATCTAGTTAAGCTCTTAGCTATAGGCTTCTTTAAACTTTAGTTAACTCTAGAGTATCTAGAATATCTTAGCTATATGTAGGCTGTTTAGGCGTTTTATTATTATTATTACTACTTACTTCTTAATCTATATTATTAGTTTTATTAGTAGAGAATATAGTTGTAGCGTAGTCTAGCCTATTAATCTTAGTAAGGTCTACTACTATACGCTAGTAAAAGGCCTTTAGGTAGTTTTCTAGTATATAACTTTAGAAAGAAGTGCTATTAAGTTCTTCTAACTAATACTAACCTTTTTTATTAACGCTATAAATGTAAAATAGCCTCTTCTACTTAGGTAGAAACTTAGTAAGTATAGATTAGTTATTTTTATAGAAAGAGTCTTTTAATAGAATAAGATTACCTAGAGAAAGCTTACTTAGCTAAAGAACTCTTAACTAGTTAAAATAGTCTTTGTTCTTATATCTAAGATATATAGTATAGTTAATAAACTTTTTAAATTATTTATCTCTATAGTTAAACTAGTAGGCTTATATTATAAGAAGAGTAGATATATTCTAAACATTATTCTATAGAAGCGTTTACTAAGTTAGAATAGATAGCTTAATAGACAAGATATACTACTAGCCTAAGACTAAGTAAGCTAGTATCTTATTTATAGATTACTTAATAGTTGTATAGTTAGCCTATAGAATATTAGGTAGATTATCTATCTAGTTACTAGAAAGCTTCTTTAGAGTAGCTATAATAAGCGTATACTCTTACTTAATAAGTTTTTACCTCTAAGAGTAGTAGGTGCTTAAAATAACTCTATTAATTCTCTATTACTTCTAAAGTTCTTTAATAAGGCTCTTATTCTTAGAGCTTCTATTAGCTAATATCTTAAGTAGAATACTCTATTAATAAAATATATTATATAGTAGAAACTTCTAAATACTCTTTAAGTTATTTTTAGCTAAGGCCTTAGCTTCTACCTATTGTAAAAGGTAGTCTTAGGTAATAATAAGAAACTTCTTACTATTATAACTAGATAGTATATAAACAACGTTAATAGTAATCTATATAAATAGTACTATTAGTAGCTCTATAAGCTAAAGCTCTTCTTAAACTATTACTAATATATATAATTAGTATTTAGAGCAAGACTATATATAGCATTTAACTTAATTATACTATTCTTTCTAATAGTAGCGTGCCTATACCTTATACTAGGTACCTTTCTTACCTTAGTAGCTAGACTTATTATAGAAAGATCTAATAATCTTATACTACTTCTCTATTAAGTTAACTACTTTTTACAAAGGCTAGCTTTCTAAGAAAATAGTAAAGAAGTATCTTTCTCTAATAGTTATTTAGATTACCTTCTTCTTAAACTTATAAAACTTAGTAGTAGATATATACTTAGGTCTTCTACAGAATAGAAGCTATCTTATAATTACTTATAACTCTTTACTATAGCTATCTACTAGTAGTTAGTTATTAAAAGAAAGATCTACCTAATATATTCTATACGCGTATGCTAGAGCTATACTAAAAACTAGCTAAACTATATTTAGGTGTGCATTAATAAAGTCTTCTATATCTTTCTTAGGTTTATTAGATAGTTTCTAGCTATCTAGCTTAGGTATTCTTAAAAGAGTATTAGCTATAACGTTTTTCTTACTAGCTATATAAATAATGTTAAACTTCTATATATTAAGAAGTATAAGCTACTAAGTAATTAGAGCTCTAGAGAGATCTATTACGCTTTGTTAGAGTTACGTAATAAGCGTTTTTGCGTCTATTTTAACTTAGAAGTTTACTCTATAGATATAGAACTAAAACTTCTTTAGAGTAAGTAGAAGAGCCTTATATTTATACTTACTTAAATTCTAATTTCTCTTAGTAGTAGACTAAACACTACTCTTAAAGCATACTAGGTAGTAATAGCTGTTTAGGTTAAGCTATATAATAACTATACTCTACCTCTTCTTACTACTATTAACTATAAGAATAATCTTTTAGATAGGCTTAGTATAATTAATAGAAACTAGCGCTAGAGTAGTTATTAGAGCTACCTTAAGATATTCTATTACCTACTTCTACTCTAGGCTCTATTTAAATAGTATATTCTTATAGAAAAGCTTAAATAAAAAGGCTATAATAATAGTAAAATCTAGTACCTATACTCTATAGTAAACGCAGATTCTAAGAAATATTTAGACTTTCTTAGCGTTATAATAATCTAGCTAATACGTAATCTTATTAACCTTCTTCTTATTAGAGTAGTAGCTATACTTATTAATTTAATAGCTAATAATAATTATAGAAGAGTAGTAGAAGTTAGACTTATAGTCTAATATTATTACGCCTATACGCTTAATATCTATAAGCACTTTATTAATATTTAAAAGGTGTTTAGTAATAAACTATCTTATACCTAGTTTTATCTTCTAGTTACTATAGCGCTTCTTTAGCCTCTTAATACATATATTATTAAGATATAGTATATACTTATTAGAGATGTAGTCTCTATAAATCTTTGTTATAATATATATAAACTCTACTAGAGAGTTTATTATATCTATTAGAAGTGTGCACTATTATATAAGTTCTAATAGTGTTAAAAAAGCTGTTATATCTCTTAAGTTCTTATATAGTTCTACTTAGTTATACTCTAAGAAGAAGTCTAATAGGCTTATAATAACGCATTTTATAAATTTCTCTAAAAACTTATTAGAATTAGGTAGTAGGTTAGCGTTATAAATTATAACTTTATTAAGTTTTTAAGCGTTATTAATTAGGCAATACCTCTTGTCTTTCTTAGTAACTAAAAACTATAGATTATAATACTAGCTCTTATATAACTCTAAGGTACCTTTATTAATATAGTTCTAAATTATATTAATTATAACCTACTAAAGCTTTCTTAGAATAGAGAACTAGTTAGCTCTCTAGGCTTAATATAGTACTATATTAATAATAACTAAAGAGATAACGTCTTTACTAACCTTTTTAGATTTTCTAAAGTTCTAGACTAGTGCTACTTCTTATTAGTAGAGAACCTCTAAGAGTATATTTTTTTCTACTAGTAATAACTCTAATAAGATTTTTATCTCTAAAATACGTTTAGGTATTATTTAAGTACCTTAGAGAAATGCAGCGTATTATAGCTTAAAATACTTAGTAAATAAAGCTAATTAGCTATTAGTATTAGGTACCTACTTTACTACTATCTTCTTCTTCTAGTCTAACTACCTCTTAATAGGTTACGTTAGTTAGCTAGAGTTATTAATAGATTTAATCTTAACGCCTTTACGCTTATAAGCTTTATTAATCTAAGCGTTATTTAGCTAACTTACTATATACTTAGTAGGTAAGCGCGTAGGTTTACGTAACACTATAACTACATTAACCTTTAGTATAAGGCCTTTATCTACCTTAGCTAGGTTCTTTACCTAGAAGAATGCTTTACTTTATTTTATAGTGTCTTTATTACTAATACTCTCTATAATATTACTTAGAAGTTAGACTAATAGCTTTTTAACGTCTTCTATCTTAAAAATATATAGGCCTTTATTATCTTTTATTAGTAGGCTTTTATTAGGCCTAAGGCCTATTAACTTACTATTTAATCTTAATAAGTACGCTGTTAGATTTTTTTTAAAAGCTTTATACTTCTTCTATAGAATCTATTTACTAATAGGTTATATAAGTATCTAACTACTATTTAGTCTACTATCTCTAACCTCCTCTATTATTATACTTACTACTTCTATATACGCGTACGCTATACTGTCTACTAGCTCTTTAGTTACGTACTAAAGTATAGCGCTAGCTACTACACTTCTATATCTTTTTCTAATATAAGTCTAGTATAAAAACTAGAAGCTATAAGCTTATTACTTCTAGTATATATAAATCTTATATTAGCTTAGCTATCTACGCTAAAGATATAATAGTATATTAATCTATTAGTTATATATTTAATACGCGCCTAAGCGTCTATTAGAAAAGAGTTACCTAGAATAATTAGATTAGTGTAGAATTCTATAATAAAAAAGTTTATTTAGACTTTAATCTACTCTATAATAATAAAGATACTCTAGATAATATCTATAAAGCTTACTATACTTCTATTTATAGTAACTATCTAAGTAGCCTTTATACTATCTAGTAATAACGTAATTAGCAACATAGCTCTCTTAGCTACTTCTCTTTTAATAGTATTTAGCTTAGCGCCTAAGTCTAAGAGATAGAGAAAAGAGTTCTCTCTAATATTAATAGAGACCTTTAGGTAGTCTTAGCGCAAGTGCTTAATATCTATTAGTTAGTTATACGCTTAATTATCTCTTAGGTAGTTATAATCTACGTTTTTAGAGTTATACTCTTAGCTTTAATCTATAATAATGTGCTGTTATATATAGCTAATCTCTTAGTTAGTCTAGTGTTCTGCCTTTAGGCTATAGTAGTTAACTACTCTACTAGCTTCTACTTCTACTAGTACGTAGTTAGAGAAAGTACTAAGAGTAATTGCATTAACTACAGCGCCTAAGAGCTTATTAAACTTTTATTTTTCTTTCTCTTCTTATACCTTCTTTTATCTAGCCTATTATCTTAATATCTTAATAATATTAACTTTAAACTTATCTAGCTTCTTATTTATATAGTTAGAGTTAAATAGCGTCTTGCAGACTTTAGGTATATTACTAAGAAGAGTACTAATCTAAAAAGAGATTAAAGTGCCTAGAATACTATAGATTATAGTCTATATATTAGGCTTAAGCTTATTAATAATCTTATACTTTCTTAGTTACTTATTAGTTGTCTTAGGCTTTAGTTCTAATTATTCTTATAGTGTTCTAGATACTCTATTATCTAGTTATATAAGATTATCTTCTTTACTAAATTAGATAACCTTTTTCTTATTTAGCGCCTAATAGCTTAAAGAGTGTTCTATTCTATTCTTATAACCTTAGAGATAAGAGATGTAATTATTACTAGGTCTTTATAGTATTATCTTCTTCTAAACCTTAGAAAAATTATAAGATACTACCTTTTTAAGTTCTAAGAATACTCTAGAAATAGTTATAGCTGTAATAGTGTTATTATATTAATTTAGGTTCGCTAGACGTAGATAGTAGTCTAATTTGTCTTTAGCAAAGATACTTAAAAGCTTTTAGAATTATTCTACGTTATCTACTTAGAGGCTTCTAGTAGAGTCTAGTATAAGCTAAACTAAAATAGCGTTGTTCTCTACACTAATTAGAGCCTTTAGATTACTAAACTAGGCGTTAACTATAAGAGAGTTAATATTCTTCTTTAGAAATTATTGCTTAATCTTAGCTAAAATACTCTTAGCCTATAGTTTCTAGCCTAAGTTGTTAATATAACTTTAGAGATTCTCTAGCGTACTCTACTAAAGTATATTCTATTTATCTATATAAAGCTAGCTCTTATCTATATATACTTAAAGAGTTAGGTAGTTCTACTTATAATAGTTACTCTTATTATATATCTAATAATTTATAGTTACTCTAAGAGCCTATCTATTTATAGTGCCTTAATTATATTTAGTTTCTAGATTCTAAAAGCCTTAGAAGTTATTATAGAAAGTCTAACTAGTATTCTATTAGTAACTACTATATTACTACTACTACTAAGGTTAATACTAGTTATTTAGCTAGAATTACCTCTAGCCTTAAAGTAGGTATACTCTTAGGTAGTTTACGCGTTTATTAGCTTAATAGTCTACTTTGCTACGTATATTAGAGTTGTTTATAAGTTTAGTTTTATAGTAGATCTACTAGATCTTCTATAGTTCTATCTCTAGGCTAGCATAATTAATCTTTAGGTTAAGTATCTTATTAACTAAGTTATCTACCTCTATATTAGTAGGTGCTTTTTCTAGAGAAAACTAAAAGGCATAGAGCCTAAGCAGCTTATCTTAGAGTAGAACGTTAAGCTTAGGTAGCTAGAAAGCCTGCGTGTAGTTATCTTAGAGAATTAGTGCTAGTTACTAAGGTTACTAGCTAGTAGTGCCTAAGAACTCTAGAATATCTAGCATCTTAATATTCTTCTAGAATAATGTAGGTATTACTTTAGGTTTTATAGGCTTAGTTTAGAGAGGCAAAGATAGTTATTTAGCAAACTAGGCTTTTAAAAGAGCTTTAGTAACTAACTTAGATTATTTATTAACTTTAGCCTTATTAGATTAACTCTTACTTATTTATATAAGGTAGTATATAAGTATTATAAATAGTATAATAGCTAGTATAAATATTAACTATATAAGTGCTATTAATTAGGTTTAACTATTTACTTACTAATAAAGTTAGGTGTCTTTTGCTAGAAGAACTATTACTACCTTTTTTATATACTATAATAGCTTTCTACTACTATTTTATTATTTAGCTTTTTCTTTTCTAGCTATACTAGAATTAAGATCTACTATATTAGCTCTTCTAACTTTTCTTAGGTCTTGTTATTTATTCTTAGTAGAATAATATAGCTATATACTTTCTATTATATTATTTCTTATCTATATAGCTATCTAAAGAGTAATTAGCCTAGTCTAAACTTCTTATCTAGCCTTTTATATTACTTAGCGTAGCGCTACTATAGCTATATTGTCTATTAGCCTACGTAGTAGTTATTATTATCTAATTATTTGTATTATTAGAGGTCTCTTAGTGCGCCTACTTCTTAGGTATCTATACTATTAGGTTTCTATAGCTTATAGTTTGCTTCTACGCGTTTCTTAGGTATACTATTCTATATATTATCTTATTCTCTGTTTTATATACTTATCTATTACTTATTCTATTATATTACGTAATAATTATATCTCTTCTAAAGCCTAGTTAAACTGTTATTCTAATAAGCCTTTAGTAGATAAAATACGCACTTAAAGGTAGCGCGTAGCCTTTCTAAGGTAGAAGGCTAAATAGGTTAAGTTTTAGTTAGTTGCTATATATAGTAGAGTAATTAGAAGTATCTCTATTAGAATAGATACTTAATATAGTTAATTATATTATGTGTATATATGTAGTTATTATTATTGTCTAAATACTATTTAGACCTAGCTTTTCTTAGCGCACTAACTCTCGAGCCTAATAGCTATTCGGCCTATTATTATATTACTAGTTTTACTACTATAGTACGCGCTAGTCTAATATAAGTACTAAATTAGTACATATAGATTAATAATTAGTATAATTTTATTATTACTAGATATAAAAAAAAAGTTATAAACTAGTAGACGCTAGTATATAACGTAAATTTTCTATTTCTATAAGTATACTTATACTTTTATCTATTACTACGTTTAGTAAGTACTAAGATAGCTAGAATAATAGTATCTATAAATCTACTACTATAGTAAATAATATATTTCTAAAGAAAAAGTATACTAATACTTACTAGTTAGAGTTTTATAATAGTAGCGCTTCTTAGAAGTTATTAATATCTTAGTTACTATTCTATACTATAGTATAGATATATAAGCGTATTATATAAAAGAATCTAGTATTATAGATTTCTAATAAGTATAATATACTTACTTTTATAAGCGTAATACTAGTACTTTTAATATTAGTCTAGAATAAAGCTAAAGTTAGAAAGAGTAAGATAGAAGTAGATATAGATAGTACTACTTTTATAGATAATATAATATTAGAAGTAGCTAAGAATATAGTAGATAAAATAATAACCTAGCTAAAGAAATAATAATACTAGAGAAAGAGCTTAGGTAGTAGTATAAAATAGGTAATAGAGAAATACTAAGTTAAGAAATTAAAGCACTAGAAGAAGTACTAGACTTCTATCTAGAAGCTACTAAATAACTCTAATATAAGAGTTAGAATAAATAGAAAGTAGCTTATATACTAAGAGTACGTAGAAAGATAGAGAAAAATAGGCCTAGCTATAGTAGAGAATTTAATTTACGCTAGGCGTAGTGTTACTTTAAAAAAAGTATTCTAGAACTAGTTAGTACTAATAAGAGTTTAGTAGTAGTAAGCTACTAAGAGACTAGAGCTACTATAGATTATAACGTAGAGTAATAATACTACGTTACTAGCGTATAATAATATAGTTTCTATTTATAGCTTTAATATATAATTTTAAAAGATATATAAAAAGAAATATAATAGAGTAATATTTATAAAGAGTGTAAAGTTATATATTACTATTTAATATTATATTAAATATACTAAGCTTTATAAAAATAGATTAGAAATAGAATAGATTATTAAAGAGCACTAGAATAAAAGTAGTAGAGAAAGACTAGAATAGAAAGTTATAATATTTATAAAAATATACTTACTAAAAGTACTCTATAGTTAGAATGTAGAGAAATAGATATACAAAAGAGAATAGATAAAGTTTAATAAAGTTATAATATATAGAAAAAGATAAAGCTATTTTAAGATATTATTTAGAGTTAGTACTTTTACGCTATTACTAGAGAGAGTTAAGAATAGTTAGGTTAAGAGCCTATAGAAAGTAATATTTCTAAAGTAGTATAATCTTATTATTATATATAATAAATATATAGTACTACTATTAGATATAATTAAGAATATAATAATAATACTAATAAAGAAATATCTTCTACTATTAGAATAGTTTGCGTTTAAAGATATAGAGAAATAGAACTATATTTATAATAATCTAAAGAGTCTATAGTTTCTACTCTAGTCTTATAATCTAAATAATAGTTATAGATATATTTAGATTAGGTAGTATCTAGTAGGTACTATAAAGCCTAAGAATATAGTAGAGAAAAGATATTTAAGTAAAGATATATTATTTTTTAAGTATAAGTAAATATAATAGTTTTACGTTATACTAAGTTTAAATAAGTTTAGTGTAATCTCTAATATTAGCGTTATATACTATTATATAAGAAGCTAAACTTAGTTATAGTAATATATTTCTTATCTTAGTTTCTTTCTATATTATATCTACTATATTTTCTTCTATTATTATATATCTATAATTATCTTATAAGTAATAAAGCTCTACACTAGTAATATTTACTAATATTCTAGTCTACTATAACTAAATAGATATAGCGTCTAGAACTAGAGCTATAGATATAGTAGAGCCTCTTTAAAGTAAGAGAAAGCTACTAGATAGTTTTATCTTAGCTAAGTATAAATATACTACGTATACTACTATACTATTAAAAGATATATCTATTAAGAATATTATCTATATTTATACTCTACACTAATTATCTCTTTTTACGTAGTTATTAAAACGCGTTACTACTTCTACTCTAGTTTAGAATAGTAAGAAGTTAGTGCATATCTACTATAGAATATTAAGCTTTAAGTATATTTCTATAGAAATTAAAGTAGAGTTTAAGTATATAAAAGGTTTAGTAGAAAAGCTATATATAGATTAAAAAGAGTTATATTATACTTAAGTAGAAATAGTCTACTTAGAGAAAGTAGTAGTAGCACTATAAAGTAATATTATAATAGAAAGGCTAAAGATAGCTAAAGTTTTAGATAAGATTAATATAGCTAAAGTAGAAGTAGCTTAACTCTATAGTTATATTAAGGTAAGTAAAAGTATACTCTATAAGGTTACTAAAAGCTATAGAACTATTATTAATACTAATAATACTACTAAAGTTAACTACGCTAATTTAGATACTAATAGTATACTTACTATTAATAGTAAGGTAGAGAATAATTAATAAGCTTTAGTATATAATAGCTAGAATAGAAAAATAATAACTTTATTCTAGAATATATATTATACTTACGTAATATAGACTTTCTTCTATACGTATAGTAGTTATATTCTAGTATATCTTCTACCTTCTATAAGAACCTTTATATATAAAATAACTTAATATAGACTAAATCTATCTATTCTAATATACTCTCTACGTAATATACTACTATTATATATATATAATATATTACGTTTTATTATAAACTTTAGCTTACTTATTATATACATAGAATAGAAGACTAAAGTAATAAATTTTATAATAGATTTATACTTAGATATATTAATATTTAAGATAAAGGTTTTATTACTTAAATAAATATAATAGGTTTATATTAGATATAGATACTAAAGGTATATATTATATAGAGGTAGAAAGGTTTTATATCTAGCCTAGATAGTAAAGTTTAATATTAGAGTTAGATAGTAAAGGTTTTATATCTAGATAAAAAGTAAATAGTTCTTAGTACCTACGTACACTCTAACTATAGGCTAGTAGATATCTTACTCTATAGTTAGAATTATATAGAATATATAAGTATATTATTACTTATATAGAAGTGTATCTACTTTATATAAAGTTAAAAGAGTTAGTAGATATAGAATACTTATAAGAAAATTAAAGTTTAGAACTTTAACCTAGATATTATTTAGAGAATTTTATAGACTTTAACCTAAGTAAGTACTAAAAACTAAAGTAGTATAAACTACTTATAGTAGACTTTAACTTAAAGTCTATATATCTAATACTAATAGTAAGCTTTAATATATAGTAGAAATTAGTTCTATAATTAAGTAGCTAGACTTATAACTATTAGAGCTAGAGATAATTAATAATTAAAAATAATTAAGTATATTATAATTAATTTCTTATAAAAGAAAGTTAGAATAAAATCTCTAGTTATATACCTAAGAGCTAAGTAATTACATATTTATAATTAAGTAATTATAACTACTCTTTAACTTTAATAATATTCTATTTAAAAAAGCTAGTAGAAGGTTATAGAATATACTTAATTCTAGATTAATACTTAGTAGATATAAGAAAAGAGAGATAGCTTACGTATATAAAGATAATATAGATCTAGTAGTAGAATAATAGTACTACTAAAAATAATATACTTCTATACTACTACTTAATCTTTATAAATTTATAAAATATATTATTTCTAGTATAGAGTAAAGAGAGCTATAAGTATAGAGTATTATTTCTAATATCTATATATTTATAGAAGAGTAGAATTTACACTAATATTAGTATTACTAGTTTATATTATAATATAGATAAGATATAGTTTAATAAATAGACTAGAAAAGAAAAATATATTAGACTTAAAGTAAAACCTATATATCTTATACTATATAATATAAAAAGCTATAGCTCTAGAAGCTATAATAGAGTTATAGAGTATTCTAGTATTATATATAATATTACTTTATACGTAATATTAGCTTATACGTAGTATTAGCTTATATATAGTATTAGCTTATATATAATATTAGCTTATATATAATAGAGTTAACTCTATATAAGAATATAGCCTCTACAAACCTTATAGGTTTACTTAGAGCTATCTTCTTACTTTAACTTTAAATATCTCTATCTCTAAAGCTACTAGACTTTGCTAAAGCTACTAGACTCTACTAAAGCTACTAGACTCTACTAAAGCTACTAGACTCTTTAAAAGAGATATTTACTACTATAAGCTAGTACTATCTAGTACTAGCTTCTACTAGCTTTCTCTTTCTCTTTCTATATAGATCTAGCTAGACTTTTTCTCTCTTAGATTCTACGTCTACTATTCTTAACTCTAAATATAAGCTATTTTCTAACTAGCCTACCTCTCTACGCGTAAAGTCTATCTTATATAATAGTAGACCTTATAAGTATTTTTACTTACTATAAGCTTCTAGCCTTAATAAAAACAAGTAGCTCTTACTTATTCTTAGTTATTATATAGAATTGTAGCTTTAGTTACTAGCTCTTTACTAAGTCTAGTGTCTTTAGATAGTAGAAGAGCGCGCTAAAATTTTAGCGCTCTAATTACTACTAGTATAGGTTAGATTTAGACTCTATCTTAGTACGCTATTAGATAGAAAAGAATAGCTCTCTTACTATAGAATAGCTTTTACTACCTAATAGTTTAGAGCTACAGCCTTTACTCTACTTACCTACTTACCTTTACGCGCTTACGCGCACGCACTCTATTTCTAGCTATAAACTTTTAAGTTTAGTAGGCTAGTAAATTTTAGAAATTTTATCTATTACGTAGATAGATACTTACCTACTACTACTTTAGGCTGCTCTATCTTTGCAGTTTAAGAACCTACGTAATTAAAACTTACCTCTCTCTATCTATGCACTTAGATAGAACTTTTAACTAACTTTAACTCTATTCTAAGTTATCTCTTACAAAGTTACTACTAATTTTTCTACCTTTCTTAAAAGGTACTATATATAATAGCTAATACTAGTAATAAAGATAAGTTCTAGTGTAGCTATAGTGTTTCTACGTAGCGCTAGATATTCTTTAATAGCTCTCTTTCTAAAGGTTATACCTACGCTAAAATCTACTCTTAGTTCTATAGCTAGTTACGCAAAGCCTCTATAGTTTTCTACTTAGCTCTTTCTACTTCTAACTCTAAAAACTCTATAAATACTAAATAGCCTACTATTAAGGTTGCTAAGAAGCCTTAGCCTATTACTAAGGTTACTAAGAAGTTTTAGCCTATTATTAAAGTTACTAAGAAGTCTTAGTCTAAGAGCTATAACTTTTTTTATAGGCTTAATACTACTAGTTAAGCTTATTTTAGTTAACTCTCTTTTATTAAGTCTACTAAAGAGCTTTCTAGCTTTAACGCTACTAGCTAAGCGCTTTCTAATAAGTTTTTATCTTTAGAAATAGCTTTTAGAAAGCTACTTCTACTAGCTACTCTACTCTACTACGTTAACTCTAGTATTAACGTAGCTTAGAATATTTAGAGTTATATAATTAAGTTACTAGATTTACCTATTAAAGTTCTAGATTCTAAACTTTTTTACTTTTCTTTTCTATTTCTAGATAAGAATACTTTATAGGCTAGCTACTCTAGCACTTTACTCTCTTACTCTAAGCTAAAGGTTACTACCTTTTAGCTTTCTACTATACCTAGCTATTCTAGTAACTAGCTTTTAGATATTAATAATCTATATATATTTTACCTACGTTCTGTAGAGGCTATCTAGAACTACCTTGCTAAGTATATAGCTAAGTTTAATCTAGATAAGTAAACCTTTCTAAGCTTCTATTTTATATACCTACTAGAAGCTACTAATCTATCTACGTTTTTTACTTTAGATTATAACTACCTAGCTACTCTTGCCTCTAGACTCTTTTATACTCTAGCTAGCTATACTTTAGAGTATTATAATACTAAGAACTACTATACCTACTTAAGTAAGAACTTTAAATTGCTTTAAAAGAACTTTAAGAACATTTCTACCTATTACTTTTACTTAATTACGCAGCTTAATAAAGAGTATATCTAGTATAATAACGCTGCTAATAACGCTAAGATCTAGTAGAAGTAGACTACTAAGCTATTAGCTTTACTTACTAAGATAAAAAATACACTAGATTTTGCCTAATATAATACTCTTCTAGAAGAATAGGTAAATTTATAGCTCTTATAACTTTCTTTATCTCTATTAGGTAATTTACCTACTTAAATACCTCTAGTTATACCTATTTCTACCTCTATAGAGGCCTCTCTAGATTTTACTTCTAAATTTCTACTTTTAATTATACAACGTAGTAAACCTACTTCTACTACCTAGCTCTCTTCTTTTACTTAGCTAGTATCTATAGTTACTAAGAATAATAAATTTATTATTATTAAAAGTTAGATAGTTATTCTTCTATCTACTCTTTATAAAATAAAGTATCTTATAGATAATATATAAGTCTATATAAACGCTAATAATAGTAGTTTACCTAAGCTACGCTTTTTTAAGAGTAACTCTATATTATTAAACTTATTTTTTTTAGGTATATTTACTTACTAGATAGCTAAGAGTAAGTAGTTCTAAGATTCTAAGACTTAGGCCTAATCTATCTACTAGTATACTAATAGATTAGCTTATATTACTTTCTTTTCTCTAGAATTATAGTATAGCTATGCTTTCTCTACTAAGATAGAGTACTTTCTTATACTATATTAGACCTAGAGTAACTCTAACCTCTTTACTATAAATAAAAATAAAATATTCTAGCTTTAATACCTTTGTATACCTATTAACGTTTAGACTAACTCTAAGGCCTAAGCCTCTTTTAAGGTTAACTTTAGTATTCTAGCTATAGACCTTTATATTCTCTATAAGTTATATAGTATTAAGATTATAAGTAAGCTTCTATTACGCTACGCTAATTTTCTTAATACGTTACTTTAGGCTACTTCTACGTTAAAGGCCTTTTACTAGCTTCTAGAGTCTATTATAGTCTATATATATAACTTTAACTATACTTCTAGAGTAGCTTTCTATAAGCACTTTTAGAATTATAATTACTATAGTTCTACTACTACTAATAATACTACTATAGTAGAAGGTTCTAAAGTAAAAGATACTTCTATGTATTAAGATATAGATTAGCTAGACGCTACTAAGCTAACCTTCTTAAAGCCTTATACCTCTAAGCTAGCTAATAATAAGTCTAAAGTTTATTTTACCTATTACTAGCTTAGTTATATTATCTATAATTACTCTAAGAAGTCTAAGAAAGAACTAGTTAAAGCTACTTAGTGTTAAGCTAGGTTTTTTCTAGAGCCTAACTATAGTAATAACTAGTTTAACCTTTCTAATATAAAAAACGCTTCTAAATCTAATTTAGAAAACTACTAACTCTAGAAGGTAGGCTACTTTCTAGAGTTAAACTATAGCTATAGTAAAACGCTCTAGCTAAGTTATTTATAAGCTTTACTATCTATAACACTAGTGCGCTACTTTAATAGATCTAGGTCTAGTAGTAGAAAAACTACTACTTAACTCTAAGCTTTATACAATTTACTTTTATATCTACTACTAGCTCTAGCTATATTACTTTCTATAATTTAGAATAGTTTACTTTTTCTTTCTTTATTAGCTCTACTCTAGTAGTTTCTTATAGATATAAGACCTTAGCTAATAATAGTGTAGATAGTAATTTTGTTTTAAAGAAGTTTTTAAACTAAATCTACGTCTTTACTTTAATTTTACTATTATAACCTATTATATATAAAAGCTATAATAGTAAGACTACTAAATTAATTATCTACTAGATTAAATTCTTTCTTAAAATAGATACCTACGTAGAACGTACAACTACTTATATAGTAGAATCTTATAGTTTTTTTAATCTTATACTTAGGTTTAAATAAAGAAGGCTCTACTAATCTAAACTTAATTACTATATAGAAATAATTAAATTTACTAACTAGTACTATTACTAGTTATATTAGCTTACTAGAGTTGCACTATTAGTTATTTATAAGAAAAAGAAAATAGGCTCTATTAGTCTACTAGATTTCTATTATACGTATAACCCTCTAGAAGTAGAAACTTTTTCTAACACCTAGCCTTCTAGTTACACTAGATAGAATTTTAGTTTAATAGACTATAGCGTTACTATTAAGAATATAGAGCCTCTACTACTACCTTAGTTTTCTAGTTACGTAGAGGTTCTCTCTAAGCCTATAGATTCTAAAGTGCTAATACTACTACCTAAGCCTACTTCTAAGATTAATATTTAATAGGTTTTACTTAAGGTAATACAAAAGCTATATAAGAAGTAGAATTTAACTATTTACCTAATAGCTACTAGAGAGCCTTAGAACCTTTAATTTTAGTGCGCTATAGTAGATAAAGACTATACTAAGTTTATAGGTACTTCTACTAAGATTACTCTTAAGAATATTCTAATACTAGAACTTTTTAAGAAATATACTAATTATATTCTAGTGTTTAATAAGGCTACTGCGTTTTAGTTACCTAAGTATTCTAAGTATAACTATAAGATTAAATTATACTCTAGAGCTAAGATCTTTAATTACTATCTACGCCTCTTCTCTAGCTAGTAAAAGAACGCTATCTAAGTATATATTATTAAAATAGAAATAAAAGGTTTTATTAGCTCTTGTAACGTTTCTACTTATAACTCTCTACTTATTATTAGTAAGCCTAATAGTAGTATTAGAGTATATATAGATTTCTAGAACCTTAATAACACTACTATTAAGAACTAGTACCTAATTCTCTTTTTCTATAAGACTCTAGCTAAGCTAAATAAGGCTACTATTTTTTCTAAGTTTAATATTATTTACACTTTTTATTATATTTAGATAAAACCTAGTTCTAAGTAGCTTATAGCTTTTACTACTTAAATAGGTACCTATAAGTATAAGGTTATATCTTTTAGCCTTTATAACGCTTCTATAACCTTTTAATAAGCTATTAATAGTATACTCTTTAAATACTTAGATTAGTTCTACACTACTTACCTAGATAATATTCTTATCTATTTAGAGACTATTAAAGAGTATATTACCTACGTTAAGAAAGTTTTAGCCTATCTAAAAGAATAAAGCTTTTATATTAACTCTAAGAAATCTAAGTTTTATATAGATAGAGTTAAATTCTTAAAGATAATTATTACTAATAAGAGTATAGAGATAGATCTATCTAAAGTAGAGGCTATTTATAACTAGAAGTAGCTATAGAGCGTAAAAGAATTACTAGCTTTTCTTAGCTATATAGGCTTCTACTAGTAGTTTATTAAGCGCTACTTCTTTATTACTCTTCTACTTACTAAGTTAATTAAGACTAAAGTTATACTAAATATTAAGAATTCTAGTAGTAAAGCACGTACTATTTATAATCTACTAGTATAGACCTCTAAGTGTTAGAAAGCTTTTAACGCACTAAAAGCTACCTTCTATAAAAGTCTAGTACTTTAATATTTTAACCTCTCTAAGCCTATCTATATTACTACTAACGTATCTATATAGGCTACTAGTAGAGTTATAAAGTAACTTAATAGTTAGAGCGTTCTATAACCTATTACTTTTTTCTCTAAGAAATACTTATCTATAGAATATAACTATAATATCTATAATCTTAAGCTTATAGAAATTATCTAGGTATTTAAAGAATAGAAGTCTAAACTTATAGATTCTAGCTACTCTATTATAGTAGTAACTAACTATAAAAACCTAGAAATATTTATAACTACTAAGACGCTTACCTAATATTAGGCCTACTAGTTTTTATTTTTATTCTAGTTTAACTTTAAGATAACCTACGCACCTAGTATTAAAAATATTAAAGCTAATACACTTAGTTACTAATCTTAAGATATTCTCTTAGACTCTAAAGATCTACGTTATACTATTACCTTAATTATTCTAGAGCTAAAGATACTTTTACTAGATATATAGCTAGTAATTACTACTACTTTTTATACGCTAGCTTCTACTATATAATCTAATTTCTCTTTAAATCTAGAATAGTAGTATATTCTTTATATAGTTTTTACTAATAAAAATACTATTTTTAATAACTTAGATACTCTACTACCTAAAGGCGCTTATAATTCTACTCTTTCTACTTATAAAGATAACCTCTACTCTACTAAAGACCTTTTAGATACTACCTATAAGAATAACTCTATAGCCTAGTAAGCTTTTACTACTATTAATAGTTATAACACTAAACTTTCTAAATAGTTCTATAAAAATAGCTACTATTTTAGTATAGCTAATCTTACTTCTATTAGTACTAGATATAGCTATTAAATTTTTATTAATTAAACTAAGCTTTATATCTCTAGAGACGCTAGACTTTAGAGATAGATTTTTAATCTATACTATAATTATAAGATCGCTAGTTATAAAAGTCTCTAGTCTACACTTTATCTAATATATAATTACTACTACTAGTCTAAAATAAGCTAGTCTATTATATAGTATTATAACGCTTACGCTACTTACAAACGTATAAAGAGCCTATAGAATAGAAAGTATAGCTACTTATAGCTACTTTCTATTTTCTATACCTAATAGTTAGACCTAACTATAGATTTTATTTAAAACCTACTTTTATTCTACTTTAATAGTAGAAAGTATTAAAATATTTTAGTTATTATTAATTACTTAACTAAATAAAAGCTCTTCTACTCTACTTATAAATAAACTACTTATAAGGCTTTACACTACTTTATAGATATATTTAAAAATTATAAGCTACTATAGTAGTAAAACTAGTAATATAATAATAGGCTAAATAGCTATTAGGCTTAAGAGTTAGTGCGCTAGAGAAAGCTAGGTCTAAATAGCGTTTAGATAAGAATAATAACTAGAGATATATAATATAATTAACTATATTAAGTATCTATTCTAATAGAGATACTTCTAATTACTCTACTATATATAGCAACTAACTAAAACTTAACCTATTTAGCCTTCTACCTTAGAAAGACTACGCGCTATCTTTAAGTGCGCATTTTACCTACTAAAGGCTTATTAGAATAATAGTTTAACTAGGCTTTAGAAGAGATATAATTATTATATAATATAATAGAATAAGTAATAGATAAGTATATAAAACAAAGAATAAAATAATACGTAGAATAGTATACCTAAGAGATGCATAGAAGTAAACTATAAGCTGTAGAAATCTAATAGTATAGACACCTAAGAAGTAGGCGTACTAAGAGACCTCTAATAACATAAATAATTAGATAATAATAACTACTACTTAGACTAATAGATAATATAGCTATAGTAGCGCTACGCTAAGCAATATAAAAAGCTAGATAAGAGGTTTAGACTAGGCTAATTACCTCTTAGATAGCTATATAGATAGAAAATAATATAATAAAAAGTACACGGCTGTATTATTCTACTAAGAATAAATAATAAGACTTAAGAAAGGTTAGAAGAGCTAACATAGTAGATTTTAATTCTAGTATAGCTAGAAAGAAAAAGGCTAAATAATAAGATAGTAGTAGAAAGCTATTATAGTATATAAAAAAGGTAGTAATAGCTCTTCTAGTAAAGAATACCTAACTTTATTAGTAAGTAAATAGTTAAACCTAATTAATAGCACTTATACGTTTAATATTTACACTAGCTATTATACTATTTATAATACTTATATACTACCTTATATAAATAAGTAAGAGTTAATCTAATAAAGCTAAAGTTAATAAATAATCTAAGTTAGTTACTAAAGCCTTTTTAAAAGCCTAGTTTACTAAATAATAATCTTTACCTCTCTAAACTAAGCTTATAAAATCTAAAGTAACACTTATATTATTCTAGAAGAATATTAAGATGCTAGATATTCTAGAGTTCTTAGGCACTACTAGCTAGCAGCCTTAGATACAACCTCTAGTATAACTCTAGAATAATAATATAGTAAAGCTTCTTTAGATAATAGCTTAGTCTCTCTAGTAGCTAGGTAATTACCCTCTAGTCTATTCTATTTAGCTTCTCTTGTATCTATTAGAGATAGTTCTAGTGTTTAATAGAACTAATATTACTACGTTTTTTAAGCGTTTTAAGAATATATTAAAGTACTATAAGTTTATAGATAAGATAAAGATTAATTACCTTTTAGTATACTATAAACCTAAGTAGAGAGTAATTATCTAAGCCTTAAATAAATATTCTAACGCTCTAGTTACTAAATTCTAGAAGAAGTTTAGAGAGGCTCTTAGAAAGCTCTTTTATACTAATAATAAAGACTAATAGAAAGCTTAGGCTAAGTACTTTAAGCACTAGCTTCTCTAGTGCTAAGCAAGATCTAATCTAAATATTAAGAAGTACTTATAGAAGTTTTAGATTTGTAGTAAGCGCTATATTAAAGTATTAACTATTAATAAAGATTGCTAAGGTTTCTACCTAGTTAAGAGACTACTCTTTAGACATACTATAAAAATACTTAATAAGTTTAGTTTAAAGACTAATAACCTAAAGGTATTTAACTACACTAAGATTAGTAACTACCTTACTATCTATCTAGAGGTAGAGAAAGAAGCTTATATACTTAACCTCTCTAAAGTAGTTAAAAAGATTATTCTAAAAGTTAAATTTAACCTAGCGTAGCTAATAGCCTATTAGTAACCTTAGTAACTAGCACTAACTAGCTAAGATAACTACACGTAGGCTTTCTAGCTACCTAAGCTTAATATTCTACTCTAAGATAAGCTACTTAGGCTCTATACCTTCTAGTCTTCTCTAGAAAAAGCACCTACTAATATAGAGGTAGATAACTTAGTTAATAAGATGCTTAATCTAAAGATTAATTATACTAGCCTAGAGATAGAACTATAGAAGATCTAGTAGACCTACTACAAAACTAAACTTATAAATAACTCTAATATATATAGTAAAGTAGATTATTAAGCTAATAAACGCGTAAACTACCTAAGAGCGTATCTACTCTAAGGCTAGAGGTAATTCTAGCTAAATAACTAGTATTAACCTTAGTAGTAGTAGTAATATAGTAGTTACTAATAGAATACTAGTTAGACTTTCTATAATAATTTCTAAGACTTTTAGAATCTAGAAACTAGATATAATTAAGGTACTATAAATAAATAGGCTCTTAGAGTAACTATAAATTATTAGGTATATAATAAAAGTAATTATTATAAGTAGAACTACCTAACTCTTTAAGCGTATATAAATAAAGGCTAGCTTTATATAGATAAATAGAATATACTTTAGTAGAGTATGCTAGAGAACCTTTAGAGTTATATTAATAACTTAGGCTAAAGACTATAGACTAAGAGTATTTTAGCTAAGATTAAGTAATAATTTCTAAAGAAGAATATTAACTCTCTTATAGTTAATACCTAGTTTAGTAACCTAAAGGCTCTAATTAGTGTAGAAAATAACGCTATTTTAGTTTAGCTTATACTAGACTCTACTAGAAGCCTCTAAGTAGATAACGTAGAATAATTCTAGAAGCTTTTAAGCATTTTTACTAAAGACAAATTAGACTACTACCTACGTCTAGCGAACCTAAATTAATATAATAACACTATTATAGCTATAACTATTTCTAGAGTATCTTTAGAACCTAAGAAAGTAGTATTTTATAATTCTTCTAAGGTTTAGAAGAAGATAATACTATAAAGACCTAGTAATAATTATATCTCTTATCTCTAAAGTTATAAGAATAGAATAGAATACTCTTTAAGCTATTAGGCGCTAAATAAGAAGAAGGTTATCTAATTTAGCAAAGAAGATAATCTTATATAACTAGATAATAAAGTATCTAGAACACTATAAGAATAATTAGAACTAAATTCTAAGATAACTAATAAGTAACTAAGAAAGCGTAAGATTGTTAATAAGCTTAAGCCTAATACATAGGCTATAATCTATAGTATTCTAGGCACTTTAATTTCTCTTTAGATTAGTACTCTTCTTAGTAATATACCTAAAGTCTATAAAACGCTATTTAACTCTAACTATATAAATAAAAAGCTAGATAAGTTTAAAGTTAATATTATTAAGACGTTAAGGTAATAGGCTAGATAAGAGAAGTTTTAAGAAGAGAAAGAAGAATAGAAGTTTAATAAGCTCTTAGGCGCTATAGTTAATATAATTACTCTTAGCACTTTCTCTAACTACGTACTAGTAGAAGTAGAAGATAGTAGAGTAGTTAACTACTATAGTCTAAAGACAGAATACTAGACTAACTAGAAGATTAGCTATATATAATAGTATATTATTATAAATTAAAGCTAAGAGTATAACTCTAAAGACATAGATTATAACTATCTAAGAGATAATTAAGCGTATAACTAACTAATAGATATTAAGCACTTATATTAAAACTATCTAAAGGTCTCTATTAATATTAGAGAGAACTTTTTTCTCTACTTCTTAGACTTAAGCGCTAAGCTAAACACTATTAAGAGAGAAGTAGCTAAGAAAGCTATATTACTACTTATATTACTACTAGGTAGTATAAAGGCTACTTAGATAGTTACTATAAATAGAAGTATAGTAAGCTTTATAGGTATTATCTAAAGTGTCTCTATTATTATAGAGTAGATTAAAGTCTAAATAAACTTCTTTATTATAGAATTCTACACTAATCTAATTATTCTAGATAACTTTTTTCTAATAGACACTTAGGCGCGTATTAAGTATATAACTAATAGATTAATATACTATTACATCTTTAGCGTAGATAGCTAAGCTAATATAAGATTTATATATACTAGAAGTAATAAGCTTATAGCTTCTAGTCTTTATACTAGATCTACATTAGAAAAAGGTATAAAAGTGTAGTAGCTAGCGCTATACTCTAGTACGTAACTAAAGAGCTAGTAGATAGCGTAGCGTGCGTATATATAGAGGTAGTAGGTATAATAATAAAAGAGGTTAGAGATAGTAAACTAAATAGTAGTTAGATATCTATATAATCTATTAGTAAATAAGTTCTATAGAAAAAGCGTAGAGCTTTTAGAAAAAATCTAATAGTGTACTTATTAAGATTAAATAGTAAGTTAATAGGCCTTAGGTCTAATAGAAGCCTACTAATAAGAGATAATAAAGGCTTATATATTTTTAAGATAGAAGACGTTAAAGAGCTATTAGTTTAACTTCTAAGTAATATTATAGAGAGTATTAGTAATAAAGATACTATAAAATAAAGTAAGGCGTTCTTCTAGGTAAAGAACCTAGCTAAGGTAGATAAAGGCCTTACACTAAAGATTAATATAGTTATAGTATTACGCAAACCTACGCGCCTACCTACTAAGTATATAGTAAGTTAGCTAAATAACGCTTAGATTAATAGAGCTTATAAGCGTAAAGGCGTTAAGATTAAATCTATTAATAACTCTAGCTAACTAACGTAACCTATTAAAGAGTAGTTAAACTAGAAGAAAAGAGTAGTAGTAAAGTAAATACCTAATGCTAATAGCTAATTAGCTTTATTTACTAAGTATTTTAAGCTATAATACGCTATATTTCTCTAAGGTACTTAAATAATACCTAAACGCATTTTAGAGATAAAAATCTTATTAGAGTTATTACTAGTAGAGAAAGATATACTCTTAGAGGTTTTCTACTAATAAGAAGTAGCACTAGCCTAGAACTTTAGAGAATCTAGAAGAGTTAGCAAAGACGTTATCTCTCTAGTTATTATTAATATAGTACTATATTAAGCCTAGAGAGCTAACTAGTTTCTTATTCTAAGAAAGCTTTAGTAGATTATAATTAATATAATTTAGAACTATATTAATAGAGGTACCTTAGAGTTATATAAGAGCTAGTATTATAATCTATAGTTCTTAGTTACTAAGAAAGACAAGAGGTATTGCCTAATTAATAATACTTAAAAACTTAATAGAGTTATAATTTACAACGCTAACCTACTATCTAATTCTAATAAGTTTTTAGAGAAATTTATAAAATACATTATTATAAGCCTATTAGACTTCTTCTTAGAGTATAACTAAGTAGAACTATATAAGAACTTAAGAGATATAATAGCCTTTTTAATACTATTAGAACTTATATAATAGTGTACACTTCTAATAGGTATAATAAACTCTTTAGTAGAGTTTATACGTATTATAATAAAGATTTGTAGAGACTATATCTCTAATAGATATATACTATACCTTAATAATATATATATTAAGAAGCTAAAGAAGCGCTATAGTAACTATAAGGTAAAACTAGGTATAAGGTAGTTTGTTACTAAATACCTTTTAAATATTAATAAAGTGCTTATAGATATTAAGCGTATAGGCGTAATAATATTAGGCTATAAGTCTAACTTCTACTACCTTTTTATAATTATTATTAGCTATTAAATTAATAAATATAGCTACTACTCTAATAAGAAGAAGATTAATAAAATTACGTATTAGCTAGATTATTATAACACTAAGAAAGTCTAAATATTTCTTAGAATCTACGTTTACTATAGAGTATAGGTACTAGGTTTTACTATTATTATAGCCTCTTTATTTAAGCTTCTTTATAAAAATATACTATTTAAATAAAGTTTAGAGTAGAAGTAGGTAATAGAATATCTTAAGGTAGCTCTAATAACTACTCTAGCGCTAGTTTCTATTAATTATACTAAGTCTATCTAAAAGATTATTCTTATAGTTAATAGTAGTAAGAAGAGTTAGAGTATAGTTATTATATAGCTTAACCTAAATAGCTATTATTACTCTATACGCTTTAAGAGTAGAGTTTAGTCTACTACTAAGAGAAATTAGAATTTAAGTAAGTATAAATATAAGGCTCTCTTACTTTCTCTAAAGAAGTTTTAGTTCTATATCTATAGAGTAAACTTCTAAGTTAAAATAGACGCAAAGACACTTATTACATAACTTTAATAAAGCGTAATAGATCTCTCTAGAGCTCTAATTACTTAGTAGCTTATACTTTTTAATATATAGAAGTTTAATATTATCTATATAGCTAGTAAGAAGAATGTTATAGCTAATACTCTTTTAAAGATACCTAAGCTAGATAGCTAGAAGCTGCCTAATAAACCTAAGAAAGATATAGAAGACTTTATTAATACGCACCTAAATATAGTTTAGCTTATCTTTAGTAAAGCTCTAGCGTACGCGTATAGAATATACTAGATAGATTTTTTTTTTAATAATTAACTACTAGTAGATAGCTATAGTAATAAGTTATAAGTAATTATAGGCTAGCTTCTATTCTATAGAAGGCCTAAGTATATATCTACTACTAAGTTTTATAAGTTTAAGAAGAAGGCGCTCTAAATAACTATTAGAGAATAATACTTTTTTATAATTCTCTTAGAAGGCTAGCCTCTATAAAAAGTAGTTAACTTAATAGATAAGTAGTATAAGATTATTAGATCTCTCTATAATAAGTCTAGCTACTAAGGTAAGAAAGGTACCTAGCGTAAGATATAGGCGCGCTACTATTAGAAAGAATAGTATAATTAAGTTAAACGCTATATATAGTTCTATTCTAAGTACTAATTATATATATTAGTAATAGTTTAAGAAGAGCTTTAGCTTATAGAGCTACTAATAATACTATTTATATAGATTACTATTAACGTTGTTTATATACTACCTAGCTATAATAGTAAGAAGTTTTTTATTATTACCTAAGACTACCTTTTATAATAGGTAGAAGCTAAGGCTTTAGCTAAGAATAACTTAAAGAGCGTTTAGAAGTTTCTACTATATAATATCTTTTGTTAATAGAGTATTCTACTTAAGATATTAGCTAATAGAAGCTCTAAGAATAAGAGCCTTATTAAGAAACTTTAGAAGTAATAGAAAATTAATAGAGTTATTTTAAGTACTTACTACTCTTAGAGGTAAGAACTTATTAAGTAAGAGTACGTGCCTATTATAGCTACTCTAAAGAAGCTTTCTAGCAACTAAATAGATAACTTATCTAATATTCTATAGGCTAACTATACTACTATTAAGTAATCTATAAATAAGACACTAGCGTACTTAGTCTTAGGCTAGTAGTATATTTTATCTATTAAGCTATTTATTCTAACTTAGTAGACGCTTCTATAGAATAATATTTAGAATATACCTACTCTTCTTATAATATAAGCCTGCTAGTTTAACTATAGAGATAAATAATTTAAGAAGTTTATTAACTACACTATATATCTTAGGTATAAGAATAAAAACTATTTTAACTAGTTAAGAGTTCTTTAGCTAAGTAAGCTTTCTCTAGGTAATTTTATTCTATTAAGAGACTCTTTCTATAAAAATAACTAATCTACACTTACTAAGTTTCTATCTAAGTAGAAGAAGCTATTTTATATTAGTAGCGTTAATAAGAAAAATTAGTATTAGTTAGAAGAGCTTAATAGCACCTCTTTCTAAAGTTATATACTAGAAAACTATCTAAAAGCCTTTTACTAGCGCATAGTAGTAGATCTTACTAAGATTAATAGGCTAGACTACGCTGTAACTATATTCTCTACTAATAAAACTAATAATATAGATTAAGAAGTAAGTAGTAATAATAATAATAAGACGCCTAAATAGCCTACGTATAGCTAAGATATTCTAAATACTCTAGAGTTAACTAAAGTTTAAAGAAGCCTATAGCTAAGAGCTTAACTAGATAATCTATTAGTTAATATAGAAGAGAAATAAGACATAGAATAGGCATTATCTAGATCTTAGTAATTATTAGTAGTTATTCTAATAAAAAAGCTAGATTTTAACTAGAATAAGTATTAGGTATATATATTATAGGTATAGTTTTAAGTAGTTTTAGATATATATATATTAAATACTATAACTAAGCTCTAAACTATATTTATAAATATATATAAAGAATAGCTACTACTATTTTAGTCTATAACTAAGCAACGTACCTACTTCTTACTTTTCTTCTTCTTCTTACTAGAGGTCTTCTAGACTAATAAGCTTTTAGACTTAGATAGAGTAAGAAATTTATTACTCTTATTATTATTAATATCTATAGCCTTAGTAGAAGGCGTAGTAGGCTTATAAGTACAAAAAGTGCGTATAGAAGTAGATAGTAGTACTAGTTTCTTTATCTTCTTAGTAGAGGTAGACTTTATAGTACTCTTAGAAGAAACGCGCTTACGCTTAGAAGATAGTAAAGCTAAAAGACTCTTTAGAGTAGCTATAGCCTTCTCTAGCTAAGTAAGCCTTAGCTTATAATTCTTCTTAGAGATACTCTTACTATAGTTACTAATATCTAAGTTCTAGAACTTCTTAGTAGAATTATAGTTACTATTACTAACTAGCTTCTTAGAAGTATATAGAGTCTAAACTATAGAACTCTTTTTATATAACTAAAGTGCGCTTAGGCTATTAGAGCTATTAAGAGAGAAGAAAGGCTAGAATAATTAATAAAAGAGGTAGAATGCTATAGAAGACTTATTAAGATCTACTAGCTTAGTAAATATAACTTTCTTACTAGAGAAGTTAGGCTAACCTAAGAATAAGTTAGCTATTATACTAATACTAAAAAAGTAGATATCTAAGAGGTAGTTAGAAACTTATAAGTAAAAGAGCACTAGAGTTCTATACTCTTTACGTAGTAATTAGTATAAGTCTCTTATAGTATTAGAAAGCTATTTAATATAACTAAGTAATATAACTTAAATAGAAGCTTTAAACTACGTTTGTAATAGCTATATATTTTATTATATCTACTAAGCTCTTTATTCTTACCTAAAGCTAACTTATACTTAATTGCGCTAATAAGATAATAGTATATAAGTATAGTAATAAGAGGCTTAAAGATAATTTACTTATAGTTTATACTAAGAGAAAAGAACTTATAGAAGAATAAATAGTTCTTAGATATATCTAGAAGCGCTAAATTAATTTTGCGCTTAATCTAAAGTTCTTTACTCTAAGTTAGAAAGTAGACTACTATAAGAACTAGTCTAGCTAAAGTCTCTAAAGTGTTAAGGTTAATAATATATCTATAGAAGTTTTTAATCTAGTTAATAGTAAAGTCTACGCGTAATATATATATTACTATAAAGAAATATAATATTAGTAGAATATCTTTTAGAAAGTAAGAAAGAAAGATAGTAGACTTACTTTAGCTAATAATAGTATTAGAGGTAGAAATACGCTTTAGTAGCTTATACAACTCTACTACCTAATTACTAAGAGCTCTAGGCACTAGATACTTTTTTATAGGTAACTTAGAAAGAACTTTAGACTTAGATAGACTAGAGCTCTTAATAGAGAGGCTAAATTTCTTAATATTAAATAAGGTTTTATAGTAGTTAGGCAGTATAGTAGAGCGTAAAGTGTTCTTATCTATAATACTCTAAAGTGTCTAAAAGGCGCTTAGCGTGTAATTAAGGTTAAAATCTATTTACGTAATACTTAAGAATATCTTAATATTAATCTACTCTTAAAGGCTAAGAAGAGATCTCTTATTATCTAAGATAGAGAAGTTAAAGTTATTAAAAGGCTACGTATCTAGCTTATTAAACTTATTAGCACTTATAGATATAGGCTAAGTAGTAATAGTAACTAAATAGTTCTTAGCTTTAGGCGTAGTAGTTATCTTATTAGTAAGAGTTAGCTTAGTAGTAGTAGCCTCTAGCGTAGTAATAGTAGACGCTTACTTAGGCGTAGCGCGTAGAAGAGCTTATAGAGTAGTAGAGTAGGCGTTATTAAAGTTAGAGAAGATAATAGACGCGCTCTTAATAAGAGGCTACTTAATAGTTTTACTTTTAGATATAGTATTAATAGAGCTAAAAGCTATAGTAAGAATATACGTAGAATAATAGTAGTAGTAGTAAAGTAAAGAGTAAAAAGAAGTAGAAGAGCGCGTAGAAAAGTATAAGGTAGTTAAAGTATAGAAAGAGTAGAAAATAGTAATAGAGATATTATAGAAGAATTTACTTAATATATTTACTATCTAAAGAGCTATTAAGCCTATAGTAATAAACTTACTTTTCTTATAAGAACTGCTACGTAATACTAGATTACAACACTAGAATTTTAAAGCTAGCTAGTATATAATAATACTCTTAGAATACATTAGTAATATAAGAAGAATATTATAATACTATAATATAGAATATAATATATTTAGAGTAGTTAGAATTTTAACTAAAGGCTACTTAGCTAGAGCTATAGTAAAACTCTAACTAGACATCTTAAGTAAGCGCTTAGATTAGTATTTACTAATAAGAAAAGGCTCTTAGACAAGCTAGAGAATAGCTTTAAAAACCTTAGAAATAGATCTTAACTTTATAGAAGAATTATTTTAATTTAGAAAGATATTAGAAGATTTTCTACATAATTATAAAAGCTACTAAGACTATTACTATTAGTACTTCTTAATTATAGCTTAGAATCTAGTATTATTATAATAACTACTAGAAATCTAAGAATATTATAATAGAAAGATTATATCTAAATAATATTTAGAACCTAAGGCTAAAGAAGAAAAGACTTTCTTTCTTTTAAGTATAGAAGAAAAGTAATATAGGTTTAGCTATTATAATATTATAGGCGTAAGAATATAAGGTAATAAGAAAAGACTTAGAAGTATATTATAATTTTATTTACTATAACTATAGAGTAGAACAAATAGACCTAAAAGTTAATTAGAGAGAAAAGAGACTAGAGAACTACTTACGTATAGAAAAGCTAGTAGAGCTAGAAGTTATAGAATTAGTAGAAGTTAAAGAAGAAATAGGCTTAGTAGTTCTAGTAGAAGTAGTAATAGAAGTAGTAATAGTAGAAGCCTTAGACTTAATAATATTATTACTAATAGTATCTACCTTATTAGTAATAGCCTTCTTAGGCTTAGACTACTTACAAGATTAACTATAACTACTATCTAGAACCTAAATAGAAGAAGAAATAGTATAGAGAGTATAATAATAAGGTTTTCTAGTTAGCGTAATAGGCTTAAGAACACTAGTAGCTAAATAGCTATTAGATCTAATAGAAAGCGCAGCGTCTAAAGTAGGCTAGCTAGTAGATAGATTAGACTTTATAGGTTAGCTCTAACGCTTAGTAATAGTTAACCTAAACTTATTATTACTCTTACTAAGAATCTTTAAGCGTAGTAATAATAACTAAATATAAGTTACGCTAGTAGAAGTAGAAGTAGCCTTAGTATTAGAAGCCTTTTTAGGTAAATTATAGCTAAGATTCTTTAGGCTTAGTTAGAAAGCTAAGTTGTAACTAGTGTTAATATTACTTAAATAGTATCTATACTAAGTAGCTATACTATTACTAGCCTAGGCAAATAAGGCCTTATTACTCTCTTTAGATATAGTAGTTAGCTTCTTACTAGCCTTAAAATAAGTAAGAACGCTCTTAGAGAAACTAGTAATTATATTAAAGATAACTATAGACTTAGTAGCTATAGTAGACTTAAAGCTACGCTTTACTACTTAGGTCTCTAGAAGAATATATTAGTAAAGATACTAGAAATAAGAAAGTAAGTATCTAAAGAATAGTTAGTAACTTACTATAAAAAGAGTAGACCTAATAATTACTATACTTTATGTAATTAGTGTAAACTCTACTCTTTATTAGCTAGCTATTAATATAGACCTAGATACACTAGCTAAATATCTTTCTATAATTTAATAACGTATACTAACTATAGATAATAATCTTAATAGAAAAATTCTTAACTAAAGAATTAATTATACTAACTAACTTAGCGCTAAAGTAATAAAATAGTATAAGCGCTTTTATATTAGAGTTAAATAGCTAGCGTATAGACTTATTATCTAACTAAAAGAATTTACTAATAGTTATCTCTAGATTAGCTAAGTAGAAGTTGCTATAAGTATTAACCTATATATTAGACTAATAGCTTTTCTAATTAGTAGCTAGAATAGATAAAAAAGGCCTAAGTATACGTTCTACGCTTTATAAGGTATATAAGTAATTCTATATATCTATAGTAAAGCTAAGAGTAATAATATAAGCTCTCTAGTTAGTTACTAATAAAGTAGAAGATATTAGAATAATATTTAGTTAAAAGGCTCTAGAGAAGAGAAAAGACTTACGCTAGGTAATATACTAATTATAACTAGAGTTAGAAGTTTTGTACTTATATAACTTTACTATATATATACTACGTCTACTTTCTTTAATAGCTTTAGTTAGAGTAAAAATAGAAAAGCGTAGAGACTTACTCTAGTTCTTCTACTTCTTAGAAAGGTAAGACGTAGACGTCTAAGAGGCTTTTATTAGAGCTAAGTTAGGCTAAAAAGAGCTAGTAGAGTTAACGTTATAGATAGAGAAGAGTAGTAGAGTAGTATTAAGTACGTTAGTTATAATAGTATTAGTTTAGCTAATACTAGCGCTAGTCTTAGCTTTAATTAAGAGCGTAGTCTTAGATAGAGTAGATAGAGTAGGTTTAGCTAATAGCTGTTTAGGCGCACGTAAAGGTTAGAATAATAGCGTAGTATTATTACTAGTACTCTTAGTTATAAACTAAGTAGTAATAGTAGTAGAATTATTTATAGCCTTAGGCTTAATAGTTATTTTATTAGTAGAAGTTAGCTTAGAAAGCGTAAGCGCGTACGTAGTAATAATAGTAGCTTACTTAGCTATAGTAGACTTAAGAGTAGATATAGTAGTAGAGGTAGTAGAGCTATTATTAGCCTTAGATATAATAGCTAGCTTAGTAGCAAGCTCTTAAGTATAGAAGGTAGATATAGTAACTAGTATAGTATCTATAGTAGCTAACTTACCTTTAGAGCGCTTAGGTAAAGCTATAGTAGAGAAAGAAAGTTAAAGTAGAGTAGAGTAGAAGAAGAGAAAGAGATAGAGAGAGAATAGTAAAAGGCTACGCGCGCAAAGATAGAGTTAAAAGTAGTAATTACTATATATAAGAAGAAAAGTTATAATATTATTATTTTAATAGTCTAGTTACTAAGCGCTAAAGAGCTTTTAGGTAAAAAAGTAAAGTAACTAGCGCATAGATTCTAATAGTAGTGTAGTATATATAAACCTTCTAGAATATCTCTATAGATATACTAGTAATACACTAGAGATAATAGAATATCTATTAGAGAAAAGGCTAATATTATAGAGAGTTAAGCGCTAGATAGATAGGCGCTATAGAAAAGTAAAGATTAAACCTAAGAAAGATATAAATCTAAGTCTAAGAGATTATTAGCTACTAATATTAAAAGTAATTAAGATAAGATTTAGAATATACTAGAGAAATAGAGAAAGAGGCTATAGGCTAGCAGAAGAGATTAAATTAAAATAAAAAGAGTAATAGAGAAAGATATACTAGAATAGAAATAGCCTAAAGAGATTTTGTATTTAGATTTCTAGATAAAAGTTTAGTGTATAGTATATTTAGATTAAGTAGATAGAATCTAGTAATATAATAGGTAGAAAAGAATATCTAAGAGCTATTCTTTCTTTTATACTTAAGAAGAAAAAGAGGCCTTCTTCTTAAGTGTAGAAGAGATATAGTAGTAAAACTAGTAATATAATAATAGGCTAAATAGCTATTAGACTTAAGAGTTAGTGCGCTAGAGAAAGCTAGGTCTAAACAGCGTTTAGACAAGAATAATAACTAGAGATATATAATATAATTAACTATATTAAGCACCTATTCTAATAGAGATACTTCTAATCTCTCTACTATACTACCTCTTACTATTATATCTAATTATAGTACTAACTTTATAGCCTTATTTTAGAGGTATATCTACTAGAAGTTAAGAATTAAACGCGTTTTATCTACTACTTACTACTCTAAAATAGATAGGTAAACTAAGCGCGCTAATTAGTTTCTTAAGACTTATCTATAGTAATATATTAACTATACATAAGATAACTAGGCTATCTAGCTTTATATTACTAAGTTCTAGGCAAATAATATAGTTAATTTAAGTATTAGTATAACTCTATTTTTTATAAACTTAGGCTACTACCTCTATAGTAGCGTCTACCTAGTTAAAGATATTAAAGCTAATCTTTCTCTATCTATCTAGAACTAATAATTATAGGCTAAGAAAATAATAAACTACTATAGTAACTTAGTAGCCTATTTAAAGAAATAACTTCTATAGTTATAGTAAGAATAAAGTACTTAAGCTAATTCTACTTACTATATAGTTCTACTATACTCTATTAGTAATAAAGTCTATATAAGTATAACTAACTAGTAAACTAAGTAGCATTCTAAGAAACTTACGTATTAATAAGCTAGCCTCTATATAGTTACCTACGTTATCTATAAAGAACGTACGTATAAATTAAAGCTTTCTAATAAGATACTTTAAAATAGTATATTTCTAGTCTTCTACCTCTAACTACTACGTCTATTAGCTACTAAGGCTCTTTCTAATTAAGCTTATACTTAACTAGTTAGCGTAGAAGTAGTAGATAGTACTAGTAAGTATTATAAAGAGTAGCTTATAGATTTATTTAAGAACGTAGCTCTACTAGAAGTAAATAAAATCTAGAGAAAGTAGGCTTACCTTATTAAGTAGACTAATTTCTCTAAAGCTTTCTAGCACGTAGCTAGTAACTATCTTAGTTACTATAATACTAAACTTTTCTACTAGAAATTCTCTAATAAGCCTAAACCTTCTAGCTTTAATATACCTCTAGACTAGACTTCTCTACCTAAAGACATTAGCAATTAAGAGCCTAATTACGCTAGTAGTAATAAGATTTTAGCGTAAAAGCCTCTAAAGAGGCCTATATACGTAAGAGGTAGAAGCTACTTTTATACTTACTACCTAAACTCTACGCTATTAATATATACTACACCTAATTATTAAATAGCACTATAGTTAACTATTAATTACTTAGTATCTCTACTTTACTATCTTAAGTCTTCTAGAATATAGCTTTAATTAAGACGCTATCTCTTATAGAGTATAGAAATATTATTTAGCTTAAATTTTGTATTCTAGAGTTAAAGTAGTAGAAAATACTTTAGAGGTGCGCTTTTTTATATAGAAAACTATATAGATATACGCACGCCTATACAAACTATAAGCTATATCTAAGAATTTTTAATATAGTTAAAATTTTAACTTTTTTCTTTATTTTTTCTTTTCTTTTCTTTTACTATTAGTAGATCTAGCTAGAGAACTAGCTATAGCCTTTTTAAAGAGAAGAGTATATATAAGAATATAGCTTCTACAAACCTTATAGATTTACTTAGAGCTATCTTCTTACTTTAACTTTAAATATCTCTATCTCTAAAGCTACTAGACTTTGCTAAAGCTACTAGACTCTACTAAAGCTACTAGACTCTACTAAAGCTACTAGACTCTTTAAAAGAGATATTTACTACTATAAGCTAGTACTATCTAGTACTAGCTTCTACTAGCTTTCTCTCTCTCTTTCTATATAGATTTAGCTAGACTTTTTCTCTCTTAGATTCTACGTCTACTATTCTTAACTCTAAATATAAGCTATCTTCTAACTAGCCTGCCTCTCTGCGCGTAAAGTCTACCTTACACTCTAATAGAAGGCTTTTCTATTACTAATAGCTAAATTTAAAGCTAATACTACTATTAATATAAGTATAGAAGTCTCTATCTTTACTATAACTAAAAACTATAACTTCTAGTCTAGAATAGAGCCTACTTAAGCTCTAAATAGATAACTTACTATACTAGTACACTAAGATTATATTAATACTAATAAGTTTATAGAGTATCTTTATAAGTTATATAACTACTTATACTATTAAATTCTTTAGATATAAATAAAGTAGTTAGAATATATAAATAACTATTATATTTCTATACTAGAGTTTAAGATTAGTAATAAAGTTATAGTTAACTTTTATAACTTACGTATAACTTATATAAATTAATTACTAGACTTTAAAAACTAAAGCTCTTTTCTAATAATCTATATTATTAATAATATAGCTTATAAAGTTACTTTTACACTAAGTATATAAGCTTATAATATATTCTATCTCTAGTTACTATACTACATAAATACTAATCTACTACTAAATTAGGTCTAAGATATTAAGAACTAGTTAAGCTTACTAACTTAGATATTAATAATAATACTAACTATACTATTAAAGCTATACTAAATAGCTACTTTAATAAGTAAAAGAAGAACTCTAGCTATAGTAATACTAAAAATCTTTTATAATACTATATATAATAGATAGATTATCTAAAAGAACTTAATAACTTTTTCTAGAAGCTATATATAAACCTAGTAGATTTAGCTAATTTTATTACTAAATACTATTATTACTAGTCTAGTAAGCCTAGACTATATATATAGTTTAGTACACTAACTAGTAAATAGAATTTTATAATAATAATACTTTATTAGAATAATAATTAGAACTAATATAGCTATATAAATAGTATATTATAAATAGTTATATAATACTCTATTATAATCTATTACTTATATATTAGAAAAGCTACTTTTATATATTATTCTAGTATATAATACTTAACTTAAACTAATACTTATACTATATAAACTATTATATTATAAAAACTTATAGTATACTAAGTTATACTAGATATATTATCTAATAATAAAGCTTTACTACGCTTTATTATATAATATTAACTTAGAAATTATAATTCTACTAAACTAGTATTAAAATAAAGGTAGTAGAATCTATAATAGTATAATAAGATAACTAGTATAGTAAGAATACTATATCTAAGGTAAGCTAATATCTATAAATCTATTCTACTTTCTACTTTTATAACTATACTTATCTACTCTTAATATTCTTAACTTCTTTAATAAAGCTACTTAAGTACTATAATATAATTATAGTTACGCTAATAGCTACTATAATAAAGAATAAAGATATAAAAAAAAATAGTAATAGATTATAAGTAGATGTATAGAAAATACTTTAGCTTATATAACTTTATAAAGTAAATATCTTTTTTATAATTATATTTAGATATAGTATTTACTTTTATAATATACTATATTTAGTTTAATTTTATAAAGTATTATAACTTACTTTAAAAAAAAAAAGGTAGTATTATAAATTAAATCTATAATCTCTATCTAATTAGACCTAGCTTTATATTAGGTAAAACTTTAAAATACTACTTATATAGCTTTCTTTTTTCTATAATATAGTATTTTACTAGTAATATAATCTTATCTTTTAATATATCTATTATAATATAGATAATATATAGTTTAATAAATAAACTAAGAAGAAAACTAATTAAACTTAAAGTAAGATCTATATATCTTATAGTAGAATATAAAAAGCTATAGCTCTTAAAGTAATAATAAAGTAATAAAGTATTCTAGTATTATATATAATATTACTTTATATATAATAAAGTTAACTCTAATAGAAAAAAAGTTATAAAATAATAAGAATAAAAAAAGCTAGTTAAACTTATAAATATTAAAAAAGTTTCTTCTTTCTATATAATTATATCTTAAATACTACTACTTTTTTTCTTTTAGAAAGTTTTAGAAAGTAAAGAGAAGTAATACTATTTTTAATTACTCTACTTATTTTATAGTAAGTTATACTATACTATATTTAATTATATAGCTTTTTTATTTTTATAACTACTAACTATATAAACTATTACTTTTTTTTTTTATTATTACTTAGTAAGCTACTATTTCTAGCTACTAGTGTATATTCTTAAGAAAGATCTACTATAGACTAGTATACTACTTAAACTATTACACTAATACTATCTAGTTTAGTATTTTAATAACTCTATTTTATAACTATTATAGAAAATAAATATAATATAACTAATATTTAGATATATATTAAAAATCTAATATATCTAATAATAATAACTCTACTAACGCTAATAGCTCTTCTCTAAAAGTAATATACTAAATTCTTAATAGATACTAGCTAAGTAGTAGTTTAGCTAAGTATATAAAATACTATTTAATACTAAGTAAAAATAGTTACTAGCTACTATACTACTAGATAGATAAAGATATACTTTACTAACTTTTATATAATAGCTTTATACTAAAAAGTAACTCTATAGTTTACTATAGAACTTAAAGATATAAACTTTACTATAATATTATAGCTCTAGAAGTAGAAATAATAAGTATAACTAAGTAGTAACTATATAGCTTAAGAGGTAGTAGAGATATAACTATAGATTAGTATAGATATAGTACTTATATACTATTAGCGTATATTAAGTATCTATATACTATAGCTTATATATAGTAAGAAAAGTACTTTAGTATATAGTATATAGTATTATTAAAGCTAATCTATAGTATACTATAGTATATAAGTAGTAATAGACGCGTAGTACTATACTATATATAGTAGAATAAATAGCTAATCTCTATACTATATTAAATAACTACACTAGTATTAAAAATAAGAATATATACTATTATAAATAAAATAATTATTAGTTTTTAAATATATCTACTAACTACTATTAAGAAAATATCTAGAGTAAGTACTTCTTTACTAAAGACTTTAGATAAAATATAGTATATAGTTTATATTAATCTTACTTAAAATAATAAACTATTCTAATATTATTATATACTTTTAATACTACTAAGTCTACTAATATATAAGCTAACTTATACTAGTCTAAATAAATACTTTTATAAAAAGAATATCTTATCTTTTCTATATTTATAATAATAGCGCTAGAGCCTTATACTAAAGTACTCTAAGAAATATTTCTCTATATCTAAATTATTCTTTTTACTAGATATATATAGTATTTAGTTATTAGATAACTTTTAATATATTAATATTATATTAGAGAAGTTTCTTAATATTAAAACTATAGATAAATTAGTCTTATACTTCTATATATAGTATCTAAGATAGTTAATAGAAATAATATAACTTAACTCTATTAAGTCTACGTAGATTATAGATTCTAGAAGTATTAAAAGCTAGACTATAAGCTAAGAACTAAATAGAAAGCTTTATAAAAGTAGAAACTAAATAATTTATTATCTATCTAATCTATAGTTATATAGTATATATTACGTAAAGTTTATATTTACTTTTAGAAAAAATAGAATATTATAAGTTATTATAGCTTTAGTAAATCTAACTTCTAATAAATAAAGTTATAAGAGTTATATAGATAATAGAAAGAAAGTATTTACTTTAATAGATAATATTACCTTTATAGTAGATCTTCTCTTATAGACTATAATAGTAGTAATACTAACTTAGCTTAACTTTTAAACTAAGTTTTAAAATTTTCTATAATATCTTTAGATTTAGCTATTACTACTAGTAGTAATTAATTAATATAACTTTAGTATATATATATATTTTAGTTTTATATATATAAAGTATATTATACTACTATAAGTATAAATTCTAGCTAATAATAATTAAAAGGTCTAAGAGTAGCTCTATCTAGGTTTAAATTACTAAAGTACACTATAGTAAGTTTTAGACTTACGCTAGTAAAATAGTATATATATCTTATTCTATATATATTTTATAATACTTTTATAATTAGCTATATTAGTAATATATTTACTAAGTAGCTATTTAGCGTAATTTAAGACTATAAGCTAGAATAAGTAGTTATTAAAAAGGCGCTAAGAGAATTATATATTTATTACTTTTTTTACTTATTAGTACTTACTACTCTAAACTATAATCTATACTATATATTCTACTTAAAGAAACTAGTAGATAGTAAAAGAATATACTTAATTCTAGATTAATACTTAGTAAATATAAGAAAAAGAAAATAGCTTATATATATAAAGATAAAATAGATCTAGTAATAAGATAATAGCTCTAGTATAAAGAATATAGTTCTATACTACTAGTTAATCTTTATAGATATATAAAATATATTATTTTTAGTATAAAGTAAAGAGAGCTATAAGTATAAAGTACTATTTCTAGTAGCTAAGTATTTATAAAATAAAAGTATTTACACTAATATTAGTATATATAGTTTATTCTATAATATAGATAACGCGTAGTTTTATAAATAAACTAAGAAGAAAATTAATTAAACTTAAAATAAGATCTATATACTTTATAGTAGAATATAAAAAGCTATAGCTTTAGAAGCTATAATAGAGTAATAGAGTATTCTAGTATTATATATAATATTACTTTATACGTAATAGAGTTAACTCTAATAGAAAGCTAAGAATATATTATATACTTTTATTTTATAACTTTTTTAATACTAGTAGAAAGCTATACTAGACTTAGATACTTTTTTAATAATATCTACTAGCTTATATACTTATCTTAATACTCTAATAGTTTAATTTAACTCTAAAACTTAAGAAATAGATATAATAATATATACTTTAATCTATAATATAGATTTTAAAATATTTACTTTATATAGTACTACTTAGTTATAAGTTAACTAGCTTAAATCTAGTTAAATTTTAACTAAATAGCAAAATTTAGTTAACTTTTAACTAAGCTTTCTCTATAGAGAAACGTGTACAAAGAGCTTGCGTAAACACATCGTGCAGAAAGGCAAAGGTTTTGAATTATTACAACATTGAACCCGAACACTACCTCTATCTATCCCGCGAGCGAATCGCTAAAACAAACAACAAAGCTGCTTCTATATACACATCGTCGCAGCCCTCGCGCTGTCACTACTGTCGCACCGTCGCAAGCTCAAACAGCACACTTGTACGACTCCGGCTTTGTCGCATCGCTGTCCTTCGAGATGAGTCGTGTCTTCTGCGGGTACGGGCACAGGAACCTGTCGAATTGGGTTCCCTTCGTATCGTTGAAGCTCACGGGCAAGGTCTGCGGCACGACGTCCTTCTCGACCCAGTCGACGAGCGCATGGAACGTGGCGGGAGGCTTGCCGCCGGCAGCGCCACCGTTGCAATGACCGAGACCAGGGACTTGGTAGTAGCGGAAGAAGTCGTCGACGTTGGCGTCAAGGTCCTTCACGCGGTTGTAGTAGTTGTCGGTCGCCTTGTGCGGGATGATATTGTCGGCCTGGAGAAGAAGTTAGTCGGGTGTCAAGAGTAAAGGCGTAGCGGATAGAACACTTACCAAGCCGTGGAATGTCATGAGCTTGCCACCAGCCTTGCGGTACTCTGAAAGGTCTGCGTCCGCCGTCTCGATGATGGATGACCACTCCTGGACTGAGGACTTGAACATACGCGTGTACTCCTCCACTGAGCTGATCTGCGTGTAGTTCCACTCGGGGTCTTTTTTGACGAAGAACTTCAACCAATTCTCACCAAGGCCCGACGGAGACCCGGTGCATGTACCATTGGCATTACATGTCGTTGTCGCAAGAGCGACCCGGAAAGGAGTACCGTCCATGCCATCGCTGCCGGTGAGATCGCTCGCATAGTCGACTCCGTACCAGATGAACTCGCCGTCAGGTCCCCGGGGGCCTTCCCACGTAGCATTCGCAATGACTGCAGCCCCTTCGCTGATTGTGACAGTCTTTCCGGTCGATGTACAGTTGCGAACGCTGCCGACCATCGTGAATGGGTCGAAGAAGCACTTCTCTGGGTCCGAAACGAGACCGTCGACAACGCCATCGAGAGGGTCGCAAGCGGCGACAGCAGCCGCGGTGATAGCATCCAGCTCACACTTCGTCGGGAACTGGTTTGTCATTGACATCATGACCTGCGCCCATGCAGCGTTGAAGAACAACTCATTCCAGTTGATCGCAGCCGCTCCCGCATTGATGCCGTCGTACGCCTCAGGGTAGCGCTGAGCGAGCATGAACCCCTGGCGACCACCTTGAGAGCATCCGTTCCAGTAGGAAAACTTCGGGGCTTGTCCGTAGAAGGACTTGGCGACGTCTTTGGCGATGAAAGACTGGTCGTGGAGAGACTTGGAGGCGAGGTTCTGTAGTGCATACAGATTGACATTGCCAGGGCTGTTCAGCGCCCACGGATCAGGAAGAGGTGACGAGCCCAGGCCGGCGTCTGTTGTTGAAGCCACATAGCCCTCGCCTATGGCTTCGTCCATGAAAACGTAGGATATGGTGAACCGGCCAGCAACCCAGCCTCCGCCTCCGACGGCCTGCAGTCGTTCGTTCCAGTTATCGATTGGGAGCCATGTCTCTACATTGATGTTGTCGTTCTGGCCTTCGTGGGTGTATGTTACGGTCACGTTGCAGAAGTCGAGGCCGAGTGCGGCGGGAGAAGGTTTGTTGGTGGACGTGTCGAAAGCTCCCGTGTAGTTTTGGACGAGCGCAGCGGTGAGACCCGTGACATTGGCGCCAAAGATGACGGGGTACGGGATAGAGCTGGCATTGCAGGCAGAGAATGGGACGGTGAGGTTCTGCATCGTGTTGTATTGTGGAACGAGAGACTGTGGTCGGATGGTGAGTTGGAACGATCGCGACATTGATCATATAAGTAGCGACATGATACAACAGCTCTCGCCGAGATGCCTACTGTAGGTACTCTGGTACGACAGGCGAGTCCGCTCGGTGGTCGATGCGTGGATGGGGACGAATACGAGTCATGGTATACGACGTATTCGCTGGTTGGCTACGTATCGCGCTAGGGTTGCAAAAGTACCTCGTTCGGCCAGTCGAGCCAAGTTTTCCAGAAGCTGCCCAAGAATCTCGAAATCTCTTCGATTAGTACCCTGCCGACGTTGCCGACCAGCCACACCCGGCGTCTACGATGCAAAAGAACCGCGTAGTGGGCCAGGATAATGAGCGCTTCCGGTTTGCGCATAGACAAAAGTGCCGTAAACTCGCTCGAGAGATTAATCGGAAACACCCAGATTAAACCAGTTCCAGGCGGCTGATTTGACGGCTTTTCCACGTCAGGCTCTGTCTGGTATACGACTGTCAGCTCAGATGCAGCCACACTGCAAGTCTGTCGAGATTCCTCGCTCATGTCCGCGTGGTCCAGTAAGTTTGACAGGCGCTCCGCCACTGCTACTGCTGTTTGCCCGTTCGAACATATGGCATGATGAATGGCACTCGTGCTTCGCTCGAAAAGTGGAGCAACGCTGGTCTGGTTCAAGAATCCCCAGGATTGCGATATAATGGCTCGAACTCCTCGATGCAAGTTCATGTACGTGACGAATCCATCCAAGACTCCACCCGGTCCCACATTGGCATTCCCAGCGACTTCTGAGAGGGCGTGCAAGCCAGTCATGGTAGAGAATGACATGATAGACAAAAGGTTATCTGGCGTGACTTCGATATGTGCACTATTGAAGGTGCATAACGCCTGAGTTTGGAGAGCTCTAGCCTCCTCGCGATGTCGGTCTGCTTCTTCAGGGTGTTGGTAGCTCATGTGCATGGCGGAGAGGGCCAGAACTTGGTACATGGCATATGGCTCTGACAGAATCGCTGGCATAAGAGCACGTGCTTGCGTGTCGTCTATCGACCCTGTTTCTGCGAGGCTTGGCAACGTCTCGTAGATGAAGTGGCTGAGCAACTGCATATGTCGCAAGCTGAAAGAGAGGTCCGAGCCATGCGGTGACGACGCCGCCGGAGAGAGGAAAGACAGGTCCACGGAAGACGTCACGGCTGGTGACACCGTACTGCTGTGTTCCACAGTACTCGGCACGCCATGCGACGTTGGAGTTCCGAAGTAAGATCCTGATGTGGTCTCGGGAACCGCGTATGGCGATTGGCTGGATACCGCGCGTTGAGATGGGTCTGGTGGCCTTGAGTACGTGCATGTACGATCATCGCGCGCGCAATTCTCGCACGTGGGCTGCGCCTCATCGCACTAGAACGATCAGTATGGTTTATTCCCTAATGCTACGCGAGCAGATGCAGGTACCCGCGCTCATGATGCCGTCGCGTACCTTGATGTGGCGTCTCTTGCACTCTTGACAGCCGTTCCTAGATTTGCGATGCGATCTTCTCAAAACCTTACGCGGAGCCATGGCGGACTTTGGCTAATGCGACGTAATTGGCGAAGGGACGATGAAAAGAAATACGTGGAGGCGGGAATACGGATAGCGGCGAGGGGGTCTTGAAGCGTTGAATACGGATACGCTGACTAACCGGCGTTTTAGTTTAGCGCCATCGAAATCCGAATATGGGTTCGGGAAGATCCGTTCACGTTTCACCGACCCAGCACCAGCACTGCCGCGGCCATGTGGGTCTGTCATGGATCATGGTCGGTGGTCCGTATCGAGTGTACGGCGTATATCGCTACTCACGGTCGAGCCTGAACATAATCGCAATGACGCGGCTGCAGTTTACGGGACCCATGCGACGTTGTCTAAGCCCATAGCTCTCAGAAAGCTTAGGATGGGGATTGGCGTTGGCTGCAACGTGCGCGATGCCCTGCACGCCCTTGATACCCGCCTTGATGGACTTTAAACCTGGTGAAACCTAGAAGAGAACGGACGTCGTTCTGAGCCGGACTTTGTATCGGGACGTTCCTGCGGACAAGCTGCGTTTTCGAGACAGCGAAGTACGCAGCGGGCTTTGTATTCGATATCGAGAGTGTACCGAGCGAAGCATGCGCTACGCGGTATCGTCGGAGCTCAAGCCTGGGTCGCGTTCCCGACTGCGCAAGTTGAGGACGCGAACGTCACGCGCATGAACACTCGACCACAGCGTTATTTTGTGAAGGTACCGACAGCTATTATGGATACTCGATCGTCGTTCTCCTTGAAGAGGAGCTGGATGGGGGGATGAAGATGAGGTGTTGACGGGGTAGCGTGTGCCTGGCAGAACACGCGGCGCGGCGTTATGTAGCTCCGATGCGTCATCCGGCTAGTCAAACATTGTGTCGCTCTCAACACGAACACAGTCGCCCTGCATGTCAATGCCACCCAGACCTGAGACGGCACACGGCTTCCACAATGTTACTCCGACGCGATTCAAACCTTCAGCCAGAGCAATAGGGATCTTGCGGTTGCCTCAGGCATAATTCCGATAGCACACCTGGTACCTCTACCGCACAGCAACTTAAGCCCCCTTGCCAACATGGACACTATTGGACCAGGCCGCAGAGGAAGTCGGGCAATTACCAGTAAAACATCGACGGCATGGTATCCGCTGCCCGCGCGTGGGACGCTGACACGTCGTTCCAGCTCAAGACACTCACTCTTATTGCTCAGCTGTTTGCTGACTTTGTGAACACATAGTAAGGGCAATCAACTTCGAAGCGGCACATGCGAGCAAAGTCCTATACTTCACATCACGCGATGTCTCGTGTACCGACACTTCACCGCCCTCCGCGATACACACGTCCCGTCTTTGGTCTCAGCGTACCTGACCGGCCGATCCTCCTACACAACATCGTAGTACCGGCCGAAGCCGCGGACAAGGAAGGGCGATGGATATGATAACAGGCTGTTAGAAGATACCGATGGATCGGCCGACCAATGTCTCTTGGCCTGTCGTGCACATCGATGTGGGCTACGCCGTGACAACGGAATGTATGATTGGATCGCTGCGGCTGACTGCATACGCCCATACGCCCATACGCCCCGCCTATTTCAAGTGCTATAATGCGAGCTACACCGTATATATAGCTGATTCAGTGGCATTTCCGACCCGCTTCCTCGCACTGTGGACAAGCTGAGTCTGCAATGGCCGACGTCATCATCGTAGGCGGCGGAATCGCTGGCACCGTAGTCGCTTCGCGTCTGCACGAGAGGAAGCCATCACTATCCATTGTACTCATTGAAGCCGGTCCCGATCCTACTGGGAATCCACATGTTACCATACCAGCCGCGGCCGCGAACCTCCACTTCTCCCAGTACGACTACAACTACTCTACAGCACCTCAAGAGCATCTCGATGGGAAGCCCAAGCGAAATGTAGGCTTTAGAGGCCTTGGCGGCGGCAGCGTTATCAACAACGGTACACATGGTGACTGCAGGTGCGCGCGACCAGCTGACTGTGTTAGGTGGATGGATTCGAGGCGATGCGCAGGACTATGACGAGTGGGCACGCGATGTTGACGATCCGCGATGGAGCTACGACGGCCTATTGCCATACTTCAAGCGCACGGAAAGGCACTTCGACCCCGATGCGGATCCCTCGCAGCATGGGCACGACGGTCCGATGCACACGGCATCTGTCACCTCTACCGGCCGTATATACCCATTGCGCGAAACCGTCCATAAGCTTTGGTCGAACCTCGACATACCACCTATCCATGACCTGAACGACGGCCGTCCTCAAGGCATCAGCGATCTGGTTGAGAACTTCCAGGATGGCAAACGGCAGATGGCGCACTCCGTATACCCGCTTCACGGTGTCCAAGTGCGCACATCAACCATCGTCCGGCGTGTGCTTTTCGACGATACGAATACGGCAGTCGGCGTAGAGCTCACAGATGGCGAACGCATTGATCTCAACGAAGGCGGCCAAGTCGTCATAACCGCAGGCGCCTACCGAACGCCCCAAATCTTGATGCTCTCTGGCATCGGAGAGCCTTCCCAGCTATCGCAGCACAACATTCCAGTTGTATCCAACCTACCAGCCGTCGGCCAGAATCTGCATGATCATCTGATGATGTACCGTTATTGGAAGCTGCGAAACCCAGAGAAGGGTCTAGCGATCGGCTCGCCGCTCTTCGGTGGTCTAAATTACGATAGAGGGGGGCCGGTAGACTTCTTGGTTCGCGCGCCTATACACCAAGTCGGGACACTGAAGGCAGCCATCGAGCGCGATGAGGGCCCGGTATCTGATGACCACGCACTGCTCAAGGGCCCACGCACTCACCTCGAGATGCTTCTCATGTACATTGCCGTCGGAGCAGAAGCGCAGGGTCTTAGTATTCCGATTGACGGATCATCCATCATGACCTTTTTCATGGGCTGTCTTCCGACGTCGCGAGGCTCGGTGACGCTTGCATCGTCTGACCCGTCCGCGAATCCTATCATCGACCCAAACTACTGTGCCACGGAAGCGGATCGCTACGTCTTGCGCGAGGGTTTCCGTATGCAATCCGAGCTGATGTTGGATACAGCCGAGGGTAAGATGCTTGTCGAATATGAACACATTCCGCCAGGCTATCTGGGGAAATCGGACGAAGAGATCGACGCGAGACTCAAGATGGGCGCGAGTACCACATATCATCCTGCAGGGACAGCAGCGATGGGGACCGTTGTTGATGGATCGCTGAGGGTGTCTGGGGTCAAGAACTTGCGTGTCGCTGATGCGAGTGTCATTCCAAAGCCTCTTGCGGCTCATTACCAGGTACCAGTCTACGCAATTGCCGAACAGGCTGTTGATATCGTACTGGGTGAGCATTTCGATATGGCTAGACAGTAAATGATAATGTAGATGGACTCTTTCATGCTATGCCTCGTCTAGCCCAGTGATCGTGAGTCGCGCTGTTGTTGAACATGTCGACTTGATTGACCTCACCAAACGGGAGCTACTCCCACAACATACCAACGACCTCTAATTTCCATTTCATATACAGGCCAACCTTCTTAGCCCCCAAGCCTTACAGCAGGGTGATGATCTCCGGACTTGGGTAGTGAGACGCCGAAATCGACCTGTCGCGGTTCTCGTGTGCCCGCTTGCCGCGACTTCTAGTGTCGCTGCCGGCGTCAAAGACTCTGTACACCGAGACCACCCCAACTCTTGTATATGTCCCTTCGGCGACTTCGGTCGGTATAATAGCAACACCCATGTGAGGAGTGATTATGAGGACTTGGCACGAGTCGTACACGTCGATGTCAAAGTAGATACTGGCTTCAGCAAGCCTACCGTTTGTCATACTGACCATGCACTCTCTGCCGTTAAGCGATAGATCCGATGATACAGCAGACACAGCAGCAATCGGTCCTCTAATCTTGGCGAATCCGTCTGTAAGTTCTCCAAGGGGGTTTTTGCCCTTAGGCGTGACTTCGCAGCTCAGCAGTTCTGCGCACAGTGCTTGGTCAAAATTCTCCTCAAGGAGCAAATATAACACGACTCCTTCGACAGACGCGAATGACCATGTGGGAGCTCTCCAAGGGACGGCCCTCTGCGGTTCCTTCGGGAAAAAGACATACTCATCCCAGTTGGGATCCTGCAAGCGCCAGAGTAGACCTTGCAGAAACCAGCTCTTCCAAATGCCCGCGAAGCAGGTATCGCCAGTGAGCTCCTGTAGGGCTGAAATAACGCCACCTAGAGCGGGGAATTTGTCAGACGCAAAACTCAGATTGCGCGATGTGTAATCCTCAATCATGCGGGCCCATACGCGCCATCCATAGGACCTCCCGATGACTGCCGGAACCAGTATCTGCTGCGTGCCTGTGGTTGGTGCCGCGTTTTTGATACTTTCAAGCCCCTGGCCTATCCTTTCCAATGACGTCTCTTTCGCGGTGCCGTATTCGTCGACGAATTGGGGCTCGGTGAAGACTTGCTTCGAACACTCCAACCGCATGTTGTAGCTTGTGAATTGCAAAGTGCGTGTTGCGAGAATTCGTTCTTGGAGTACCCAGCCGCGACTCAAGAGAGGCTCTTCCTATCTGACATTAGCTTGCCAGAAATTTGTGCGAATCATTGGAAAAGTGAGCTGTACCCGTCGCATCGTGATTGACTCGTCAGTGATAGATTCCATGGAGCCAGGAGACCACATCAAATCGTCGTAACGGAAGTAAAGGTCGAAAGAGCCCTTGTCGTCTTCAAAAGAGATGATAGTCTCTCCTCTCAGTTTACGTGCGTGCAAGAAGCCCTCGCCACAATGACTGGCACGTGTCGCAGCGATGGTCAGATACGCGTTGCTGTACACATCAGCCATCCGAGAAGCCTCTCTCTCCCAGTCTTCTCCGTCATCTTGTATGATACAAAGACAGTCAGCCCAGAGGTACCGTATGCCTAGATATCTGGTGAGAAAGACGGCGTCTCGAATGGTTTCGGGGAGCTGATTGTACTTGATTCCCCCGTCTTTTTTGTACTTGTCGAGATCTTTCAAGGTTGTGGTGAATGCCAAAGCTTTCCCCCAGCAATAGCTCAATGCGACATACTGGCCTTCACTGTCTGGGCCTTTTTCGATAAGCCTAAGTGATGTGTTCTCCAATAAAGTACGTGGATCACCTGGGGTATCTTCAAAGTCAGCTGCATTAGGCATTGAACCAAGGTCCAAAAGGCGCGTGGGTAGCTGAGATGCGTTGCGCGATGGTACCGATGTTGAGCAGTCCGGATGGTTTTCATTGCAATTCGTGACCCATGTTGCCATCTGCGAAAGTACGAAATGGTTCAAAGTGTCCTGAATGGGCACGTGGCTCTTGAAGCAACCTGCGACGGAGCTGTCTGGAGAGCGCGCGTCAATTTAAGCCTATTTTATGAAGTGGACGTCAAATACCTGGAGTGGTCGTGTAACTGAAGTTGCCACTGAGCTGTATCTGAGGTTCCGCCAGGCCCATGAACACCTTCAGCATGGGCGAGCCAATCGGCGCCAGTATCCACAGAGCTGTTCCATCACAGTCCTTGGCGTTCTTTTGATAGTGGTAGCTACCACTGAGATGACTGAAAATGACCTGGCAGAATGCGCATGTACTGACACTATCCTGTAGGTCCGATACGCTGTTGTGCCATCTGTAGAACGGCTCCTTCGTTTCGTCAGTGGTGACTGATCGAGGCAATCGGAACCACTGGAATTCGTCGTACACGGTACTGTCGCATTGGTGAAGCTTCAGAAAGCTGCGAATCGGTAAGGACTGGCATGTATGGCAGAATCCCATCTTTGCGAAAAGGTAGTTGTGGCGGGTACGGTACACGGTCGCCTGATAGGGTCACCTCACGTCCAGAGCCCGCATGGGTGTCAGCGAGATGGATGTATGGTGATCAGCTTCTCTTGTGCGCGAGAAGCTCAGCAAGGTGTGGAGTGCGGGGGATCCCAGATGTTTGCGAGAGTCGCAACACCTCGGCCAAACAAAGACTAAGCAGGTCTGCAGACTACATGAGGATAAGAGTATGCAAAGTAGCTGACGTGAACTTGATGTAGGCTCCAGGGTGTTGAGCCTCTTGTCCAGGTTAACGCGAGCGAAGATGTTGGGATGGGCATAGCACGAAGCAGGCTGGTGCCTGATGAGATTTGGCTCGTGGGACTTGGCCCGCGTGCGATGACAGCGCCAGCGCGGTACGCGGATGCTAGTCATGGAGCTGCAGATGCGCTGATTTATCGACATTGGCGACTGCCCAGGTGGGACACTCGCTTTGATTCGGGCTCTAAAATACACGGTTGGGGTAGGCGCGAGGCAGGACCATCAGATGAAGATGCGAGGTGCTTGCTCCGATCGGAACCCAATTCCGAAGGCAAGGCCGAACCTCCGCGCTCGCACATCCCTTGCTCCTCAGCCATCACACTCCTCACGCCGCCACGCCGTCCTACAATGCACGCAAGTCGCGACTTTTCCTCGAACAGCATCACAATGCTCCTTCCAGCTATTGAAGCACTCCCGGTGGACATTTTGCCCGCACGAGCTTTTACACCACACGAGGTCTTCCCTGCCCTCCGGCGCGTCTCTCTTCATCGCATGGCAACAGATAGCGCAATCCCCTTCGATCTTTTGCCTGCGCACCTGCATCCGGTCACACGCTTCGCATGAGCGCTCTTCCCAGTCACAGCGACACACAGGACACGTGAAGCCCCGGTGGTCGATGAAGCATTGCTTACGCCAATCCTCGAAGCATGTTTTATGCAAAGTTCTTCCGCATGTGGACTCACACCACACAACCTCCGACCGATCGTATTGGGAGAGAAGATCGCCTTCTTGACATATAGGGCATTCATCGTCGAAGGGCAGACGGCGGGCATGCGAACGCGCACAACGGGGTGTTGGGGTCGTGAAGCCTGGTGATACCTCCGGCACAGTCACGCTTGAGGCCTCGCTGGATGTTTCGCTAAACATCTGGCCCGGTACCTCGCCGGACGATTCGCTAGACGATGCACTGGACAAAGGTTCTCTGCCGGCCGCTGTTGGTCTTCGCGCATGTCGTGCTAGCCTCCGCATCATGTAGGGTGGGTGCGGCACCACCGGGCTCGATGCCTCGCTGGACGAATCGCTGGACGAGTCGCTAGACGGCGGTCGCGTGCCTGCAGTCGTTGGGCTTCTTACTCGACCCGACCCTGCGGTAAGAACAGGGCGAATCGGTGCAAAGCTCCTTCGGATGCGCAGATTCGAGAGGATATCCGGCGGCTGCGAAGGCGACAAAGGCGGATCATTCGATGTCGTTATACGAGACAGGCGAGATTCCAACTGCGCCATGCTTTCGATGGCAGCTCGACGGACCGTAAGCTCCTCGATGCGGCGCTCAGCATCACGAAGCGATTCTTGTAGCGCAGCGACCTCGGCACGTGCAGCAAGCTCTGCCTCCGATGTTGCGACGACTGAGACATTGTTAGATGGCTGCGCTGTATGGTGGGCAGTAGGAGACTTACCTATCGCAGACCCAGGCCGCTGCCTCACCCGCTCCGACGTCGCGTCGACCCGTTCGTCTACTCGGTCATGCCTAGGGAACGCCTCCCACATCCGCTTTATCCAACGGTCTAGCATCTCGTCGACTTGATACTGATGGAAACGAACACACAAGCCATGCTCAGCAAGGCGCTGAAGTTTTGGCCGGAGTCGCTCAGGGTCTGGACTTTGGTTCGCCAAATCAACCACCAACATTTCGACCCTGTGTGCGTTGTCTTGACGTATAGGCATGCGGCACTTTCGACCACGTGAGGGCGCCCATCCAACGCAGCGGCCGTCTTGACAAAGCTTGAGCACCGCTTCTGGGTCCCAGCGGCGGCCAGACGCATCGCCAACGACGGCTCTAGGATTGGATGTGGAGACAGGCATGCTTCGAAGAGTATGTATGGGGCAAATGCGCAATGGTATGGAAGGTAAAGTCGTGATGATCCGGAGTTCTAATGCTGGATGGTGTCGCTCAAGTCTAGTTATACTCATCAGCGCAGTCTTCGTTGGCCCTCGCAGCACCTCTCAAGACCTTCGCACACCTCCGCTTGAGTGTGCTGAACCTGGACGGTCATGGCTGTGTTCGACGCCTCTGAGACGAAGTAGCTGGCCACGCTGCAACCTCTCCGTCTCTCACTGGATGAATGATAGGCGCAGCGTCACAGACTAGGTTCTCTGATGCGTAGGAGCGAGGCTGCGCGCCTGTTATTTCATGCATCGTCTTCTGTCGAGCGTGGGGTAAGAAATGAAGTAGTGTGGTAGCGAGGCTGTGCGGCACAGTCGATCCCAGCGGCTTCCTGGAACGACATCCGTTTCTGGTCGCAAGGCGATGACCAGCTACCGTTGGACCAGATCATTTGGAAAACGGAACATGAAGCGAAACGCGCCCAAGCCTGGACGGTGTGACTGCGAAGGTGCATGTCTCCAAGAATGCGATACATTCACCCCACGACTACGGGATGTTTGGCGAGCCCTCCTGCACCATGCGCCTTGCTTTCTCCAGGTCACCTGATATGTCGTGATCCCAAATCCAAGCCATCCTCGACTGCGCATTGATCCGCAGCGCCTCCAAATCGTCGCCGACGCCTTCTCCTTCGAACTCCCATAGCATACCGGCTTCCTTGCTCGTTTTGACCAGCTTTTGGCTGCGCGGCCTTCTAACAGCGTCATATGCGTGAAAGACAGTCTCGAGGCCAGTCTTCGCATGACACTGCGACAACAGCTCGCTCAGAACGTACACATCTTCAATACACATTCCCGCGCCTGCGCCTTGGTGCGGCGTCGATGCATGAGCGGCGTCGCCCACCAGGCAGATGAGTGGCTTAGCGCTATAGTAACTTGATGCAGGCGGGTGGTTGAATAGCGCCCAGATGTCGGGCTTCCGGACGTTCTCCATGATCTTGCGCACGGCGGGGATCCAGTGCTTGTAATCTTCTAGCATGTCGTCGCGGGATGTTTGGACCACCCAATTCGAGTCCTCCCATGTTGGACGCGAGGAGAAGGCAACGACTAGAGGTTTATTAGCTAAGTCGATCAACGAGCGGAGTTGTCGTACCGTTGAACAGCGTGCCGTTCGCAATGGGGAATGTCAATACGTGCCCATGATAGCCCATGTACATCTGCGGTGTTCTTGGTGTCTCATCACCCAGGATCTCAACCGCCTCCGACATGGGGAGCAGCCCCCGATACGCATACTTTCCTGAGAAGACCGCCTTCACTGCGTCTGAGTCGCCCAGGACGATAGATCGCACGCGACTTTTGATCCCGTCGCACCCAAGCACCGCACTATGCTGCGCAGTAGACCCGTCGGTAAAGTGCAAGACCGCATCGCCAGAGCCGTCGTCTGCTTCAGTAATCTCAAGTACCCTCTTCTTGAACTGCGCGACTCGATCCGGTACCAGCTTGACCAGCTCGTCAAGAAAGTGAGCTCTGTGCACGCCACCTCCCGGTCCCTTCCTCCCCGGTATCACAAAGATCTCTTCCCCTAGCTTGACATCCTTCTTTCTTTCATCTCCGACCCTTACATGGAACCAGTTCGGTGGTTCGGTGACTGTGTTGCCGTTGCTACATTTAACGAATGCTTCCGCGATGCGTGGATCGATGAGAGCCATTGTGCGAACCATGACTGGCGAGAAGCCGACACCTGCGCCTATCTCGCCAAAGGCTTCTGCGGACTCGTACAGCGTGATGTTGATGTGTGGGCATTTGGTGAGAAGGGCGACGGTTAGTGTTAGTCCCGCGATGCCTCCGCCGACGATCGCGAGGCTCATAGGACTTCGTTCAGCCATCACCGTGATGGGTTGGGGAGATTGCAGAATTGATAGCGACGAATGCAATGTGAAAATGGCGGCGATATGATGATCGTGGAAACCGTTGCTGACAACATACTTTGCACCTCACGCGAGCTAGCTTCCACTTTTGAAATGTTACTTCGAGGTACGAGTTCAGCTGCTTGGTGGTAAGATGACCCACATCATAGGTGGGGCAAGCTTATGATACTTCAGTGCCATGAAGACGCGGCACGGCAAAGCTTGCATCGCTTTCGAACCGGGGTGTCGCATGGTTAAAGACAGGTGCGCTAACCACGTGTACGGCAATGAAGGTGAGGAGACATGCGGATCGACCATTGTGCTACGACATGCTTGAGGGTATTGAATGAACTGCCGCTTACTACCGTTCAATGCCAAATCCAGACTTTGCGAATATACTGATATCGACAAGATCTTCCACGACGATGTATTTGCTTGGGGAAACGAAAGGTTCGAACTGCGCCCAGAGAGTCTGGAGCGCCGTTGGACATTTGGCGCGGGCCGCTGCGGTGGGGTTGCCTCCTCCCCGCCGAAGGCGCCGTTGTGGATCTGAACTCCCATCCCGAGCCCGCTAACTCATAATGTAACGGCATACCGCACGACTAGCTTCGAAAGAAGCATTGCCACCGACGGCTTCATATAACGATAGGTTGTTGATCCATCGTTCGTATAGCCAAGTCGCGAAGGATGCGGAGAGGGCTCAATTCCGCGCGATGGCCTACCCGCGCCATGTCGGACACTTCTTTCATGCAATGTCCGCGCATCCTTCCGCCTACCACGGCCAATCGCAAGCATCGCGAACTAGACGTTGTGAAGAAGCGCAAAACGTCCGCTGATCCTTCTCAACAAGACGCCGCACATCAGGTCATGACCGAAGGCTTCGCGGCTCGTAATCGAGGCTTTGTGCTCGTCTTGGAAGTTCTCCGTCAGTCGGACCTCGAACAGGGCGAAAGTGCGACGCGGTGAGGGAATACATATTGACCGGGCGTAACTTGAGTAGCCTTTCGTCTCGTCTGCAGTAACCCTTGACCCTGCCCGCATCGCATAATGAGCTGTTACTGATAGTCGACCTTGGTCGGCTTCGCAGCAATTACTTCACCCCTCCTTCGTTCTTCATCACACTCCGTCGATATGACAGACGCCAGCATTGTCGAGAAAAGAGTTCACGTCGACAACTCGTCGGTTTCCCCAGCAGGGTCAACAAGCGAGCATGGCTTCGATCGCGCTGCGGAGAGGCGACTCATACGGAAGCTCGACTTTCGAATCTTGCCAGTGCTATGGATACTGTACTTGGTTAACTTCATCGACCGGTAAGTCTAGTTGAATGACCTTTGATTGTTGCGATGCCTTGCTAACTCGCCCCCAAGGGCCAACATAGGGAATGCAAAGATCCAGGGCATGGAGACAGAGCTGAACCTCATCGGCCAGAGATTCAACATCGCCGTGTGGGTTTTTAACCTGGGTTACCTCGTCGCTGGCATCCCGTTGCAAATCGCCTTCAAGAAGTATGGGCCCAAGAGTCTTTGCGTAATGATGTTCTGCTGGGGCATCACCGTGATCGGATGCGGACTCGTGAAGCGATGGGAGGAGCTCGTTGTCTGCCGTCTGCTGGAAGGCATCGCCGAGTCGGCCTACATCTCGGGAGCGGCATACTTGATCGGCGCGTATTATTCGAAGCGCGAGTACTTGACGCGCTACGTCTTTTTTTGCACCGCAGGTATTGTTGCGGGCGCAATCAACGGGTTCGTTTCCTCGTTAATCGCTCGCATGGACGGTACAGCCGGGTATGGAGCGTGGAGATGGTAGGTTAACTGTTGAGTCCTTTGGCGTACATCTACTGACGTGAATTAGGATCTTCATCATCGAGGGTTGTGTGACTATCTTCGTCAGTATAGCCTGCTGGCCCGTGGTCCCCCCGTTTCCCGAGCACTGCAAGTTCCTATCTCCGGATGAGAAAGCGCTCATGATGGCGCGAATCGCAGCCGATGGCGGTCATGTAGCCGACGATGAGATATCGTTCAAGAAGGCGTTGCATTTCCTCAAGGACTGGAAGATCTGGACCGGGTAAGTGGTATGTATGTTCTTGCGCATAACTGAACTGATCGTGACCAGCGTTTTGATGAACATCGGCGTGACTGAGAACGCGAACTCTCTTGCGAACTTCCAACCTACTATACTAAAGGGCCTCGGCTACACCGCGACGCAAGCGCAGGTCCACACGATCCCTGTGTATCTTGTCGGCGCCGCCTTCTCGGTCATCTTCGCGTACATGAGCGAGTGGCTGCAGCGCCGGTATCTGTTTTACGTCCTAGGTTGGGCAGTTCTCGCGACAGGTCTCATCGTGGAGATTGTGCACCCGTCCAACCCGGCCGTGCGGTATTGCGGCATGTTTTTTATTGCCAGTGGATGCTATCTCGCGATGCCGATCTCGATTATCTGGGTCTCGATGAACTGCGGTTCTGGGTACAAGCGGGCCGTGGCTATTGCTGCAATTATCAACTTCGGTACTGCAGGGGCCTTTATTAGCTCTAACGTTTTTCTGTTTAAAGAGGCGCCGGTGTTTCGTACTGGGTTTAGTACGGGTCTCGGACTGGCTTGTATCGGTGTTGTTGCTGCGACGGTAACATTCTTTGGTTGCAAGAGGGAGAACAAGAAGCGCGATGAGGCAAGGTTGCAGATGCCGGAGGTTCTTGACCAGAGTACGAAGGCGCTGGGCGACGATCATCCCGACTTCCGCTTCGCGTTGTAGGCTGGAGACGATGGTTTGGGAGGGTACCGTTGGCATGTAGCTTCGGAAAGAGACGACAATGGAAAGGCGCCGTTCGGTGAGCCGTAGAGCAGGCGACTCTTCATGGATTGAGACGTTCCCGAACCCTTCCCAACCAGTGACTGACGTTTCACCAAGAGGCTGCGAGCTGACGTTAGTTGACTTGAGATTAGCAAGAGATTCTATGACGCGGTCGCGTTACGTGAGGCGCTACGACGCGCGCTGCCAGATGCTGTGATGACGCGCGCTGCGTACGTCGGTGATGATAGCATCACTACGTACTCACGACGATGAGCTTGCAATATAGATGGCCGCACTTGTCGTACAGTCGCTGGCTGCCGAGATGATGGCGTTGAAGTGTTAATGGCGGTCGGATGGTGTGGTGTGTACCTGAGAGATGGTGGCCAATCGGCGGTCCGACGCCGAGCAATTGCGGCGCGTCATCGCGGTGTTCAACACCACGGCTTCTCCACCACAACGACATCTGCAGCCTCATGAGTATCGACGTTGAGCCGTCATTAGTGCTGTAATACGCAGGCGCTTCTGCGTCACCACAATGGCTGCAATCTGGTTCCTTCCTTCGCCTGGGCCTACGCGATATGACAATTTTTTGCTAGCTGCTAAGAGTCGGCATAAAAGCCGCGACACGATAGGCGCTTGCTTCGAGTTATTAACTAAGTGCATGATAGGTGCACGCGCTGGGTAGCTTGTGAGTCGCGAAGGCGTCCGGACTCGGGACCTTGTGCATCCGAAGCTACAGAAGGCGTCCGGACCCGGCCTCTGTGCATCCGACTTTCGACGTAAGCGCTAATGGATTCTCTGCACAATAATATCAGGGCTACAAGGCTGGAAACTTCTATGTAACACCAAATCATTGGTGGATATACGTACCTGTGCGCAAGCATCTTCCAAGATGCAGACTATTGCACCGAGGAGGGCCGTGTACGTTTTTGGTACGCTTGACGCTACAAGAACTTTGCTGACCCCGTGTTAGAAAGTTAAGCCCCTACCTTTAATTTTCATGCCCTTGGTTCAACTTCCAGTGCATAGCAGATGCAAAAAATGGCCGAAGTAGCGACACTTTTCGACGAAGATTGGGAGTTCCAACGCTCTGGACAAACTGGCTGGAGCAAAGTACACCTTCCTCACGATGCTATGCAGGTAGAAGGGCGGCGGGAGGACGCCCTCGCTGGAACTCATGGCGGATTTTATCTTGGCGGAATGTACAAGTATCGCAAAACATGGCAAGCGCCTACTACTCTGGAGTCCAAAGTGGTCGCTTTGAGTTTTGATGGTGTTTACCGGCACAGTCGCGTGCTGGTGAACGGCACAGAAGTCGGTGGTTGTCTGGCGGGCTGGACCAAGTTTGAGGTTCGCGTAGACTCTTACCTGAAGCTCGGCGAGAGGAACACCATCGAAGTACATGCCGACAACAGTGAACAACCTAACGCGCGCTGGTACACTGGAGCCGGAATTCATCGCAGCGTTCATCTCATGGTTCGAAACCACAATCTGCTTTGCAAGGACGGGATCAGGCTGGCAACGCTCTCCGCCAGTGGAGTTGCTCTTCTCACATTCGAGGTCTTACTCAACAACGAAAAGAAGGATGACGTTGAAGTATCTTTCGAGCTTTCGAGAGGAGGAAGGAACGCGATCCAGTGGACAACAAAAACGACAACGTCTGAGCTGAGACAAAACTTCGAGTTATCGAACCCAGATCTATGGTCCGCTGAGACTCCGAATCTCTACGACTGCACTGTCGTCATCAACGGCGATCTCTATAAGTTCAAGTACGGTCTGCGCACTCTGCAGTTGAAGCCTGGTCATGGATTCCTGGTCAATGGCCAGACTGTGAAGTTGCGTGGTGGTTGCATACACGCAGACAACGGTATCCTCGGCGCAGCATCGTTCAAAGCTGCGGAACTGCGGCGCGTGTCGATCATGAAGAAGAATGGCTTCAACGCTATTCGTATGTCGCACCATCCATGCTCAGAAGTCCTTCTACAAGCATGTGATGAGGTAGGCATGTACGTCATGGATGAGTTTGCCGACTACTGGTACCAGGCAAAGTCTAAATATGACGATTCCAACACCTTCAACGAACGCTGGGAGTACGAAGTTGCTTCTCTTGTGGAACGAGCTCGCAACCACCCTTCAGTTGTTATGTACTCATTGGGTAACGAGATCACTGAGCCAAAATCCGCCTACGGACACACGATCGCGAAGAAGCTCCTGGACCTCACGCACAAGCTGGATCCATCCCGACCTAACACTATCGCGCTCAATCTTACGCTGGCCCTGATGATGTTTTCAAAAATCCCGCCGGGGGATCCAAATACTCCTCCTGCAGATAACAAAGGCGGTCTGGGGGATTTGGCCTCTAGCACTTTCTTCAACATCATCGCCAGCACGTTCCTTTCATTCATGCGGTACTTCCCAAAGTTCAATCACACCAATGTTGTGACCAGCAGACTCTATTCGTACATGGATGTTGCGGGCTACAATTATGGAGATATCCGGTACCAATCAGATGCCAAATTACACCCTTCAAGGATGATGCTCGGTACCGAAACCTGTCCACCTGATCTTCCTAGGAACTGGTCCAACGTTGAAAAGATTCCGAACCTAATAGGAGACTTCATGTGGACTGGATGGGACTACCTTGGCGAGGTTGGCATTGGTGTGCACGACTATGAGGCAAGCAGGTTTACCCCTATAAAATTGTACAAGCCTTGGCCACATCTAGTAGGGGGTTGCGGCGCTTTAGACATCACTGGCGTGCCCAATGCTTCGGCTTTCGTAGCCCAAGCGTGCTGGAAGCACCTGTCTCAACCCGTAATTGCGGTACGTCCATTGGACGTCTCTAACTTGTATTACAAGGCGACGCCCTGGCGAGATTCCGATGCGATCGAGGGCTGGGGCTGGAAGGGTTGTGAGGGCCAGAAGGCTTACATTGAGGTCATCACTCAGGAAGAGGAAGCAGAACTTTTCCTGAATGGCCGCTCGCTTGGGCGCGCAAGTAGCAACCAAGCCAACAGATATACCGCAAGATTTTCGACAGCTTACGAGCCTGGCGAACTTCTTGCTGTTGCATACTCTGGCGGACAGGAGCGTTCGCGCTCCACGCTCCGCTCCGCTGACGTTGCTTCAGTAAAGATTGTCAACCAGAAGTCCGGTGAACTTGTCGCAGACAGACAAGACCTAGCGTATCTTGAACTTCAACTCGCTGATCAGGAGGGAAACATCGAGATGAACGACGACGATACCCTTACCGTCGAGGTACATGGAGATGCCACTCTGGCAGCGCTCGGGTCTGCGTACTATAAGAATCTGGATTCCTTCAACGGAAATGTTCATAGAACATGGCGAGGGCGAGCCTTAGCAGTGATACGTTCCGGCAGTCGGTCTGGAGACGTTGTCGTTACTGTCAGCAGCGTAAGGCATGGATCTTCGTCGATTACAATAAAGCAGAGAGCTTAAGAGTCGCAATAGCTACCTTGATAACACCTTTACGAGGACTCCGACCACTTTTTCGACTTCCAAAGGCCTGATATCGGTAGTTTCATCAACGTGCATTGGATTGTAGCCGCCAGCATGAAGTATGTGTTTCTTGCGATGCAGTTTCCAGCAGTCGCGCAAAATTTCCACGTGCATGCTTCGCTCTGGGCCATATGGGCATACCATGTACTTTCTGGTAGTATCGTAGAGAACCAACGGCATAGATCGCTGTGCTCTGCCGCATGCAACCGTCAAGTCGTCAAGTATCTTTTTGGATCAGATAGCCCTCATGCCATCGTCAATCTCCGTGTTATAATGCTCTTCTGCGAGCTCGTTTGAAAGGAGGTGATTGCTCATCGCGATGGTCCTCGAATCACCGTCGAATGTTACTGGTGAACTTTTTCAGCAGTATCGTGAAACCGCGACCTTGGGAAGTCTCCGCGCGAAGATCAACGCTAATCTCGAAATGCCCACTAGCGGCTTAGTCGCTTACTACGTCACCGCCTTGACCTCCCACGTGTCACCCCGCCTCCAGCTTATCAATCACTGCCATTCCAGCCGGACCGACTCCGCACCACGAGCACCACCATGGCCACATCGAAACCATTTCCAGCGCTAAGTGGCGGTTGCGTCTGCAATACCATCCGCTACAGGCTTCTTACTGCCCCGCTTTACTGTTACGCCTGCCACTGCATGGACTGCCAAAAGCAGACCGGCAGCGCCTTCTACCTGAGTCTGAACATCGAACTCTACAACATCCAGATACTGTCTCCGACGAAGCCTTTGTTCCTGAGCCGAGAGGTTAAACCGGGCCTTGTCGATCGGTATGCCGAGTGTCCGCAATGTCATGTCCAGCTTTGGGCTAGTAACCACCTGGGTGATGCAGTCGTGGAGCTGAGAGTTGGCACACTGGACTTCCCGTCACTCATGGAGCCGGATATACACATTCACGTCGAGAGTAAGCTGGACTGGGTGACTTTGCCGGAAGGCGCGAAGACGGCGCAAAGAAGCCATGATTACAAGAAGTCGTGGCCCAAGAGCAGTCTGAAGAGGCTAGAAATTTGCCTAAAGAGAGCGGAAGAAGTGAAAAGAAGGAGGGCTGCTGCGATGAAGGAGAGTGCCCATGGAACGAGTGAAGACGAGGAGACTAAAGATGGGGTCGTGGCGGTGGAGGGAAGTGGAGAGGGTGACAAGACGCCAACCGCGGGAGACGTTGGGGGCGACGATGATGACGAGGCTGAGGAGCAGAAATTCAGGGAGACTGAGAAGGCGTTATTTGAGCGGCTGGAGCGGTTGAGCTTGAAACTGCAGAATGAGGAAGGAACGAAAAAGGTGGTGGAGACGTGCCTTGAGGACGCGAACACGACCTCATAACACGGTGCATTGAGCACATCATGCGCGCTTTACTTTCTTGGGCGATTTCACAAGTGTGGCACGTATGTACAGTATTTACACCAATGCGCCCTTTCTCCGCCCCGGTGGTGCTTGCCACAGTCGAGAAGCACGTGCGCTTACGTCCTGGTCATACCGTGCAACATTCCTGTAAATTGTCGCACGCCTATGAACACTTAATGCGTTCCCGAAATTTAACAATGGCAGGGGTTAACCAGGAGATTTTCGTGCAGCTGAGGGTGTTTTCTGGCTTGGTGGTGGAGACGAAGTTACGTGGTCACTTGAGATGAGTTGCACGATGGGAAGGAATGTTGCGTCCCGGATACGAGACCGGGCGACAACAACAGGTCCTGACCATGGCGAACTGTAGGTCACAGGTGAATATTACAACTACGTCGAGCCGGAGACCCTACAATCTCAAGGCTATGGGATGATGTGCCTACTACATGGCCATTCGTCTTACTTCTCTATCCTCACGACTTCCGCTGTAGGCCGCAGAGAAAGGGAAAATAGGATTTATTGAGCACATAGGATGAGAGCGCTTCATTGACTGACTCCTAAGTTGTGTCGTGAAATCGGTAAGTGAAGGAATGTGGGGGCCAACATCTATAAACCGCACGGCCTTAAATGAAGAAAGAGCACGCCTTTGACTCCGACTAGGGCACGGCCTTGCTCCGCGAAATATACCCAACGACCCCTCCCCCGATTCATCAGCCATTCCTCAACGCCTGTCGCAACCTACCCCAACACCAGATCGAGAAAATGCAGCACTCCACCGTACTGCTCCTCTTCTTATTCGGCCTCCTGGCGTCCCTGGGCCAGGTATGCAGTGCCCAAAATGGGGGTATTGAGATCACCCCCATATTCAAGGGCGTGGCATGGGATGCCGAGAAAGAGCACGTCGTGCGTCAAGCGCTTGCAGATGCGGTGCGTAAATCCCCAGTATCAATTACATGTGAGCTATTGACTGATCCTGCAACCCCAATTCTAGGTACTCCTCGCCAATGCGGCTTTTGACGACAGCGATAATCTCCTTTCGAAAACTGGCAGCAACAACAAAATCATAAACTTCGAGTCTGAAGCCGCAATCGAATATTGGGGTCCGCCCAGCAAGACCCTTGGACTTAGACAGCGCATTTACGATACCTACTATCGCGCCACTCAGAAGTCAAGGGGAAGTGGATGGGTTGATTGGTGGAACGGGCGATGCATCGAAATGTACCGCGATGAAAAAGGGGCCCAATGTAAGGGAGTTGATACTGCATACTGGTGGCCCCCGACACAGGGCGATAGTAGCAGAAAATACGACGCCATCATTTGGTGTGACCCATTCTTCACCGTCCTCGATAATCACACAACGGTAGAGAAGCGGATACTGGCGGATACGACTGGCAAGTTTAAGCTCAATACAAGGAATATGCGAAGCACAGGTAGGTTATCTCCGGAAATTCTTCCCATATTACACACGCTGACTTTCGAATGTAGCAACCACCGCTCTCCATCAACTGCTCCATATCGGGCTCTCGAATGTGGAGATCTGCGAAGGCGGGTGTGAGTGTGCTGCGTAAAATCATCAGATTCTACGTGAGACTGACATGATCCAGGCCGCGACACCACGCAAATGATCGGCGATACCACGCCCATCCCGTCGTATAAGACCGGTCTTGCGAAGCTTCTAGCGGCGAGGGACGTCCAAAGCGCTGCACAAAACAACGATAACTACGTTTATTTCGCTGTCGCACGGTACATGCAAAAGAAGTTTGGGGTATACCCACCCTATCCACGCATGTGGAGTGTGAGTAGAACGAAAGAAGAGAATTGGGCGATTGAAGACATGGAACCGGGAGCCCCTGGCCGCATTTATTTGGTGCTTGACTGGAAAGAAGATTCTCATTACGACCGCTTTAGCGAAAAGACAGTCTCGGATGCGCCTTACATGATGTCGATCTATCCAGAATGGTACCCGCCCATCAGCTGGCCGGTGGACGAATCGGCAATCCCGTCTGCAAGGGCATTCTCTCACCCCAACATAGACGACGTTGTATGCCAGACGACCACCGAGTCCGCGCACTACAACGATTGTGTGTCCGCCTTTGCAACGCTAGAAGGTCTCGGCCGAAATGCGGTGAAAGCCCACATCGGCGATAGGTGGTGGGCGAGCGTGGCCTCGACATGTGCGGTTCAAGTCCACTATAAGGGCGACTGGTCGAAGTGTGAGGCTACGGTCTCGGATATCTGGGCCCATGCCAAAGATATTTTTGAAGGGTGCCGTGGCGCCGGAACGATGGGTGGTTACGTTCCGTTTGGTGTGCCGAATTGTCCTGCGACGATCGATATCGTGTCTAGTAGTCAGTGGAGCAACCCAAACCAGGTTTAGATGGATTCAAAGCGGCTACGGGTGTTCATGCAGATCCCAATGGTGTTGATATGGAGGAATCAACATCTCGTTCTTTGATGACTGAGTAGATGGCTGGTGATGATCACGAGTGCTGGCAAACGCTTAGATGTCGGCATCTCGAACGCGTCGGAGGGGCCGGCACGAGGGACATAGCGTAGGGATCACTGATGGTTGTATACGTAGTCGCGAATGTAGAAACGAGATGTCGCATGAGACGATGTTGATGGTTCGTGAAAGGTCTTGATGCCGCGTCTGGAAGATGGCATGGACATTGGGGCTGCCCGACGTCATGGGGCTCGCGCTTTCCCATGCTTGGCGTTAGCGTCGCAACGCCAACGGCAGGGCCGACCTCTGCTGGCACGTCGACACTCGCGTCATCCTTCTGACTTGCGACTAAACGCCGTGCCTGCCCACGCCCACTCTCGATGACCCCGCCAGGACGACTGTTGTATGCCCCTCATTGTTGCGCTCGATGACACGCGCCTCGACCGAATGACGCGCTCCTGCCAATACAACCATGACCCATAAGCCCGATGAGGCCGCGCTCGCGTCATGAGCAAGCCGTGCGCACCAGTCGCGTCCAAGCAGGAATACTATAATTATTGACTCATTATCGGGCGCGGTATAAGCCCTGTGCACGTATCTACGCGACGTGCTGAATTTCGGCGAGAGCCCTTGACGATAGCGATCAGACTCCTCGATGTGGATATCACGCCGCGATCGGCAGTGCTCCCAGGCGATTGCGGGGACATGGGGTCGACTTAGATCTTGTTCTGAATCACAAGTGTTACTGATGAGTTGGGTTCCCAGTCATCAACGCTCGCGGTCACGCTTCATACTACGAATCACGACCGATACTTCTATCACTGATGCTCATAGCTCTGCTTTTTCCTACCATAGTTTCCCGCCTTCGTGGAATCACTTACAAACGGCGACAAGCAACATCTTTCCACTCTCGAAACCACTTACAACATTGCAAGGTCGCTAACAGCTAGTTGACATACATACAGACATGAACAACGGAACACCGATGTCAGCATCTCGCACAGATGTCGCGCAACTCCCTTGGGCAAACGTTCTACGCTGGAGCACGATCCGGCCATAAGAGAACCCAGAAGCTACGAACACTCGACAGGCATATCACCAACCTGCTACGATCCAGCTTTATGAGTTCTTGCTGATGATCATAGTATCTTCAGGAGTCATACAGCATGCTTGCGCTTCTACGCCGCCCTCATTAATACACCGTCTATTCGGAACAGCCCTGAAGCTGACTTATCAAGACTGAAGGTACCCCTTCACCCATCCAAATCTACATGTATATAACGCTGCTTCCAATGACGTCTCGAAGAACTTAGAATCACAAGTCTGAGGGCGTAAGATCCTTTTGGTAGTCTCATTTCGTTGTCCAAAACAGTCAGGTAAAGGTGAAGGCGGCGATGACTTTGCGTCTGTTGTCGCAGCCACTAGCGGGGGCGCTAGGATATATATATATATATACAGATGTGTACACCATCATTAGCTTCCTCTCCATCTTCCTCCACTAACACTCGAAGCCTCACGCGGAAAGACATGGTTATCTATTCATTCGATGAGTACGTATTGTATGCTTTCCCATCACTAGCCAAGAGCTGACATGATATCAGCGCTCGTTGGCTCGATGTTACCGCCTTGATCCAACGCTTCGGCATCGCTGCAGAGGAGTGGATGTTTGAAGAGATCACAAGAGCCATCGCAAAGGCAGACCTTAGGCCAGAAATCCCGGGTGTGACCGTATCGCAAGTCATCGCCATCCACCGCCTTCTGGACCCAGATGCTACATTCGAAGAAGCCGACGCCCAAGAGGCTCACCTCTGGATGACGGTACGTTTATCTCGCTATTAATACACGGTGTATTGGTCGCTAATTCGCGCAGGATGTATTCCCAGAATTGATGGACACCGGCACCCTCACACCAGAAAGCTTACTCAAGTACGCAGCCGACTTGCGGGGCCGCGGTGGCGATGGAGCCTGTGAGGACTTCAGCAATCTCAGGAAGGATCTAGGCGACTTCCTGTTGGAAGACGCGCTCTATCCAGAAGACGATCCGACTGATATTGACACCGGCGACACCCGAGCAGAGCAGAGGGAGTGGTTGCGTCGTTTCATGAACGAGGATACTATGCCGTTATGGCCAATTGTCAGAGACGCGCCCAAAGACCACCGAGTATGGTTGAGGAAGAATCTTGACTTGGTCGACTTCATGGTAGATGACCAAATACACCCTGGAATGACAGTCAGACAACGCTATGGTGCAGACCTCTATGCGGCCAACTCTTGTCGGCTGTGGGGTGAGGCAGGACAGCCAGCTTGTGATAAGCCAGCGAAGGAACTGATGATACAGGCGGTTGGGGTTGCAGCAAGAGAGATCATCGACACGTGTGACGGTGTGGTCGCAAAGATGGAGCCGTATATCGAGGAGCTGAAGGCGGCTATCAAGGACCTTAATGAGGAGCCGAGGGTTCCTCGCTAGGTGTTTGTCTAGAATGCAAGAGCTTCAGCCTCGGCTGCAGGCATGGCATTCGGGCAGGTTTTGATGGGACATGGCGTCGGTGAAACACCAACATTGCACGGTGTAATCGCCTCGTCACCATGGGGTGCCCAAGAAAAGTGGTTTTGGCGTCAATGCTTGCGCGGAGTCATGGCGACATCGGGATGTCAACGGAGGCTGAAGGAGTTTACGTGGTACATTGCTGCATACGCAGTATCAAGTCCTTGAGCCAATGACGGTACATAAAGAAATGTATCCTTCAAATCTGAACATCGGAAGTGACTTTGCATGTAAGGCGTCGATGTAGATGACAAAAGACATGTTGTGTCATCCGCTGGTGATGTGATGGATACACATGGCCGTCAGACTGCGCCTTCTGAGACAATCTCCAAAAGAAAGTTCCAAGAATATAATGCTTGCGTGTGGTGAAGGCGGTTTCGTCACATCGGAAAATGCGCAGTACAAAACCATCGCGATGAGGTTGATGTAAAGAAAGAGCCTGAGGCCCACATTGCATTGATGCGCAAAGTCGAACGCCGTCGACCATTACCCAAGTCCCTGGCCGCAGCCCCCAAAGCCAAACCAGACATATCCATGCCATTCCAGTATCTGATCCAACCAACAGAAAAAACACAATCTATATGCCGCAACCAAACACGCGCACGCAAATGCCATGCTATGTTACAAGCGGTCTATACGTCTATGCCAAACAGCAGTCGCATGTATAGGTAACGACCGTCATCGTCGGACCGATCGCTCGTCGACGAAGAAGAGGAAGAAGGTGTCGGGGTATCGCAGAAGTGTGTAATTCGTAATCTTCATCGCCTAAACGATGAGAAGCTTCTCAACGTTCTCGCCTGCGCTGCGCTCGCTCATGCGGTTCCACGCGGCATAGGTGAGGACACCGCAGGCGGCCCACATGACGGGGACGGCGGCTTCGGCGCCAGCTGAAACACACGTTAGTACGGTTACTTCATTTTTGATGCTTCCTTTTCATGACGTACTTGGGCGCTCGGCCTGCGCGGCCATCTCCATGACGCGTGCAGCGCTGCTGGTTGAGCTGGAGGAGTTGGCGCGGATCGTGGCGGGTGCGACACGCTTGCCGGCGAAGGCAGCGGTTATCGGGACGCGGGTGGCGATGCGTGCGAACATGTTGTTGATTTGAGGTGTTGAGGTTTGAGGATGTATTATCGAGGAAACCGAGTTTATGTAGCGACAAGTGGCGACGTGAGTAATTTCAGTAATGACACGTATAAACAAACGATTGCAGTCGTCGTAGTGAACCCTCTTGAATATGGTAAAAGTGAACGTGCGTGGTTTCGAGTGAATCCGGGGAAAGAGGACACAGACACGGGACACAGTTTATATAAAGAAAGTGGGCCTGGGGAAGGAGTTGACAGGGCTGAAGGGAAAGGAGGCGAGGCCGGAGATGGCGCGAGCAGAAAATTTAGGGGCGGTGAGCGATCCGTGCAGGGATGTGCCAGGTCGAGATAGGCTTGGCCGCCAGCACGTGAGTGGGTCGGGTGCGGAAATAGCAAAGCGAGAGTCTGGGGTAGCCGTCACTCTTGAGGAAGTCACGGCCCTTGCATCACGCGGGCTAAGCTCATGGTGAGAAGTCTTAAAGATGATGCATTCTATGTGCTACGAATGCATGCGACCGACGATGAGGCTCCCCGAGTTCTGCCCGGCTCTATCTCGCAAAGAGCCGCAGGGACCCTGCTTTGAGATCGGCACTGCGGCGCATCCCCGGCCTTCTAGACGAATCTACCGAGAATTAACCTGTCCTCGCCACCCCCAGCCTCAACGACTTAACAACAAATCTAGTGAACGCTTTTCGTGATGCCTTTCATCGGTATTTGCTAAAGCAGTCATCACGACGTCTACTCCGATGTAGGAAGAACCTCATGTTAATGTCGTACCTGACGAACTCGCCCTATAGACATTCATTTGCAACCAAACACTACCTACGTGCTAAAGAAAGGACAAGCCCTTCAAGGAAATCCTCCTTCACGCATGCTGAGAGAAAGAACTAGGTGAATGTTGCGCCAATCTCAAACTCAAGCCTCCACTCAGTAGTTCTGCCACAGGAAGTCCTCAAGCTTCCTCCCCTCGCATACCTTCACGATTGCTTTTCGCGTCATGGCCACCGAGCGTATTTCATGGAATCTCTTGTCTGCCATCCGGTCATTGCGACCACGTAACTTCGAGTCGACATCGGACATCGTTAGGCGAACGCAAAGTAACGCCGAGTCGATGCTATCACTGTGTATCTCGAGATATCCACACGAGTCTAATGCATGAGTTAACGGGTCGAATAACGTAGGCCCACACTCCCCGAAGCGAGTGGCGATCTCGAACAGTATGACCCTGCAAAGACCGTAAACAGCAAAACAATTCAGCCGAGCTATTGGGAACGCCCCTTCGTACTCTGGTTCGATAACGTCTTGCGCGCGACGGATAAGTTCCGATGGCGGATAGGAAGTCTGGATATCGGTCTTGCGTTTGTCCCTATCAAGCCGTCGAATTACATTAGGGTCGCCCGTGAGTTTCACCCAAAGCTCGGGAGTGGGTATGTAAACATTGTGAAAGCTGTCTTGCGCGGAAAGTTCCATGGTACTAAATCGGATCTTGTTTCTTTCGCCAGCGACTTGCTGGGGTACTTTCTTCGGCGTTGTGGTCAGCTCCGTAAAGTCCTTCGTTAACTTCTTCACGAACCTCGCACCACAATAGATCTCAAAGGTGTTCAGAAACTTCTCTCGAGGTTCTTGCTTTCCCGGGAAAACCACTGACTTGAACAAACTTTGGAGATGTTCCAATACTGGTATCTGGGGGCATCCAGCATCGATTTGCCGTAGCATGTTGTAAAGATGCATTACAGCGGCGAACATTTTCTGCTCGTTGAGAACCGCAAGGCCACAGTAGAGCGTAAAGTCAGATATAGCGGACATGTAACTTCCCGTGACCCAAGGTGATTGAGAATAAACGTCGAACGTCTTGACAGCAAGGAACTTCTCCAGGTTCATCTTGAGTAGCTCGATAGTGTCCCCTGTCAGATTTTGATGTTGCTGCAGCTCTGCTATCGCGCGAAGCACTTCGTTCGCTCGGCTTAGTACAATGATGCGGCAGTTCGGCGGCGTCTTTCCTAACCTCTCGCATTCGTGCAGAAAGCTACGCCCGCTTTCCAGTAGCATGTGCGTTGCTACCAATTCCGAGAACCAAGTCACCTTCTTCGAAGATTCAGCGACAAGAGGAAGCGCTGAGGGGTGTTGTAGATGTCCTTGCCTGATATACGCCCACCGGGGCGAGGCATTTTGCGCTTTGTTTGAATCCGGATCGAGTTGGTATGCTTGATAGGCGGGGTGTAGAGAAATACTCTTGACTATAGATCCGAGCAGCATGCGCTCATAGTCGTAACGGTCGGCGCAAATTTTTTCGCCTGCTGCTTGGTGATCCTCTTGAGAGAGCTGAGATCCATCGCGCGATGCGAACTCGGCGACTGCCCCAACGAAATTCTCTTTGACACTGCGCTCCTCAGACGGGTTGCGAAAGAAGTCTTGGAAACGACGCCGCTCGTTCTCGAAAGACCGCGGGATTTGTTTTGTTTCGACAAAAGCGTTCAGGAGTCTGAACGGCCAGATTAGACCAGTGCCATGAGTTAGCTCGACAAAGGATGAAGACGTTACAGATTCGCTAAATTTCGTCGATGTCAATTCGTCCGCAGTGATGTCTAACCGTAGACTACCACAGTCCCCAATTTCACTAAACACGCCCTGCTGAATAGTGACGTCCTTGCTCGCGTGACATTTCAGCCCTCTCATGAAGTGCTGAGCCATGTTCGTCAACCATCCGGCGGCTGCGAGGGATGTGTCGCCGCGAGCAAACGACCTCCAAATGGCATTCGTAGTGTCCACGATGGCCTGATATTCTGTGAGGTGGGTTTGGATAGCAATCGCATCCTCGATGGGGTCTTCTACAATCGCGGATCGTTTGGGACTAGTTCTTGGCAGGCTGTCTTGCCAGTATTGAGATACGGATCCGTCATGATCTTTCTCGGCTTCTATCAGTCCAATCAGCGCCTCAAAGCTGTTCGTAGTAGCGGGAGGGAATGCGTCGGATGACGCGCTCGGTGCGCCCTTTGTGGCCCTCTTCTTTTGCCTGACTTTTGGCATGAGCAATGCATATGCTTCAGCTAAGGTCTCATTGAAGACCTTGTGACGTTCAGTCGAATCTTGAACTTCTTGCGTGGAAGATGGCAACGCCTCGTAGTACCTGGTCAACTTGCTGCGATTTAATATGACGTTCTTGAAAGCCGCTTGAATGTCCACGGGTGGCTTCTTACCCATGCTTGCAGCCTGGCGAGCGCGGTCAGCGATCTCGCGCACCGTCAACCCGGCTGCGTGTGACTGGTCTTGTTGCTCCTGGTTCGGTCGCGGTTTAGTTGTAGCTGACGAATCTAAAGACACGAGCCAACTGATGACGATCGAAGTTCCTTGCTTGTACGTGCGATAAATCTCGGATAGGGTCGGCGGAAGCCGCTCGGGTGCTTTGGTGGGGGGTTGCGCAGACATCGTGAAGCGACTGGGCTTGTGATCGGAAATGTCGTTTCAAGTCGATTTGGTGCTGTGTGAGAAAGGGGAAGCTGGGGGCGTGTCGCTATGCTTAATGGTGGGGGAGCTCGCAGTCTTGTAGTTATGCGGAAGCAGAAAAATCATGTTCTAGGCTGCAACGCATGCAACATCCCACACGTGACTGGCTATGAGAGTTTAGCGCAGCATCATCCCATGGTTCAGCGGGATCGCGCTCGAAAGTGAGATCGTGCATGTAAATTGTGTAGGTTGGAAAGCCTGCAAGTGCCCCCATCGCAGAACGCAGTCGCATGACCCATGCGTCGCCATCAAGCTGACCACCAGATGCGCGCTTCTTCCATCGGGGCCTTGGTGGGAGGCTGGTGTCGCAAGATTGACGAGAACCTGCGCCGTGGATCTAATTACAGTGTTTCGGCTTGGATAAGGTGCTGCGGTTGTGTAGCAGCGATCGTTCATCGCTCGACGCGTCCGGCATCGCGAGGCATGGCACCTTCGAGAAAAGGGAAAGCGCAAGCGTTGCACATGCGAGTGGACACCATTACAGCCGTGCGACCTACACAGTGGAAGCTACAGATGCGCGTAAAAGATGGCAAGATTCGCTTCACCAATGATATTGACAGTGCCTGGGATGAAAGGCTGCTGCGGGACACGGGCGGGGAGATTGTTCAGCGGACTGACGCGCCAAGCCTTTGATCAATGAGGCTAGTCTGGCTCTCGGGAACGAACCGGAAGGAACGATCTCTCGGGCTACTCATCAGCATGCAAGCAAAGTTCAGTTTTGTTCACTGTTAACAGCGGCGATGATCGCACAGATGCTCAGGTGAAACGTATTCATTTCGGCTAGCCTACACGACACTATCGTTACACTATTTGCTGAAGCCACTATATCCGCCTCACATATCCTCCCACAAGAAATCCTCCAACTTGACATGTCCGCAGACCTTGACAACCGCATCACGCAGAAAGAGCAAGCCATCGTCTTCCTGCAACATTCTCCATCTAGACGCATCCGTGCGTGTCATTACAAGATGATCGATGTCGTACCTGACGACCCCCAAGAAACACATTGCTGCTTCCAGAGTATTCGCTTGTAGGTCATAGCGACCTGAGGCTCCTAGCCCCGCGAATTCCTGCGCGCAACTTGGCAACCCATCTGGATTAGCTAGTTGAGAAGCAACCTCTTTGTAGAAGTCGAGAACTAAATCCATGACGGCAAAGTAATTGACTTTTGCCAAAGGGAATGTTCCGTTGAACTCTGGCATAATGTGGTCTCTTACGCGCAGGACAACATCGGACGGCGTAAAGCGAGCGATCATGTTCGGGATGATATCGTGCTTCTTAGCCAGTAGCCTTTCGTCCAGTATCTTGGCTAACAAGCGCCTGTCGAACCAACACTGTCTCACTAGCGTTTCGGATGCAAAGTCGGATAGATTCGAATAGTTGTTCTTCGGGTCATCGTACATCTTTGCTTGGACATCAGACGTCCACTTTCTGTTCTTTCTGAGTATTGGCTCATGTTTGGCAAGGCGAGCCATGTTGTCGAAGTCCTTCGTAGGCCGTCCCTGCATATGTGGGAATACCATCGGTCCAAGGACGTCGCAAAGATGTTCCAATAAAGGTATCTTAGGACATGGAACTCTGAGCTTTTGCAGCATGTTGTACAAGTGCAGCAGATCAGATACGTAACCCTGCGCACCCATCAACCCGAGGCCGAGCATCATGTTGCGTGCCGCGATCGTCGCCATGTAGCTTCCAGTGACCCAAGGCGATTGAGAATACAAATCGAACACTTTCCCGGAAGTAAACTTGTCGAGCTGTTTAACAGTCTTCCTGAGTTTATCGTACGAATCTGAACGCAATGGGAGAGCTCTCGGTGAATCCTCGTTGTTCTGCAGAAACTTCTGCAACGCGATCCGGCTGTTACGTGCGAAAGACAGGACCTTGATCCTGTTGTTGGTGCGAGGCGGAGCTCCGACAGGATTTTGCCAGATGAAGCTACGACAGCTTTCGACAAACATGTGTGCGCCCAGAATTAGAGTCGTTTGCGGTGGGGAGTGGGAATCCAGGTATGCTTTCAGATCCCACAGTAGCGGAACGCCTAAAGTGAACTGAAGATAGTCTTCTGCATACATTTGTTTTTGCCAGCTCTTTCCAGGATCTTGTTTGAAGTCCACAAGGCCGTCCCATAATGGATGCTGATATATACTTCGGCACATCGACTGCACCAAGTCTCGATCATGCTGATAACGTTTGTCGATGATGGCGTCAAGCTTCTGATAGTGTTCGTCCCTAGTTCTGGTCTCGCTGGTAGACACACAATCCAGGACGGAGTCGACAAGCTCGCTGCTCAATACGCGCTGCTCCGGTTGAGCCTTGAAGTAGTTCTCGAATCTGCAGCGTTCCACGGTAGTCAGCGAATTGTCTTTGGCTTTCACCAGCGCCTCGAACCGGCGCATCTCGTTGCTTGGCCAGAGGAGGCCATAGCTGTGAGCGAGTTCCAGGAAGTCCTCTCCTTGGCTCGACCTCTTCCATTCATCGATATCATCCATCCAACTATGTACAAACCCCTCCTTAGAATCCGATGGCCCACCTTTGAAGAAATAATGAATTATCCAGTCATGGTGGTCACCGCAGGGTGACTGAGAAGCTATCCATTCGAACAAGTATCTATGAGCCACGTTGGTGAGGAACCCAGCTACAGCCAGGGGGATTTCGCCGTCAGCAGCAGATTTCCAGATAGTCTTGATAGTCTGGACTGTGTTTTGTAGCTCCAGTACATAGGTATGTAAACCTACGGCATCGCCAACAGAGTCGTCGGCGATTGTAGATGCCTTCGTGGATACGGGAATCTCGCTTTGCCAGAAGTCCGATGCACATGCTTCAAATTCAGGCTCCTCCTCGACGACGTGTGCTAACACTTCGAATGTGTTGGGTGTGGCAGTAGCATGCGAAGCATTGGTAGTCTGCTTTGCTGGTCCGAGTTTCCATGTCTGTGAAGCGAAGAGAATGGTATAAGCCTGGGCGAGAGTCTCATTGAAGACCTTGTGACGTGCCGTTGCCGCGACGGTATCGGCCGACGCTGTGGGGAGACGATCGTAATATTTGGTGAGCTTGTTACGGTTGACGAGAACGACCTTGAACGCGTCATGAACTGTCTGTGGAGGGATACGTTTGCTTTTCGACGCTTTTCTCGCTTTTTCCAACAGCTGTTAGACGGTAAAGGAATTCGGTGCTGGTCCTGACGGTTGGTCGATAGTCCTCGGTTCCCTAGCAGGGGGTTTGTCGAATGCCGAAAGCCATTCCAGTATCACGGAAGTTCCGCGCTTATACGTCTGGTATACGGTAAACAGGGTTGACGGCAGCCGATCGATGCTCGTGGGAGTTGATGTAGCCATCTTGATGTGTTGTCAGCGTACAGGGGATTACCTTCCTTATATTGTAGCCACGAAGTACGAAAGACGGCATTTCGTTCATCTGTGGTCGATCCTATCGCGAAGAGTCAAGCTGGTTGGCGCAACCATGGTTCGCTCCATGAGTCACTCTGCAGCACAACCGGAGAGCCATGAGAGGCCAAATCTAGCGCAATGGCATGAGTGAGAGCCAACAATACATGAGAGACTGTTTTTGTTGTGCGGGATGTTGGTGATGTTTGGAGGATGCGTGGAGAAGACATCCCTTCCGGTACGCGCACAACTGGGTCCAATATCCCATCGTAGGCCCCTCGCTGGAGCGTAATTTTGCGCATAGATCAAGAAAGCGGAACACCTTGAGGCTGTGAGAAGCCCACATCTCACTCAAAGCGCGCAAAACTCGATACAACAGACCATTGTAGGCGCCTCACTACACCACGATCTTGCGCATCGACCAAGAATATTACGGGCGCGATACCATCAGTGCAGAAGCTGAGGTGATGACTGGATGCAGCAACTGAGCCGTCCGTGGAACGAAGATGACTCCCTAGCCGCGCTAGCCTACATGCGGACTACCACACAGCAATTGCGATCAGGGATGGAGGCAATGTCAGCCAGTGATGCGCAAATCTCATGGCTGGGATAAGTGCGATAGCCATTGGCGAAAGGGAATTCTCGGGATATGCGACTGCCCAATATAAGCGAAAAGCCGCCATGATTCGTGGAAGACATGAATGCGGCAACGGCGATGGATGGCTGGCAAGGGTGCGCTGCGCGTGTGCGAGGATGCAGTCCGGTGTCTTCGTACTCCGGCAGACGTCATCGAGGGAAGCACAGACACTACGTTGTAAAACGCGCCTGTGGACTCATGTTCTATGGAGTGAATTAATATCTGACATACTCATTAGCTGCTTTCTCGCATGCGCATCAGAGGAAGAATACCTATACACAAACTCCGCCCAATGCTTAGGCAGTCAAATACCTGTTCAGCGCGCAACAGTCCCACCACTAAACCCCGTTCCCTATCCCGACCCAAACCCCACCTTCCTTCTCATTACAACATCCCCTCATCCCTCATCATGACTTCCCGCCCTTCCGTTGCTTAACCCTCGACCCAATACTATCACTTCCACTCGCTTGCAATCCCGCACCACTTGCCGGCGTACTCGGCGCCTCCTCAATCCTGTCCATATCCTTCTCGACCTCAACATCCTCCTTGATCAACTTCTCCTTCTCCTCCGTCTCCTCATCCGTCGGCGCATACTCGCTACGGTCATCATCCGCATCCTTGTACACGACAAAGCGGTATGCGATCCTGCAGATGAAGAACCACCAGAAGAGGTTGACGGCCTGCAGCGACGCGAGCAGGGCGAAGGTGATATATTGACTGATCCAGCACTTGTATTGTTGCGTTTCCCAGTTTAGCTCAAACGGACCGACGGTTTTGAAGGTCGTGAGGATGGAGTAGATGATCTTGAGGTTGATGTAGTGGCGCGTGTAGCCCCAGATGACCATGAAGACGAAGAAGTAGGGGCCGACGATGGGGGAGTCGATGTAGTTTAGGCATTTAGATGTCTGGGCAAGTTAGCAAACCAATCTTGGTGTTCGGGAGATTTCCGACTTACAGCCAAGAAGAAATCCGACACATCATGCGTGATGTACACCGCAATCCCCATGTACGTAAAATGAAACCTGTAGCTCAACCAAATCAAGCTGACAGTAATAACATGATGCGCAACCAACTCCTTAAAGTCCTTCCGCGGCTTCTCCAGCATAAGCAGCAGCACAATCGCCTGCTGCGCCCAGTAACTCGCTTGCAGCAGATAGTACGCCTTGACAACGGCCTCGTGCGTGCGGTGCGGGAAACCCTCATACATCCCAATAGGATTGAAGTACCACACCGGCGTGCGACTCATGATCCAGATGCCAAACGGTCCGTACAGCGCAAAGTACAGCGCCGTGTACGCCTGCTCCATGAACCTGCTCTGTTTATCCCTGTTCTTGATCCCAAGCTTTACCGCAATCGGGCGAATGAGTCGCTGCATGCAGAACTCGCGCGTGAAGCTCAGCACGATGATGTAGAAACCGACGAAAGCAAAGTCGCGCCCGCCCTTGCCGTAGTGAACTGGGCCATTGGGATCCGCGCGGACGTGGGCGGGGATGAGCGGGTCGTCGCGTGCGAGCGGGTAGGACAGGAAGAGGCAGGCGGACAGCGGGTTTGATTCGTACGGGTAGATGAGGTAGAGGAACACGATTGTGAGGCCGAGGATGAGCGGGAGCAGCCAGGTATGGCGGATGCATTGGCGCTTGAATTTGGAGAGGTAGCGGCGTGTTGTTCGTCGTTTGGAGCGGCGGGCGGATTTCTCTGGTTTCTACAGGGTCTTGTCAGCGCGTGCCCTGCATGCCCTGGATGAGGGTCAAAAAAGCACTCACCGAGTCCATGCTCGTCGGGCTGTTCAGCGGCGGGGTGCTCGTGCGGTGTGTAGCCAACGCTGGGACATCGACATCGCCAGGTACATCGGAACCCAGCGCACTAGACTTTCTTCTCCGCCTGGCTGCGCCGTTCGTTGCTGTATTGTGTGGCAGTGCGCCGTTGAGGGGAGGAAACGGTTCCGTCATTGTGAGGTTGAGGAGAAGCGGAACGCGGAAGACGGGTCGGTAGTCGCAATACCTTGTCTGTTGTCAAGGAGAAACAAAACACCTCCAAGACGACGTAGAAGAAGCTCCGAAGAAGAGCCTGCAGCAGAAGATATAAAGCGGCTGAGATATAAAAGCGGATGCGTTGCTTCTCCTTTCTCTGGCTTTCCCGAGGCTCGCCGCAAGTCAGGTCTCGCTGGCTCGACGTCCCAAGCAATTTCCGACCGGTGGAGTGGAGCCCTTGGCTTTCCGTAGCGCGTCGATCTGCTGTGAGCGAATGCCAGGGGTACGTCTTATGTCAGCGGCGTACTCGCTTAAAGCTACTGTTTAGAAATGCTGGAAACCCAATGCGACGTGAATGATGCGTGAATGATGATGCAGGATGCTTTTTGGACCCTGATGGAGGTGGGTCCCTGCCGCCGTCTGACAGAAAGACAGCAGGAGCGTGCGTCACAGGTGTCGGAACAAGCAATCGAATACGGGGGTCCACGGGTAGCTACCCGGACCAAAAGCAACGGTGATATGAAAGCTCATGTTACGATCATTGGTGTCTAAATCTACATGGCTGCTGTCACCTACCAATACAGCTAGACTACATATGCCATACCATTAAACATACATATGCGCTATGCTGCAGGTCTTAGTCTGCTCCCTGCATGACCATGTGTCTGAGTCGGCGCACCATTTGCTTTTGACTCCAATCTCTTCCCCGCAATCTCAAGATTCTTCTTCAATTCAGTCGTGGGTGTGCCAACGCTGCTCGCAGTCACTGTGCTGTCCATGCTTCCTTTTCTAGAAAGAACACCATCTTGCCGTAGCAAGCCTTTGATGCCGCCCGCCTTCCGCGCTGGAAGCTCGCCCTTTCCAGCGGTAGCGACGTAAAGTAGGTACTTCAGATTTGGTAACGTGTGGCGGATGTCGACGGGGCGCAGGCCGAGAGAGTTGGACAGGATTTCGATGTTCTTGTTGAGGAGGAAGACGCCGTACTCGAAGCGATACCTGACAACATTCTTCATGTAGAGAGGATAAGTGCGCTGGGGGTTCTGATTAGCCTGCGTGACGGCGAGTGGATCGTCAATGGTCGATGTCGAACCATGGGGCGATATTGGATACGGTAGTATGACGGACAGATAGGGCGAAAGTGAATTGACGACTTGCGCCACGTAACCCAAAGCTGCCGAAGTAACGTCTGGATTTACCTCGTCGAAATTGGAGTTGGGTAAGAGAAGGCCGCGTATCGTGAATGCGAGCGCTTTGCCCTGAACAGGCTCGATGGGGAATATCCGAAGGAGATCTTCGCACACCCTTCGCCGTTGGCCAGTGATGTCCTCGCCAGCTTTTTCTATGAGTTCTTTGCTTTCGGTGCACTTTGCTCGTTCTTCATCAAGAGCGGCCTCGGCTTTCACCTGCAACTCCCGCCCCGCTTGCATCTTCTCTCGTCGATATTTGATGTTGGCTTGAAGCTCGTCCCGCCTCCTTCGCGCCGCCACCACTCTCCGCTTCTCAGCAGTCACGGCAGCCTGGACGGTCCGCAGACTTTCCTCCGTCTCGGGGACTGCCTCGACTGTGCAGATATCCTCCTTGTTCGCCGCAAGTATGCCCTCAATCTCGTCGGCGATGCGGTCTCGCGTAGTCAGCGCATCCTGGATACAGTCGTCAAGGGTCGATAATCGCATCAGCGCATCGTATGACGAAGAAGTCAGTGCCTTCCCGTCTGCATTATTCTTCGGCGGCGCAAGGAGCTCAGGGCGCATTCGCTCCTCTACCGGCAGATCCGTAAAGCTGGTATAGATTCCGTCCGTCATGTGGAAGAGTATGCAGTTCTGCGGGAGTGGGTGTCTGAAGCTTCCGAGAGTCCTGCCTATGAACTGCAGCGACCTGAACTGCACCGTGTAGTCCATGAGGTACTGCCAATCCTGCATCGTCTCGCTCTTCGCCCACACCCTCACAGTAAGTTTGTCGAGCCGCGTGACACCAGGGCCACAGGGTCCGAGATCGAAGAACTTGAAGTTCGGGTTCATCGCCTTCTCCGCGACCTCGGAGATGTACACCGGGTCGTCCTGGTCCTCCACATGCAGACTGAAAAAGGTATCCGCCATGCGCCCTGCGGTAATATCCTCCAGCTTCTTCTGGCGGAACAGCGGAGTCGCATTGGTCCACTCCATAGTCGAGCGCCGTCGCAGTCCCCTTCCATATCCGGGTCTGATCGCCGTGTTCGGGGTAGGTTCGCGCAAGCCGCCATTGCTGCGCCGCGTGTCCTCGGGAGAGGTGAGGTCGCTCGAAGATCGCGAATGCGCCAGGCCCCTGCTCTCTCTCAGAGCCAGCGCCTTGGTGGGCGACTTGAGCGTACTCGGTATAGCTTCATCGTCGATGGTCCGCCCGCGCGACTTTGGGGGAGACAAGCTAAGCGTGAGGTTGCGGATGGTGATGCCTTGGAGGTGTCTGAGTTTGCGGTTCTGAGTAATTATCAGCGACTAAGACCCTTGTATTCTCGATGCGCATACATATGCAAGCAGCCACGGGCGCTCACGTGGTGGAGACTTGGGCTCGGCTGCCTGGTACTCGCCGGCCATTACGTCGCTGATCTGGTTGATTGGCAGGGGCGGGGACAAAGTGTCTTGGAAGGGCTTCTCATCGGATCATTATGAAAAGTGTTATCAAGCGCCCCAGCAATCGCAATGACGCAGCGCATAGTAAAGCTTGGAAGCTTGCTGGTGAACGCGTGTTTGGAGTTCCCAGCTGTCGTATTGGATCAAGCGGACCTCCGCGGCCTGGCCCGTGCTTTTTGAGCCTCGCAACTTTCATCCACCACCATCGCGGCGGCCATTGGCATCACCACCCCGCCGCCATGCCTCGAACTCTTGCCCGGCTACGGTACAAGCCACCACTACAGCCCATTTCTCTTGCCAGCCCCACCGCCGCCAGCCGCGTCACCCCTCAGCATGTTGCGCATATGCAAAAGCAGATCGCTGCATATGTTGAAAGGCAGTCAAATCCGCAGCACCTCCGCATCCAGACCGTCGTAAACGAAAAGGCGAGACGACAAGCGACCGCCCAGCATGTGATCTCACCGGTCAAGCCCTACACTCTTCGTGACGTGGTGGACCCCGAAGGCACTGCCAAGCACGGCGAGATCATCTACATTTTCCGCAACACCAAGTCGAACCAGATCATCTACTCGCTGCAGGAACTATTGGATGTATGAATGACGTGCCAACTGCTTGGTCTTTGCTGACGTTGTAGAACCACCACCTCGAACAACTTCCCTTCATTGGCAAGCACTCGAAGCCACCCGCCCTGCGTCCAGACGAATGGGTACCCCACTGCGTCCTCACCTTCCCTACCCCCAGCCAAGGCCAGAATGCTTTCCGCAAGCTACGCGAATTCCGCAGACTGCACGAGACTGCCTGGGACAAGACGAACCCCGAATACAAGCGCATGGACAAGAAGACGAGGGTCAAGAAGATCATGGACCAGCGCGCCAACACCAGCGCCGACTTGGCCGAGGTGCTGCGGATACAAGAGGCACACGGAGCCAAGACGGCGGAAGAGCAGGCAGAGCAGGAGAAGAAGGTATCGACTTTCCTCGACAAGCGATGGGAGCAGATTGACGCCCTGGCGAATGCGGGGCTGGCCAAGGCGAAGCCCACGGATAACGTCAAGTGGCTGCAGGGCCAAATACGGTCCATGGACCACAAGCTGAAGATGAAGCACCACCAGAACGAGGCCGATCAGAAGAGCATAAAGGCTGCCAAGGAGAGCCTCGAGACCCGCCTAGGGAAGCTGCAGTACGCCCTGCGAAAAGCGGAGCAGTTCAAGAACCTGCAAGAAGATCTCACCAAGAGAGCGGCGCCCGCCAACGAGCTCGGCGCTGAGACGAAGTTGTATGAACTGAAAGTCCAGGCCCGCACCCTGCAGGAGGCGCTCGACAACCCCGATCCTACACGTTCCGAGGCAGACCTGGAGTTGGATCGTGAGATTCTCGCGGGTCATCGCGCTGAAATTACCACCCTCGAACAGGCTTTCGAAGCAAAGGCCCAGTCTAAAGTCGGCAACCACTACATCGCCCGCTCCGTCCTGCCCAAAGCCCTCAAGACACCGCCCGTCAAGCCCTACACACTGGAAGGTGTGAGCGTACGGTGGGCCGACATTCAAGACGCCCTCTACGCAGCCGGCAAGTGGCCCGCAGCCATCGAGCACGAGCCTCTGGAGATCAACAAGGCGCGCGGCGAGACGTTGATGCTTTCCGCCGAGGAGTACGAGGCTGAGAAGAACATCGAGATTGGACGGGTTATGGATGCGCTGAATCTGAGGGAGGGCGAGTATCTGGAGGAGAAGGACGGGCTGAAGAGTTCGTTTGAGAGCCCGGCACTCAAGAGTGGAATCGCTATGTCGATACCGCGGGATACTTTTAAGAGCGCGACTGTATAGGATTGGGTGTATTGTATGTAACAAAGTATCTTGTACATGTACTTGTGCTCACATGTAAACGCATTCCATTCATACTGAATGCACCGCCCTTGTCTGCACCGAGTCGCCTTTATGTTCGCACCTCCATGTCATCGCATTGGCGACTTATTGTTTTGGTCGCTCGCCATCGCCGTTTTGCTGCCACACCGCACTGGACATGTGCTTTTGGACGGAACTTTTGCACATCATTTGCTTGCACTTCGCTTTGGAGGCGAATGAAACTCCCAAGTTTCTTCCACTATGTCCAATCATATGACGTGCCGCAGGGAAAGAGAAGAACATCTACGGCTCGGGCCAGCATTTCGGTTTTGCGTCAACACAATCCGTCAATAACTGCAGCGGTCGATCCTATACGCGGAATGTGTCATTTTGAAAAGCGAGCAGCACCATGGATTTTGGCTTTCTCTCATTCCGGATCGCATTTCAAAGAGACAGGAAGCGGACGCAAAACATCAAGTTGTCGGGACACGCTTTTGAACAATTCACTTTGACAATGGCGCGATGGAGACATGAAGCGTACGCTATGAGCGAGTTTATATACCCGCACCACCGAGCAGCACCGCCACGAAACCAACTTTTCAACATTGGATGCCAAGGGCCAGGAAGCGGTACCAAACGCCATGGAGAAACACGCGTGTACTTTGAACAAAAGCCGAGCTTCGACTCGGCCACATATAGCTGATGATCTGATTTTTTGGTAGAGTCAGGCTTGCGACAAAGCCGCAGAGGACCAGACATGGTAATGTTTCACTGTGGTTTTTGGCGAAACGGTACGCCTTGTGTGGGTGAGTAGAACAGGAGTGAAGATGGCGTTGAGTTTATATACCCGCACTCCCGAGCAGCGCTGTCATACACTTGCCTGTTGCGTTTTTGCGAAAGCAATCGCGAGAGCACGCAACGAACACATGAAGTACTGCGCGTCGACCTTGAACAAAACCCGGGTCTCGCGTTCCCACATCACATGTAAATTTCGTGCTTTTGGGTCAAATCGGACTTGCGACGGAGGCGCGAAGAACGCACATCATCAGGTTCCTATATATCTTTGGTGAGAAAAAAGAAGTTGTGTGGGTAAGAAAGAAGCCTGTGAGGAACCCGTGAGCTGTATATATCCGCACGCCCAGGCAGTACTAGCATGACTTTATCAGAATGCGACTTTTGATGACAGTATTTGAGCTCGCGCAAGGAAGACATGTCTTTTCACTGAAGTCTTTTGTACAAGCCTCACGTCGTGCTTCGCACATTTAGTACACGTTGGGACTTTTGAGTTAAATTGGACTTGGAGACGAAGGCGCAGAAGGCAGAAACATGTCCGATACGCACTGCGCCTTTTGCAAAAAGAAGATTTGCTGTGGAGGTGAAGAGAGCACGTCGCACGGAGAGCGAAGGTTTTATACTCGCGCAGGCCATCGAAGGAACTACATCAGCCGGTTTTTGTCGTTATTTGAACGAACGAAAGGCATGTCGACGGTAAAGCTCGTTACGCAAAGATTTCTTGATGCAACGAATGTTGACGTCGTCGTCGCCATCCGAGCTGATGTTTGCGTCCCTTCTTATTTCCAGATCAGATGTGATGTCACGACACAATACGGCAACCGCGTCCTTTTACCGTCACTCTCATTCCGTGGGGGTTGTTTCGAAACGTCAGATGCGTATAACAACAGTGTCGCTGTCTCAAATGTCTTTCTCTTCACCTACCAAAGGATAGCTTCTCTTGCGCCTGTGATGAACGATGATGCTTTCCACGTATGCTGCGCTTTCTTGTCGCAATAGTTCATCGCGCGAAACAGGAATGCGGAGGTCATGTCGTACATCGCTTCCATGTCCTGTTCGATCTATCCGCATTGCTTGCGTCGTTGCGCGACATCGTCATTAGAACCAGTTTTGCGGCCTCATGGTAGTTATGAATATCATCGGTCGTAGTATCATTAGCCAGCGCTATTGAGTATATTCGAAATCACAATGTTAGTCGCTCATCACGCATCGTTCCATGTCATGTGCTTGACTCTTGATTGATGCTACGAATCGTCAAAGTCTAGGCTTTTTGTGTACCGTAAAATACCTTCCCATCGTGAGTGAAACATCTTTCATTGCTGCTTGAACTACCCTTTGCCTTCCTGCATAAAATACCAACGCACCTCACACAAAAAGGGAACTAAATAGATCTGCAGACTACATCAAGGCAAAAGCTTACAAAGTTAGGTGGCCCAACGCCAACGTAGACTCCAGGTTGGTCAGTCGTTCCTTCTTGTATGAGGTGGAGGTGTGTTCCTGCGTGAGCGAACCTATCCCGGAGGAGCCTGGAGCTGCTTGAGCTTGGCGATTTCCTCCTCCCTCGCGAGGACCACGACTTCCGACGCGTCGACAATCTTCTCCAGGGCAGTGTAATAGTCACGCGCGTCTCCAAGAACACCACGGAGATGCAAAACCTGCTGCTGGGCTTCCATCGCATCGGACGATCGCTCCTTGATGACGTTCTCGAGGTTCTTGCCTTTCTCGATGAGCCAGTATGGCAAGGTCGTGGCGTTCTTCTTGTTCACGTCGTACGACGAGTATGTCGCATCAAAGAGAAACAGCTGCAGGTCTTCCTCTTTGTGGAGTAGCGTCTGGAAGCGGCGCAGGCGGTCGAACACCCTGCCTGCCACCCATCGTAGGAGCTGGCCGTAGCTGAAGTGAAGGTTGTACTCGGTAGACTCTTTGATCGCAAGCTGGTGCTCTGCGAATTCCTCTTCGAACCAATCTTCGAAATCTCTACGCCGCTGCAACAGTGCTTCCTCGGAGCTCCAGGGATCGACGGCTGGGAACTTGTACATCGGATCTTGCACAGTGGTACAACGGCAGGCGAGACAAGTGATGTGGTCGATCTCGGCAGCCAGCAGCTTGAGCTGAGCAGCGGTGCTCTTCTTGTCGGTTTCGCGCTGGGCGTCTAGCGCTTTCTGCAGAACGTCCAGACGCTCGGCGACAAAATGCTCAGCATCCACGGCGATGACCGCATCGTCTTCCTCATAAGTGGCAGGCCAGTCTTCATCAGCAGTAGGGAGATGCGCTGCAGCGAACGCATTCTTTACAAACGTGTACAGGCTGGCCCGTAGTCGGATCAAGGTGTCCGTTCGCGCGTCTGTTAGGTCCACGTCCGCCTCGATCGGTTCATGAAATTGGGCCTGGAATAAGCCATGAACCTCAGTCGTCCACTCTTTGAGTTGCTGGTTAGTATGCTTCGGAGTGAGCGTTGGGAGTGACTTGGCATGTGGATAAAGGATCTTGTACAATCCCTGGATCATCTCCCGCAGTATCTGCTCGCTCTCAACCTTTCTCGTCTGAAAATCTGCGTCACGCTTCTCAGCCGCTTGTGTGATTCGCTTCTTCTCTTGCTCACTCCATCGAAGAGTCGAAGCCGCGTCGCCGGAGAGAACTGGAAGAGCAACACTGAGTTCATCGACGGTATAACCACCAATTGAGTGTTCGACAAGACCGCTTGCTTCTGTCAAGAGGCTGTCAAACATATCCTTTTGGTGTTCAGTAGTGTCCTTGAAGCTGGCTTGAGCTTTTTCGCCAAGCTCCTGGACCCGCCCGGCAATGCCGTGAACTGGCAACTGAACCCCTAGTTGGGTGGGTGCAAGATTAACCGCCGGGGTAACCTGACTCTCCCACTGCACGAGTTCCTGCTCTTTCTTCTCTTGAGACCTCTTGAGGTGATCGGTAATCTCTTTAACTTGCTCACGTCCAGGTGCCTTGGTCAGTTTGAATCCCAGAGCATCCGCCATGACTTCCACTCTCTTCTCGAATTCTTCGATCTTCGCAAGCGCCGCGGTATGCTTGGTGGACACTTCGGTAAGAACCTCTTTGGCGTATTCAGCAGGCGCGAGGCTCTGGTTGACCTGGACCTGGAAAGGAGCCGCGTTCAAGACCAGAGCGTTCATGACGGCGTCATTTGCCGTGTCGCGAGCTTCGAAAGCAGCGGTAACGCCCTGGACGAGCGTGTCCAGTTGTTCGGTGGCGGGGGTGTCTGTATTGATCGGGACGTGAAGCGCCTTCGAAGCGTGTATCAGGCTCTCGCACATACGCTTCTTCTCTTCGTCGACACCGGTTTGCCTGGCAGTGACCGCCTCAATGTACGTCGAGAGCATCGTCTTCACGTCAGAGCCCGTAGTCGACTTGATGTCGTCGAACACCTTGAGGGCGTCCGCCAGTAAATGGCACAGCTCGCCGTCATTGGGGTCCGTCATTGTCGATCCTGCGCTTCGGTAAGCGATGGGTGTGCGACAGGAGCGAGGACTTGGGGGATGATGAGAGATGTGAGAAGCGTGCGAGGAAGCGGCGAAGGGAGAACACTCGTGGCAGTCACGCTAGTGACTCCGGGCAAGCACGCGAAGAACGTTTCAGAACCCGTGCAATCCAATCATAGTTGCAGTGTTGTCGCGTCGGGGTAATACGACACTCAATTATATCTCTTCAAACTGCTAGTGTAGATATGTATTCTTAGATGGCGATGAGGTATCTTCATTTTCGCGATCGCTAAAAGTCTTGATATAGAAGCAGAATAACATTAGCTCGGGATTAATGTGCTTCATAAGAGGAATATAGGAGGAAAGACGTGTAAGAATCTTCGGATGGCTCTCGTAGTCGTTGAAAGGGAATGTCAGAAAGGAAAGGTCGGTTCGTTTTACTATAGTTTCGGGTGGCAGGGCACCAAAGTAACTTCTATACCTAGAAGTATCATTCATCTATCTTCATAAGTGGCCGTGAAATGCTCGTAACACCATCAAGTGTGTAAGTACACCCGTCAGCTCCCGCACCAACATCATGGACGACGCAAAACAGTGATCACACCAGCCCCGCGGCTTCCTTTGTCTTGTCCTCCACACATTTCTCAAACTTCTTGAGTCGCCCAAGGTGCTCGGGAAGATGCTACTCTCACTGCTCGACATCAATGCGGTCTTTGCTTAATTGAAGTCGAATGTATTGGAACATCTCTTGACGCTCGACTTCAGATCGGTAAAGCAATTCCAGGATTGACATACTGGCACCGGCTTGGCTGATCGTAAAGCCGCCAGCGAAGTAGTACGCGCGGGCGAGGCGACTAAGTAGCATCTGGCCAACAGGACCTAAAGAAACGTCGACGATGAGAGCGATAGTGAAGTGGTGCATCTTCACAGTAGAGATGTCTTTCCAGCTCTCGAGAATGTATTTGGTGAACAAGAACAGCCAACTTGTACCTGATCGACCGTTCCCATATTTCCGCTCATCCTTTAAGCCTTTGGTTGCGTAGCCGACGTCCTGGAGGAAGGGGATGTGTGTCTTGTTCTCCTTTTCAGCCTGGTCTGCAAGACGAGTGAGAGTGCGGGAAAAGCGTTGTAGCACACGCTTCTTTTCAGGGTCGACGTCGCCATTGCTGCCCTCGATGAAATGACGCCGTCCACTGATGGTGTAACGGATATGCCAGGCGGCCTCGCAAGCCACCCTGTCGATCGCATAGGCCTCGTCCGCGGCGGTGTCAGAGCTATCTTGATTCGCGTACTGCATGGCGATCGAAGCAAGACGGCGCGCCTCATCGATGAGAAGTGCCTCTTCGTTGATACCGACTGTCATCTGTCGCAGGTAGATGGCGTGCATGCCGTCGGGACGTTCCTCGTACTTTTGCAGCATCTTGCGTAGGTCGGCATCGCCCTTGACCGCGGCGTTCACGTCTCCACGACAAATGGCTTTGAGTATCGCCGGCTCGACAGTAGGCAAGATCTCGTCGCAGTACATGATCCAGTGCTCGAGGGAGCATTTCTTGATGTACCAGTTGTTGGTGAGGTTCTCGTCATGGTACGTGGCTCGGATCAGAGGCAGCCATCCATATTCGTCGAGACTCAAGGCGAGCTTGGAGTACTTGGAGTGATCAACCTAAGTGAGCGTACCGTGTCAGTTCCTTTCCCACACAGCTCCATATTGGAGTTCTCACATGTTCTTGGGCCCTCTCTTCCCACTCGCCAAAGGGTATTTCGAATGCGGCGCTCATCTTTATCCTTGCGTCGTGGTCGGCGACCAGATGGGCGATAGAAGTGTGTGACGGGAAGCAGACGGCGGAGGCGAGGGAGTAATAGCCAGGAAGGAGCTAACAACAAACAATCTTGGTAGTCACGCTAGCGACTGCACGCGTCCAGGCAGGCGCGCGAAGAGATTTTCGGAACCCGTGACATCATCGAGTGAAAGGGTAGGAGCGACCCACTACTCTTCTTGTGTTCATCTCATCTCGTGCGTCTGCCGGCTTCCCGAAATCTGCGATGTCGTCGTCACTCGCAGGTGCAGAGGAGTCAATCGCTTCAAGAGGCTAAGGCTTCGCGCTGCATCAATATTTGCTGTGTCGATTTGAGAGTATACGGTGACACGAGAGTGTCTTGCAACATGGAAAGCTGCTTCGGCATGTTTGAAAGGGCTCACACAAGAGACCCAGCTCCATGACTTCTTTGGCTTCTAACTTCGGTAATTCTCCATACAATGCGAGATTATGTGTTTACTCGTGCTTCGTATTGTGGAATGAATAGCTAGCTCGGCGAGAAGACGCCATAGCAAGGTCTGTGATCCATTTTAGTGTTATAAAGACATCAAAAGAGTGGCTCAGACACATGAAAGGGTTTATCTCGCGTTTTGAAAGACAGACACAGGGGAAACAACCCCATCATGTTCTGTTCGATGGTTTTTCGTGATTACCCCCGAAGTGCGAGGACGTTTGGTGTTCTTCTCTTCTACGGCGAAGGGAAGATAGACGCCTAAACAAGCGAATGTCACGATGCCATTACGACGTTGTTTTGACATCGAAAGGATACTGCGACAGGTGCAGAGAGTCGCAGTCATAGAAAGTCGAGAACTGATTTTTGAAAGACCGCGCGGGGCCAGCTCATAGTAATGGCCAAAGTCGGGTTTGGATATTCATTAAATGTACAAGATGTTGTAACAGTCTCGGACTCTCTGCTCAATACATGTAGTTGGGGAATCATCAAGGCGGGGTGCCATACCAAGCTCCTGGCGCTGTTTTTGGAAGACGATACCATGATCGTTGATGAAGCCGACTTTGTAGGCGAGGATCACGCCACAGCAGAGCCGCACATGCATAAGACGGTCGAAGACCACGTTTTGGAAACCGAGAGAAGGACGCCAACTTCATGAGCGTTTGATCTTGTTCTTTTTGGCGTTTTTGCAAGTTGAGGAGAGAACGAAAGACATTCTTCGTGCGCTGCGAGGAATATATAAGATGTTTCGGAACGAGCTGCTTCCACAGCAACTCATGTGATGTCTTGTTACGCTGCGCTTGCCGCGGCGGTCAGCGCAAAGAACATAAGAAACCCGTACGGAGGTTTTGGAGAAGAACGAGCACATCAAAGCGCTCAATCGTCCATTTGGTGAATCAGAAGTAGAAAGGAGATGTAGTTCCTACCCTCGCACGCCAGCGAGAATATATAGTATTCTCAGGCACTCGCCAAGACATCTACGTCGCCTTTTCGCAGGATGCGCTTTCGGTAGTCAAGCGGCGTAGAACATACATAGTGAGCATGGGCTTTTGGAATATTCGCATTGCAGGCCGAGGCGAACACATCAAACTCTTGTATTGCGATTTTGGGTGGGCAGAAACGTATGTGCACCTCAAAAGCCATCTTAGTTTTGATGTTGAAAGCCCCGGTTGATGCCAGCATACTCCTGACCCTCCTCTATCTTTCGGAACGACAGGTGGTTGAAGTCATGTCGTCGCCAGGCTTCCAGTTTAGAAGGTTGAGGCCGCGCAAGAAGGCGAGTACATGTATTGGAGATGCTGGAATTTTGGGAAAGGCCAGCCAGAAGAAAGCCATAAGTTAATCTAGTGGTAGTTTAGAAGTTGAAAAGTTGAGAGCGCAAGGACAGGCGGAAACATGAATTCAACGGCTTGCTGATTTTGGGAAAAGCCAGGAGCAGGAGTCATTCGCATCCACATGGTGAGTTTTGATGGTGGCGGCGACAAGGACGGACCAGGACATGGCTTCCAAGTATGTTGATTTTGGAAGAACCAGAACCAGAAAGCGTGGCATTCTTCCTCTCTGGTTTTCGGTGTAGACGTCGGAACGAGAAAGACAGACGAACACATGGTCCTTGTCGCCAAGAATTTTGGAAAAGCCAGACCGGCGGATTCATAAAAACGTCGTGGTCGCTTTTGAAAATGAAGAAGTGGATGTGTGATGAAGAAGAGAAAGAGGACGGCGCAGAAGAGGGGTACTTATACCCCTCTATGTCCCGTGACTGCAGAAACAAGACAGGATGAGATGAACGCCAAACCAAAATTCCATTTATGGAAAGTACGATGCGCCGAACCTATGCAGAGAAACCAGACGACGCGCCGCCCACCTAGCCCAGAACCTATCCCAATACATGAAGTTTTCGCCGTACATACATCTTACAGAAAGAATACAAGAAACATGATTCATATCTTCGCCCCTTCATACCATCTTACACTCTCGCACTCCTCACCGAACTCCTCGGATGCTGCCCATAACCATAACCACCGTTCGGCCACCACTCGCCCGGCGACTTGCTCTTGGCCTTCGTACTAGCGTTTGCGCGCTTGTACACCTCGCGCCAGGGGTCATGAGCGCTCGATTGCTTGGTCATTTTTTCAAACTGCTTGATCTCCTTCTGGATCTCGCGGTTCTCTTGCTCGATGTCTGAGACTTCGTTGCCCGCCGTACTTCCACTCTTGCTCTTCGTCTTGCTAGTACTGTTGCTACGCGGTGCTGGCGTCGCACGCAGCGGTCTCAAGATGTCGCGCAACTCCTGATCACTCGATGAGATCTGTGCTTTGAGATACGCCATTGCTGTTGGATTGCCTACTGCGTCGCCGCGCGAGAGGGTAGTCATTATGGGAGTGCGGGGTGTAAAAGCGTGAGTGTACTTCTCCGGCGTTGGCATGTCGGCTTCACTGGGTACGAAAGCGGGATCAAGCTGTGCTTCTTTGCCCTTCTCTAACAGCGCCATGATATCCAGACTCTCACCATGCGGAATCTTCTCCTTGTTGCTCGGCGTGATGCAGTCCATGTCCACTTCTTTCCGTAACACATGATCGATGTCGACGGCGGAGAAGTAGGCGCAGGATTGGGGAAGCTCATTGATCCCCATCTGCTGACTGAACATTGCGCGCGTCCAGACATTGGCTACTTGAAGTGCCATCGCCGCTTTGTATCTGTCTTCTTCCTTGACGAGGTATCGGATTTCATCGTGGACTGTGATGGCGAGGCGCGCGTCGAGACCATATCGCCGGGTTAGGTAGTCCATAGACACAATGAGGAGATGAAGGTAGTCGACGCCGGAAGATTGAATCGCCCAGTTGATTCGACTCGTCATGAAACCGCCCTTTGACAAGTACCGCCGTTGCAGAGCTTCGGTGATGGCAGCGCCGAGGACGGGTGTGCGGGGTCGTTCCTGCTCAGCAAAGTCTTCCAACTTGTTAAATACGAAGGACTCAGTACCGCCGCGCCAAAAGGCTCGTTCGTGGAGTTGCTTGCGATTCGTCTTCTTGCCCTTGGTGTTCTTGTAGAGATCATCCGCTGTTTTGGAGGTCTGCTCGTCTGACAAGGAAGGGTTGAACTGGCGGAGAAGGGTCGACGCAAACTTCAGACCTGCACCGTAGATACGTCCGTAGTTGAAGACTTTGGCGTCGTTTCGCGAAATGCCCAGAATAGCGGCGGTCCGAGAGTGCAAGTCCGTCCCTGCTGCCTTGGTGCCCTCCAGCGTCATGAAGCCGACAGCGTTACCACCGTGCAGTTTGAACGTCGCGTCACCGATCAAACTAGCAATCCACAGTTCCTGCGAGTCGACATCTGCTCCGACAAAACAGTAGCCTTGTGGTGCTCGCACCATGGACTTCAGCTCTGATCCAACACGGTTCTTCTTCGCGTTACTAGCCGTGAGCCATGTGTTCTCGACTGATCTCCGCGTGACGGTGCCCATGGGTATAATCTGTGGGAGGATGAAGCCGACCTTCTTCCCAGCACCTTTGCCGGATGCAGATACGAGTTTCGGCGGATTAGGTACTTCCTTGTTGTAGACGACCATCTGATTCGTGATTCTCTCCCTCGCGCTGATCCAGTACGAACAAGATGCGTTCATCTCCAGTGCTTCCTTGGCATACGCATACTCCGACCCCAGCTTCCCCTTCTCGAAATATTGCAGGTACCCCTTGGCGAGTGGATTGGCGCATCTTGCCAGTGGTCCGTCCTTGTGCGGGATCTTGTAGTAGACATAGTCGCTATCGTCCCGAAGCTTCAGATTCTCTTCCTCAGACATATCCAAGACCTTCAGACCCTTGTCGTCGTAGGCAAAAGCCTCGTCTGCGGGGACCTTGTACGTCCACCCATGTATGTCCGACCACACCAGCGGATTGCCATCCCATGCAAGCTTCAACAAGATCGGCGTGATGCGCGTTCGTACGGTAAGAGCCATCGGGGCGTCGTTCTTCGCAAACAAATCCTTGTACCACTTCGGCATACCGGGCTTCTTCTGGCGCGCTGCTGGCCTGGGTGGATCGCCCTTCTTCTTCCCCTTGACCATCTTCACTTCCTGCCCCGACCAGTCCAACTGACTCAGCCAGGGATCATTCTCATACACCTCCGGCTGATCTTTGACCTCCAGCGCCTTCTCCGTCAACGCCACCAGTCGCTCCTTTACAGCATCGTCAAGCTGCTTATATGTCGCTTCGGCGTTGTTGATATACGCATCCCACGTCTCGTTGACAGGTAGAATCTCGGCAGCCAGGAATCGCAATGCGGCAAAACTGACAGGATGGGGACATGTTTCGAGGAACAGCGGAAAAACCTTTTGATATACACGATGCGTGATTTCTACATCAGCAGCACAGTAGGAAAGCAGGTCATCCAGCATATCAGTGATACTCGCACGGTCCTTCTCACCAAAGTACTCCCTCTGCGCCTTGTCGAGTGTGATGTTGCAATGGAACTTGGCCACGTCCCGTAGTGAGTTAATTGCGCTTCTTCCCATCCACAGCTCTTCTTCAGTCGGAGGAGCCAAGACCGTGGAAAGACCTGCATTCTCCTCGTCCGTGGCTGCCTTGTCTTGCTTCTCCTGATCCTTCCTGTTCTTCATCCACGACGGGCGTTGACGCGAGCACATGCCGTTGGAAGCTACATGCAGGGACATGGTATCGACGAACGCGTTTTTCGACTGCGCGATATTGTACTCCTCCGCTATCCTAGCCCTGTCGTATCCAATGTTGTGTCCGACGATGACGCGGGGGACTGAGGTGTCGCCGAGCGGGATGAGGTGGCGATCTGACCTGGTCTCGCCCAGCAGCCACGGCGATAACCAAGCATACCAGGCGGTAGGACTAGCGGCACATGCCATGCAGGCGAAGGGCGTCACTTTATACATGACTTCGGTGTCGAATGTGAGCATCGTCTCGTCGGGCGCATCCACGGCCTCGGTGGTGCCGTCACTGTTGTACTTGGTCCAGCCGCTCCGTCGCACCCACTTGGTTGGCTTCGGTGGAGGATTCGCCCATGCCAGCTTCTTTGCCATGCTCAAGTACGGTTCCGCCGTATCCATGCCCAGCTTGTAGAAGTGCTCGTCGAGGCTGGTCCCTTGCAGTTCCGGCAGGTCGAAGCCAACCGGTGGGGTCTGGTCCTGGTTCTTGCCGAGTAAGTCATGCCGGCTGAGGTGGTCCTGCGATAGTGCGACGAGTTCGGGTGGTGGTTGGGTGCTTGCGCCGGGGAAGACTTGCGAGTGGATGTGCGAGGAAAGATGCTGAACGCCGATGGGACTGAAGCGAGCTTCAGAGGGGACTGACAAAGACGCATTGACTGTCGCGCCACTCAGACTGCCCCTTGCATTGCTACCCTCCGCATCCGGGGATTGTGTAGACTGGACTGTGGCGAGACATCGTTTGGCGGCGTTGGCGAAATGTGATGGCGCATGGACGGGTCGCGGGCGGGCGGCGTGGGCGGCAAGGGAGCGACATGAGCAGCGCATCGTCAGACTGGAATACGGCGGTCACTGCATGGCGTCGGCGGGTTGAATTGTCGTAGTTGAGGTTGCAATTCGGTGTCGTCATGTTCAGTGTCTAGTTCACCCGCAGACTCTTGGCGCGGTGCAGTTCCCCTCAGCCCTACGCGATGCATGATATAGCACGCCCGAGCCCAAGAGCGGCCGCTGCTTTTGCGTCACCAAGCCCCCGGGACTGCGACACCATGCCCAGACCAGCAGCTACGCAGATGGTGAAGGAGCACGTTGCCCTTCCTGACCTGCCCGCCCCCTCGGCCTGCGCTCGCCACCATGTCGGCCGACCGCTCTCACAGGGACGACGATGACATAACCCACCCACTCGACGACGCCAACTTGGACACCCCCGAGAGCCACCACCACAACCACTACTCCCCTAACCACTACTCCCCCGAAGCCTTCGACTTTGGCGAGCTCTTCGGCCACTACAGCGCCCCCGCTGACGAGGGCCACTTCGACGACGTCTACCGCGCCCCGCCCGTGCCCTACTCAACCGGCTTCTTCGACCACATCCTCAATCCAGCCGGCCTCGACCACGGACGCTATTCACCCTTCGCTTGGCGCCCCTACAGCCCTTTCACCGGAGACATGCCGCCCGCCACACGCGCACGGCCTGACCGTCTCGCAAATGGCTACGTCGACCTCACAAGCGCCCCCGAATCACCGCCGCGGAGAAGGAAGCCGCAGTCGCCCACCCCGGGCCCCTCAGCGAAGCGCCAGAAGCGGGACGATGGATCAGCTGCGGAAGTCAAGCAGCAGAGCGCCGAGCCCGAGGAAATTGAAGAGCTCGACCTGACAGAGCAGAAGACGCCGCTGCAAGAGGCTCTGCAGAAGCAGCGCGAGGATGCTGTCAAGGCGCAAGCAAAGCCAGAGGAGACCGTCACCACCTTCAACTCGTTCAACTGCGTCATTTGCATGGACAACCCTACAGATCTTACGGCTACTGCGTGTGGTGAGTACAATCCATACATCTCAAGTGTTTTACTAACTGTTCAGGCCACCTCTTCTGCCACACCTGTCTCATGGAAGCCCTCATCGCCGGCGAAAATCGTACCGGGCCCCACGAAACGAAGCGCTCACAATGCCCCGTCTGCCGAAAGACGATCAGCCGAAATAAAGCGACGGACGTCATACCTCTGCTGCTGAAGAAGGGCCTGGCTACACAGCCAAGGAAGAAAGTGGTTGCACCAGCTGCAGCACCCGCACCCAAGGTAGCTTGAGCACTTGGATTTTGCGATGCTTTTGCCTTACTGGGCTTTATTCATGCAATATAATGCTAAGCCCTCCCAGCTAGTCAAGACAGCCAAGGCAGCCAAGAAACAGCCTCAACGCCTACCTCGAGCCACGACGCGTCGCACGAGACGGGACGACGACGTGGAGTGGGTGTGAGACAGTGGAATAGATAATACATCGGGAGGGCAATACGGGCTGTGAGAGAACGAGGGCTGTGATCAGGAGCTGAGGCTGGTCATGTTTAGGTAATCCACCATCGCGACTTCCTCACCAGCGTATCGATAGGTCGGCTGTCTACGGACTGAATACGCACTAGCGCCATCACGATGACGTACTTCAATATCTTGTACTACCAGATTACAGAAGAAGAAAGAACTCTGAACCCACCGAGTGCCCCCGTCAACTACCCATTCCCCTCCACCTCTCCATTCCAGTCAATTGTTCTACAATCTCATAACCTACCACCCAGCATGTCAGACCCCAAGAACACCTCCTCAATCGCCATCCTCGGCGCTGGGGATGTCGGCGCCACAATTGCCTACAGCCTCATCATGAATCCCGTCGCCGGTGACATCCTGCTCGTCGATCCCAAGGAAGAAGTCCGCGACGCTCAAGTGGCAGACTTGTCAGACGCCACCTTCCACGGTAACACAAGCACTCGGATAAGAGCAGGCACGCATAAGGAAGCGGGTCAATGCGATATCATTGTTATCGCTGCCGGTGCGAAGCAAAAGAAGGGCGAGAGTAGGACTGATCTGATCGGCCGCAACAAGTCGATTCTTGAATCCGCCATCTCAGACATGAAACCGTTCCGCGAGGATACGGTCCTTCTGCTAGTCGCAAACCCCGTCGACGTCCTCACCTACTTCGCGCAACAATACTCCGGTTTACCCAAATCCCAGGTCATCGGTTCGGGCACTTTCCTCGATTCCGCCCGCCTCCGTGGCATCCTCGCTTCCAAGGCTGAAGTCGCGGCGTCTAGCATCGAAGCGTACGTCTTGGGTGAACACGGCGAGAGCCAGTTCGTTGCCTGGAGTCTGGCTTCTATCGGCGGCGTTCCGTTGTCTGCTGCGTTATCGTCGAAGCAATCAGGCCAGCTAGACAAGAACGCCATTGCGGAAGAAACGAAGAACAAAGCTACTTCCATCATCGAGAACAAGGGCGCGACGAACTACGGTATCGGCGGCGTCGCAGCATCGATTTGTAAATCCATCATCTTTGATGAGAAGATTGTGAGGCCGGTTAGTACGTATCAGGAAGATTTAGAGGTATGTTTGAGTATGCCTGTTGTGCTGGGCAGGAAAGGAGTGGTGAGGGCGGTGCAGATGCCGTTGGATTCAGAGGAGAAGGCGAAGTTGGAAAGCAGTGCGAAAGCGCTGAAAGAGGTGATTGAGGCGTGAGGGCTTGTGTGGATCTGTTGATGGCGGGGTTGTATACGTCAGTCATCTGATCTTTAGCGCTGAGAAGATGTATAAATCGACGACTCTTGCCCGCTCTCCATCTCCCCCCTGTTATCTTCCAAAAGGCCTTTTTCCAAAACACAGCCATGTTTGCGACAATGGCTTGTCCTCCAAAATCCATTCACGTTCGGGCGATGACTGCTGTTCCTCCTCTCCTCGCCAGGGTATAAACTCCTCAAAAAGGCAAACGATCTGTCCATGTACTTGTCCGCAGTCTTTCTTTCAAAAACAGCACTTCAAGAGCGCTGAGACTAGTCACATGAGAAATCCAAGTGACATGTAAACTAAAGCCTACCGCCTACAACACCATGTCTCCGCGCTCTTGGCTCGTTTTGCAACCCATGTATCTGCCTGGGCCTATTTTGGAACGAGCATTTGGACGTATAAACTCTTCCGACTTTATAGCTTTCTCTCCTTCAAGGCACATGAGCGACCTTTTCCGCCTTCCTCCACATTACCATCTCCCCACCCGAGCCTATAGCCGACACTAAGTCGCCCCGGTGTATATAAACCACCTTAAGACCCCTCTCTTCCTTTCTTCATCAAATCCATGGTTCTTTTCCAAAAAGCACTGTGAACATCGGCATGTTCGCCGTCTCTTCCGCCCTTTCGCATTCAAAATGTTCCTTGGACTGAGGTATGTTTTATGCTCCTCCGTTCAACGTCACATATCTTCAAAATCGAGATCGATGCTGCTGCATGGGGTCCAAAATGCAGCAACAGCTTCGCATGTGCTACAAAATACTTGGAAGAGGATCACATGACTGCTATATTCCGCCCTATTCGACGCGCAACAGCTTCAGCGGCTCGACAGCTCCAATCGAAAACGAAACATGTGGTTGTTCTGTCAAAAGATCATGACGACCAAGGCATGGTTGTGGAGTAAAATCTGCCGTCCAAAACATCGTGTCGAAGACCTCATGCTGTCTGCCGGTGCTCCAGCTGCTAAGCCAGAGCGGGTCTAGTGTGTCGATGTGATATAAAACACACCTTCTTCGCCGTACCTCCTCTTCTTCATCACACTGCGCTACGCCTTTCTCCAAAAATTGTGACTGCAAGCTCGTATGTGGGCTTCTCCCTGCTTCTTTCAAAAAGTGAAATTGCACCGTGCACATGGTCGCTCTTCTTTGGCTGCTCGCTCTCCAATCTCGATCGATTCGGCACACCCCAAAAATGTCTAGCCGCAAGTACATGTGGACTGTTCCTCCAAACCCCCAATCCACTCTATCAGACACTATCTGTTCCCGAAATTGATAGCAGGGAATTTGATGAGTGCGGTGCTTCCTCCTCTCCAAAACCCGCGCGAATGCAAATGGATACCGTTGTTCGGCGGCGTCAATTGTTCCCTCTCCAAAAGTGTCGAAACTTGAGTTCATGAGAAGAGAAGAGTCAGAGCTTGACTTTGGAGCACCTGGATGTCTATATAAAACCCAGTGCCTTCTGCTTCTCTCTTCTTAATCACACGTCGCCTTCGTGGTACCTAAAAAGAGATTGCAACAGTACATGTGCGCTCCTTCCTTTTCTCAAAACTCGCGGAGTTTACCGACATGTGTTCTGCTCTCCTCTCGCCTTTTGAAGGACTGCAGCTTCAAAACAGGGAGTACAGGAAGTGATGACTTCGTCTCTGTCACGTGGTAGCCTGGAAGTATGCGCAATCATTTCGAGCGACATTTGTAAGGTTATGAGTGTACGTATTCCTCAACAGACCATGATACGTCGAAGATACATGATTACGTAGGCGCATGTAGGGGATTCAGTATGCTGTGGAGGCGTCTATCAGCGTCCTGGCGCGGCCAGTCCATGTACATGATCTCCAATACTCCGCAATCGAAAGCATGTGCGCGGGCGCATGCTGGGCGGCCTGCATAGCTGGTAGCACCAGGTGCGATGGTCAGTCGCAGCGGGCGAAGTTTTCGGTACGGGGCTGCAGTCAGTCGTCGGATGCAATACTTGGTATGGCCGCGAGGAAGACTGTGACACCTATAGCGCACTAGGCGGGCTAGAGGACGTGGGCCGTGCACAAAGTGAAGATGAGAAAGACCAGATACGGCGAGAACCTGCGCTTCCCAGCCCGCGCAGAGATTTTGCCAAACAACGACATCTGCGCGCACCGGGTTTTCAACTCCAGTGCATCGTTCCCTTCGCCGACATGAAGGGAGGTCTTCGACATCGTCTGCGTCGCTGGTACCGCGAGAAGCGCACCAGGTTCTCATCAAGCTCCAAGACCACACCCAGGTCAGTCACTCATCGACCTCGTTTCTATTTCGCAGTTACTGACACATCGCAAAGCTCAAAGATGCATTCAACCTCGCCAAACGACGCGCCCCAGTGTGGGCCAGCAGGTCCCAGCATCGCCAACAGCACATCCCCTCTGCTCCGACTGCCTGGCGAGCTGCGCAACCGCATATACGAGTACGCACTTCAGACCGACGACGAGTTGAAGTTCGACAGCGGTGTGAGGTCCTATGAGGGTGTGTCTAGCGACGACGGATTTGACGGCCACAACATCCCACGCTTCATCCCCTGCGGATTCTCCCGCTTAGACCACTTCAATCAGCTGAAATTGACCTGTCGCCAGTTGTGCAAGGAGACCGCGGGGCTGGAGCTCCAAGTTAATCGAGTGCACTTTATGACCCACTGGAGTGATAAATTCGGGCCTGGACAACTTTTCCTGACTTTCATCCGGAACTGCGCAGCGACTAAACGGGGATATTTTCGTGACATTAGCCTCTGGACAAGCACTCATAGACAGATGCCGGAGCTCAGTCAATCGCTTGAACCCAGAGATATCATGTTCGAGCTGGCCGAATACTGCCGGCAGCATCCTCATGTCAACATCGGCTATTTCGTCCCGTACTTGGACACAGCGTACTTGTGGAGAGACGTCGTGGCGCAGGGCTTGTTTCTAAGCCTGGTGATAAGCGGAGAGGATCTACGTTCGGTAGCAACTATCGCCCACAACAGCGCACTCGATGATATGGAGACTGCCGAGTTTTACAAAGACGCAAACGGCGCTGCGGTACTTCGCGTATCAAATTTGAAATTCTGGTTTGACATATCGGAAAAGGCCCTTGGATCCTTTCAGAGGGAACTTGCGACCGCACCCTGGCTTGATGCTAGGGTATGTCTTGAGTTGGCGACGAGGTGGATAAAGGAGGGTATCTGAAAGGATAAGGCCAAACGGGTCTGCCGCCTACATTGAGATGAAAACATGCAAAGTAGGTATTCCAACGTCAACATAGCCTCTTGGTCTCTCAGGATTCTTCGCTCGAATGGGGAGTTGGCGCTGTTGTTCTGGGGACGCGTGGGTGGAGGGCGGTGCGGAGAATGAGATCCCATCAAGCTTGAGATGATGATCGAAGCTTGGCACGCTAGCGTTGGCGCCGGGCATCGGCAGCGCCTCCGATCTTCTGCGGGTGTCCACATCATCACGATCACATAGAAAGATTCTAAACAAACTTCTTGTGCCCTTCAGCCTCGTGCAAACCAAAATGCAGTTTTTACATCACACTTACGATCTCAAAGCATGTCCAGTGTGCATCGTCGTCGCGTCGCGTCGCATCGCTGCTCAGCCTGACACTCGAGCTTAGGCGTTCACATGCTCACGCGACAGTCCCTCCTTACTCTCACTCTTTGTAGTGAACGCCTGAAACTCATGCCCTGAACATCGACATCATGCGCATCGGTCTTTTTGGCCTCCCTGTCGCCACTCGCATGCGAGAATGAGGTTTTGCGATACCCCGAATCATCAAGCATCAACGGATCGCACGCGTTTTCGATCCGCGCCCGCCCTCTCATGGCATGATACAAGTGTCACACTGTTTCAGCAGCGAAGCGTTTGAGCCTCAACATCACGTCCAAAAGGAGGATGGTAGTTCTTTGTGACTCTGCTCAACGTCCTCGGCCGAGCATGCTGAAGTTATCCACACAATCGGGTGTACTTCGGTTCCCGAGATCTACCTACAATGTGCTACATGGCCAGCCTTCATCGGCACTTGCACGACCCACAGACGCCCAGTTTGATCTCAATGTCGCGTATACAGATATATAGCATCTCAAAGCTTGTGGGGTGGTGAATGTTTACCACTTCACAGCCTCAGTCCACAGTATGGCAAACCAACCCTTCAAAGTCATTGTGATTGGCGGAGGGCCTACTGGGCTAACAGCTGCCCATGCGTTACACCTAGCCAACATCGACTTTGTCGTTCTTGAACGCAGAGACGACGTCATTGTCGATGTTGGCGCCAGCCTCATTCTTGGAGCACATGCGATGCGAATAATGCAACAGCTCGGTCTCCTTGACAAACTGCTTTCAATCGGACAGAGAGTGCTGAACAACAAATCTTTCACAAAGGATGGCAAGAAGTTCGCAGATGGTACATCCGTCCAGATCGTCAAAGAGAAGTAAGTCCCGGCCAACTTGCCAGCACTCTTGAATGCCCACTGATTCTATCACAGCTTCGGCCTTGAGCCCATCGCATTCCATCGCGCCGAACTCGTACAAGCCCTGCTCGAAGGCCTTCCTGAGGAAGCAATGAAGAAATACCATGTTGGCCAGAAAGTGGTCGACATCGAGACAACCGAGACCGGCGTCGTAGTCACCTGCGCCAACGGCACAACGTTTACCGGATCCATGGTCCTTGGCGCCGACGGAGTGCACAGCCAAACACGCAAGATCATGCACAATCTCTCAGCAGAAGACCGCTTCTCAGCCTGCCGCAACCCGGAACCGCCGTTCTCCGCCCACTACCGTTGTCTATGGTCCAACACACCGCGCCCATGCGCAGCTGGTCTGGGAAACAACACACAAGGGAAGGACCGATCGCTCATGTGGATCACAGGCCGTGAGCGTGCTTGGCTGTTGTTGTACGAAAAGCTGCCAGAACCGACCCAGGAACCGAAGCGATATACAAAGGAAGAGATGGACGAGTTCGCTGCTAGCTTCGCAGACTGGCCTGTCAACGACGACTTGAAGGTCAAGGATATCTACGATAGCTCGACCGCAGGCATGTCGAATCTGGACGAAGGCGTACTCGAGCATTGGAGCTTGGGACGTATAGTTCTCTCCGGCGACGCATGTCACAAGTTCACGCCAAATGCCGGACTGGGATTCACCAACGGTATTCAAGACGTCGCATTGCTTTGCAACCTACTACACAATGCGACAAAGTCAAGTGCGGGCTCTGATATCAGCTTCGACGCTCTCCAACAAATCTTCCAGGAATACCAATCTTCGCGGAAAGAGCCAACTGCGTTCGACTTTGGCGTCTCGGCTGCCGCGACTCGCAGCCACGCCTGGGCTACGCCCATCTACTGGTTTGTGGGCAGATTCATCTATCCGCTTTACGCTTTCCAGTGGCTCCTGATGAAATATGTTGTGGCTCCACGAATGAAGCAAAGTAGGGTGTTGGACTACGTCTTCGGCGAGGACCGCATCCAAGGCCGCATTCCATGGGCCTATCCTATCCACACGAAAAGCAAGGAGATGTAACGGTAGTGTGGTTGTTGTGGCATTAGTTAATAGTAATGGCATTCGATCTTCTTCAGCTTCGACGACAGTGAGTGATCGGCGGCCTTGCACAAGCTCTTCGTGGCTGACCGGATAAATACGCGTCAGAACCCACCGTCTCACACCACAGAACATGAACAAGCCAGCAAAACCCACCGAATCGAGTCAGGATTTCACGATCTCGAGCTAACACGTCATAGATTCACGGGTAAATAAGCATTCGCGCGCCGGCTCTTGGGGTTGGCAAAGCTTGAGTATTGTACGGCGGGGTACACTACATTCTTCCTGTCCAAGCTGAACGTTAAGGGCTAGCTCAGTAAGTCGCAGGCAGAATGCTCAAGCGCCCCCCGTCGGTAAGCAAGACATTCCCATTCACATAACCTCCGGCTCTACTAGTGAGGAATAGTATTGCGCCCGCCATATCCTTGATGTTGCCAGCTCTTTGATCGGGTATGAAGTCCCTTGGCCACGTCTCCTGGTTGAGCATGCCCGCGGTCATCTCACTGGGGTATACTGTCGGACGTTGGTAAGCAAAAGATGCATGAGTGAGGAGATGCTTCGACTTACAACCAGGCGCTAGCACATTGGAGCGAATATCGTAAGGCACTAACGTCGTCGCCAACGCCTTCATGATATGTACTGCCGCCGACTTGGAACCAGCATACGCATAGCCCGCCATCGGTACGCGGTTGAAAGCGCCCGCGCTGCTGATACAAATAACCTGACTCTTTTGCTCAATGTTGCCGGCTTTGTTGCCTTTGTCGAGTAGCTCAAGAAACGCAACGACCGTGAAGAAAGTCGATGTAGTGTTTACCGCAAAGGTTTGCGTGAACTCGTCCATACCCCAGTTCCATAAGTGGTCGCGGAATTCGGTGATTGATGCGCCCTTCTCCAAACCTTTGAGGGTTGGACCTTGGATGCCAGAGTTGGCGACAACAAGATTGACGTAGCCGGATTTGGCAGCGATGTGATCGACCGCTGCGGAGAGATCGGATTTGGATGTCACATCGGTCTTGAAGTAATGTATGTTTCCATGCTTCTAAAATAATGTGTCAGCATAGTCTAGACCGTGGTTTCACGAACATACCGCTGTGCTGGCTGCCTGCTTCAACACTTCCTCCCGGCGCCCTAGGATGTACACGATCGCACCATTCGCCTCGAGTGCTTGCGCTATCATCAACCCGATGCCTATTCATGAATTAATAATCCTGCATATAGGAAAGACCTCTTCCTTACCTGTTCCTCCGCCCGTAACTACAGCTACTAACCCCTTCACATTGAACAAGATACTCGGGTCGAGATCAGCCATGATGGAGGGTTCGTGTATTGGCAGCTAATTCAAGCTCTACCTTGTGTAGGAGGTACTGTTGTAGCGAGAGTGCGCGAGGTACGGACGGAGACACCGCAGCTCCGCGAAGTGACAGCGACGCGTTGAAGCTTACAGGTTGAAGCTGAGGCATGACTGTGCCCGCTGTAATGCCGGAAAATACCCCGCCCTAACGTCGCTAGGTTTCAGAAAAGCTGATCTCATTCGCTGTCGACAGACATTGCTCATTTTGTCGGCCTGTAACAAAGACGCATCTTTCAAGCTCTTTGGTTGTCGATATGAGTGCTGCTTGGAGAGTGTGGAATCTGGGTTACTGGCTTTTAGAGCATAATGTTGGAAAAGATAGCCCGGCTGCGAATCATCTCAAGACACGCACTACTGTTTATGACATACTGAGAGTTCAGAGCAGGTGACATCAGGCCGGGACCAACGCGCACCTGGCATCAGTATCACGAACGCGCAATCGTGGTGAATGTCCAATTAATGCAGTTCGACTTCGCGTTGGTCGCGCGTAGTGAAGTGAGACCAGCTGTCGCGACGTTTATAACGCCTAGCTCAGAGGAGCAGTGTTGGTGTGCCATTCTTGTAGGTTGGTGTCGAAAAGAAGGTGGTGATGTTGCGATGGAAGGGTGCGAGCCTCGGATGACACCCTGGAACGCGCTAGCACCGCGTGGGGTAATTAGCGGCACACCTCAATGGGCAAATGCGGGGGTCGCTGCCTAGTCGGCCAATGCTACACCGAGTTGTCCACGATACGGCGTCGACGTCTTTCAGGAACACGTTTACAAGTTCAGCCTCGTGACTTTTGGCTTCTTGAACATCAGCGACTGCTTCATTCTCACCTTCACCTCACCTATCCCGTTGTTCATCCACAATGGGTCTCGCCCCGATCGAGTGTCTACCCGTCGAACTTCTTCAACCCATCTTCATCGCCACCGACCATAACATCGCGCTCATTCAAGCTTCGCATCACATCGCAGCACGACTGTCATCCGAATACATCTACAACTCAACATGCGACTACTACCTCACTGAGGTACGAGGCAAGCGCGCCGAGCAGACAGCGGCTCAAACCTTCATATTCGCCAGCAGATGGATGACGTGGGATTTCTTCAAGTCGTGGATCGTGCGACGATTTGAACCCGCAGGATGTCTCTGTGGCCTGACGACAAATGAAGGCTGCTTCGATGCGCAGTGGCCGCCCGACTTCCAAGATGCCACACAGATGGTCTTCTCTAGAAGTCATTTTCCTCGGCTCGCTTTTGTGAAGGGACGCCTACCGAAGAAGCTATTCACGGGCTCGTGGGCTCAAGACAAAGTCGAGTTCTTACGATTCTTACTCTGGATTACAGCGATGACTGTCGACTGGACGAACCCTGAAGTTGCGCACGCGGCTGTCGCTGCAAGAAAGAATGCCATGCTAGAACTCAATCTTGAGGCAGTAGAGCTGTTCAACCACAATCGACGCCTAGGCCGACCTGCCGACCTGGACACAGTGCGATTTGCTGTTATCGAAGCTGGCTGCGACCGATCCATCGTCTATGACACGCTAATGGCTGCAAACATTCGGCATGGACCTGGACGCCTACGATATTCCGCCGAACTCTACAAATGGTGTCTCTCTCAAGTAGCGGAAGGGAACCAGAAAGGTCTGTGGCTGCGGATGAAGCTTGAGGAATCGTGCATTATGAGAAGTGAAGGGGAGGCAAAAGAGGCACCTAACGCAGGTCTCCTCATGGAGTTGAATGCTAGCACCAGAGATTACGATGGTGGACCAGAAGATACACTTACAGTGAACGATCTTCGTTGGAATAAGGTATGTTGCTATTTCCCTATAAGACTCTGCTAGTTCCAGTAATTCCTCGCCTCATCCAGGAGATATCGATCTCCTTCCCAGTAGTGGACATTCGCCAAGGCCGATCATGAATTGCAATCTACCAACATCAATAAAGAGACGCGCAGGACTAAGCGTGCACTAGGCGGTCCCAGACAAAGGATGGCTCATTTCCAGGATGACGGGTTACACACGTCAGACCATCAATCATAACATCAGTTGGCCCGAGGTCGTACGCTCCCCGGGGTACTGCATGTACCGCGGTCACACCTGTCCTCGTCGACTACATTGCTGGGTTGAGCACAACGGAGCCTCACGAAGGGTTGAACTTTGGCTTTCGCCGCCAGCGTCTTGCACCAACAAACAGATGATCATGCGTCGCATTGGGGAGACGAAGAAGTTTTAGGACTCTTGAAATCATAGCTAGCTGGGGTTAACACTAGAGACATCTTCAACATTCCGCAGTGCGTCAGTCTGCTATCGCCGGTGTTTGATGTCCAGCGATTATCCAATTCCACACACTGACACCTCATTCCAGCCTCATCGCTCGTTCGGATGGTTTGCCGACATTCTCCCGCGACGATACGGCATACACGGCACGACGAGAGCAGATCTAGGTGACTACTGGCATCATCTATATGGGCAACGACACTTGACTCGCGGGGTTAGTCAGGCGGGATCACCAGTTCACGATTTTTGGTTTGACATGTGGATCACGCAGACGAAGAGTCGGACTCATGAGCAGAGTGGATAGTCGTGACAAGTTCTTGGGTCGCTGCTATTCTCTGACTTGTCATTCACAACTTGCTCGAACTATCACGTCCAGTAAAGCCATCAATCGGCCTAATCTTCACCAAATCCGCCCCATCTCTCCGCCCATCGACCATGAACTCTTCGTATGCGGCAAATGAATCCCAACTTTGCAGTACGCATTCGACACGTGTACTTCTCGCTTCTCTGTCCTCGACGACTGTGAAAGAGTTCACGCCTTTCACGCTCTTCATCACGATCTGCGACAGCTCGCTCCATTTTTCGGCTTCTTTGGTGGCGGATGTGTCCGGTTTGGAGGGAATGTTAATGAGAACGATGGCCGGATTTGATGAGATCCGTACTGGTGATGATGTTTTCTTGGTGATAATCGGGCAGTTATGAACTTCTGGTGGCTGAGCAAGGACATCTCCGGTGGTGAATAGTTGTATCAGATCTTGTACAGGCTTGGTAGTCAGATGCGCATCACTTGCTGCTTGGTTTGCGTATCTAGCACGGTTAGCGACATGGTAATCCATCCGACTTATGAAAATACTCTTCAATCATATATATCTCAGTCCCCAAAGCATCATCCACCGGTAATGCGCAGACATACTGCAAGACCTCCGGCTCGTGTGGTGTTGTGAACTCAATGATCTTGTGAAACGCGTCGATGGCTTTTTGCCGCGCAGCTGAGTCCTTGAAGACCAGTCTAGCGGTTGTGAGAATGGCTGTCATCTTTAAGCTTGGGCGCAGATATGTGAAGATCGTTCATAATCGTTTCAATTGTTTTATGGAGGTGGATGGAGATACCCCGCAAGCTCGGGATACCAGTTCCGATGCTCGGAATAGCCGACCCGTACCTGCAGCGAGGCGCTGGTAATGCCATGAGAGTCAAACGTTCCAGAACGCATATGCGAGGTAGACGACGACATTGATAATGCGGTGCTCAATTGAGATGCATAAACGAAGTTGAGAAAGACATAAGTTCAAGAAGCTTGCCGTTACCTACGGTAACACACCTGAAGAGAGAGGCCCACTCCTAGAATCCACTAATATTGAAGACCCCACGCAACCGATGGCATCTCTGAAACCCCGATCACCCCGTAACATAATTTCTTCAAATAGGCCTAGAGCTTACATCGACGTGAGGTCACCTGTCTGCATGTGTCTATGTTGATGTAGTGTGCATATATGTTCAATTTTTCCCAAGTTGACGTGCAATTCTATGACCCCTTCGTCGCGCGCACGACCCACAATGGGTCCAAATGATCTGGAAGTCGCTGCGATCTCACAAGTACCGTTCCTTGATCATCAGTAACGCGCATGCCATTCTCATCCCTCGCGCAAAGATCTACAATCTGGACGTTCTTCCACCCCGCAAAATGCAAATAATCGCCAACAAACTCCAGTCGCGAGCGCTCGTCCAGCATCATCCACCTTCTGACCACTTTGTTCGGGAAGCACCGATTGCTGATAGCGAGATGAACGCTCCCACCCTCCTTTGTGGCTTCCAAAAGCTTCTTGCAGACTTCGAGCGGGTTGTTGAGGTAGTCGATACTGACAACGCACGTCGTTGCGTCGAATTGTAGAGCCTGGCCGTCTTCCCATGCTGTGCGTACATCGTGTGGCGGTTTGTTCAGATCGAGCACACGCCAGCGGTCGGGGCCTTGAAACACGCCATTGACTGCCATTTCCTCCTCATTGAGTCCCACACCATAAACTTCCAAATCTCCCTTCTGAATCGCTTCTTTCATGGACGATGGGTAGAACGACTTCCAACTCGTGCACATATCCATAATCTTTCCTGTCTTCGGTAATACAGTATCGTAGTAGTGTGTCAATCGCGCTATCGATGGGTCGTCAATATGCGTGACTAGTCTGGGCTGTCGGTAAAATACGCTATCGTCGTTCTCGTCGTATCGCACGAAGTCCGAGTCGGTATACGGCCAATTATCGTATGTTGGGGCATATGGGGTTGCGGGGAAGGTTGCGGAGGACATGTTTGCGACGGTGTAGCCGGCGAAGAAGTTGAAGGGGATAGAGCGGTTAAGTGAGGAGTATGCGCGCCATGGGGTGGGGAGGTTTGGTCTGAGGCTGCGAAGATAGTGAGCGACTGACATGGGTTAATGAATTAAGGAGGGTGAAGCGCTGAGAGTGTGCTGAGAAAGCGCGTTAGGTTGGTGTGGGTGCAATGCGGGTGATGACGTCATGACACGCGGACTCACGTGGCGACGCGAAGTGCATCTCGCTGCACTATTGCGGGGGCTTGTCATCCTTGAGGGCCTAAAGTAGTCAGCGCCATGCTATTTCGAAAGTTTCCGTCCATTACTTACGTTGTAGGCAGCGAGGAGGTCCTCGTATTCCTCACGGCTCACATAGCCGTCATGGAAGGCGCGTGCCTCCTTCGCGATCTCCAAAATGCGCTTTTCGCGCGCATTTCGTTGCCGCTGGAAGTACATGTAGGCGCCCAGCCGAAGCGACAGCACCACCAGGATCCCGAAGACCCAGACGCTGCCCATTTTGATGTTTGAGCGCTACGTAGTATGAAAAACGAAAAGACGTCGAAGAAAAAAAGGCGAGGAGACTGCGAGAAGGTTGAGAAGACGTTCGTTGCTACAGAAGAAGTGCAAACATGCCTACGATGCGTTTTTATGGAGGTTGCCAGTATGTTCCTTCCCTCGTTACTCGGCTCACGACTTCTTCGTCCCACGCAGCTGAGTCCAAAGACTCGGTCGACCTATGACTGTTAGGGAAGGCGCATGTAAGCTGCCAAGCCACCACCACGTCAACCTGAACATCCATTCATCGCTCTCACTCTTCCACAATAATTGCAGCTATTCCGTAGCTAACAGCACCTCCTTCAGTAGGTTACCAACCTTGCGATGCTATTCTTTAGCAACGTGACTTCCTGGTTGGCACCTTTGCTCGGCGTCAACAGCTGGATCAATGGATTTGGCCAGGTGCTACCACCGCAGCGGGAGTTCTTCTACGTTGGCGGGGAGTATCAGAACCTGTCAGTAAGTCACGCGAAATTCGCCACCGCGCTCTTTCCTCCCAACTAGATACACTACACCCTGGAGGCATATGCTGCATCTTACTGCGACTTCCTGCAAGACAAGTGTCGTGTATAAATTCGGATGCAGTATCTTTCGAGGACAAGCTAGCTTTCTCGTTCTAAACTCCTAGTGAATGCTGACCGTGTAGATAGGAAATACTACTGCGCAGTACATGGTTAACCAGATCTATGTCGAGAAGCTCACCCCGGCAAAGCCAACCCAAGACTATCCCCTCGTGTTCATGCACGGAACTGGTCAGACTGGAACAACCTTTCTCGATACACCAGATGGTCGGCCAGGCTGGGCTTCGTTCTTCTTATCGCACGGCTATACTGTCTACCTGAGCGATCAGCCATCGCGCGGTCGTTCTCCCTGGTTGCCGGATACAGGTACGATGAAATGCTCCAGTACTGCTCTCATCGAGCAACTCTTCACTTCAACGACATCGCATAGCCTCTGGCCGCAAGCACAGTCGCACACCCAATGGCCCGGGACTGGCAAAGCAGGTGATCCGATCTTCGACGCCTTCTATGCGTCTCAAGTCCAATACCAGGCCGACAATCTGATATCCGAAGCCGAGAACGCCAAAGCCTACACAGCTCTTCTCGACAAGATCGGCGGCCCGTCGCACATCATCGCGCATAGCCAGGCTGGTGCCTATGGATGGCGAATCGGAGACCTCCGCCCTCATCTAGTCAAGAGCATCGTCGCGCTCGAACCCGCGGGCCCACCATTCATCGGAAGAATCTTTGGATCAGGTCCTGCGCGACCTTTCGGCATCACTGAGCTCGAAGTGGCTTACGAGCCGTCGGCGGGACCCAATGCGACGTACATCCAGACTGTTGTTGTTCCTGCAAGAGACGTCAACTCGAGTGAATGTATCATGCAGGATGAGCCGGCGAAGCAGCTGGTAAATCTGGCACAAATACCGGTGCTGACAGTGACGTCCGAGGCGAGCTACCATGCGGTGTACGATCATTGCACCGTAGAGTACATGCGGCAGGCAGGTGTTGACGTGGAGCACATGAAGTTGAGGAACGAGGGTTTTCATGGCAATGGACATATGTTCTTCATGGAGAGGAACAGTCTAGAGATCGCTGAGAAGGTTTTGGCTTGGTTGCAGAGGCACTAAGCTGAGAGAAGGAGCGTGCAGCCCACCTTGGCGTTGGGTCACCTATTCACATGTTCTCATCCTGATGTAGGCTGCAGCCTTATTCAGGTTCTTCCTTGTGTGGGTGCGAATGTAGAATACGTTAAACACCGGCAGCATGTGATTTCGAACACGTTTCGTCTAATGGGAAGGAAAAGGGTGGCTGGGAGATGATCGGCCAGATGACGGCTAGCGCACCCCAGAAGAGACTAGTCTCCACAGCGCCTTCCCTTCCGCCCATCCAGTTGTCGCACCTTCTCATCTCCTCAACATCCATCACACGACAACCCCAGTCGCACAACGCGTTTTCTTCCTGTCTATTCGCGTTCGGTCTGCCGCATATCTAGATCTTCATCATACCAACACGTTTGCGCAAATTGCTCCCAGATGGAACTCGAACAATGGTCCCGCCCCGACCCATGATAGCCCGGCCACTCACAGCCGCCATGATAGAAGCGCTACCAAATTGGGAGACAGTTGCTTGCAACATTCATCGCACACGGGTCTCGTCGAAGACGAACCATGGGAGACGAGACGCTAACGTTTGCCGAAAACTCACAACCTACAAAGACTTCTACGAGCCCATAGAATTTGTATTCGCGACCAACTTCTTTCACAATGTGCCTGAACATCCAGATCACCATCGCGAATCCCCTGGATCGCCCCCGTCAGGGTAGCAAACCAGATGCCTCGAGCCAACATGCATCAAACATCAAAAAGTCTGTGACACGCAAGAGCAGCAACAAGACTGTGACAAGCAGTACCACAGCGCCCGACATACACTCTTGGTTACAGAACATTCCAGGACCGACAATACACAGCGAAGACCCGCCTCCTTATACTGCAGAGCAGCCAAAGTCGCCCGAACAGTCATTACGACCACGCCAAAACCAGTGTTCGACGACTTCTCAGGATGAACCAAAGCTCGCCCCGGCAGCTACAACGCGCAGGCTAAAGTGGAAGAAAGCTATCTTGGCCATATGCGAGCACAAGGCCTTCACATGACTCAACTGCGTAGCCTCTATAGCAAATATTGGCCTTGGCTATGTCGATGTAGCCGCCACAGTTACGCAAAGCAGGGCGTAATGCCTCCCTATATCGAAGTAGAACGGAGCTCCAACCGCGCAAAAGCCGTATCGCATTTCCATCTCTTGTATCGCCCCGATGGCATTCTGTTATCTCTGCAAGACGTCCAGGAGGCACTCGCTGCCTGGGACAGGCCTGTCTGCCCACACCTCAAGATCAACGACATCCGCGTCTTCACATCGTTGACGAGGCATTTGAGTCTTCCGACCGAATGCTTTCGAAGAGATCTCAACAGGCATGGTGAACATGAGAGGCGAGGCAGCGGAACCATTTTGCAAACCAAGAATATAGAACTACTGAGGGAGGCGGAAGGACATTGTGGTGAGCTGCATTGCGACACGCACTTCGGGTTGGAATGGATTTCTGACGGTCGTGGGATTGGATTTTGGGTAATCCGACGCTTGGGAGCTATGTGACCCTCGAGCGCTGGAGAGCTCCACCTTCGAGTTGTCCAAATACTTCAAAGCTCAGCCTGGCAGCTACAACGCACAAGCTGAAGTCATTGGAAGCCAATTTTGGTCTACGTAGCCGCCACGCGCATCTCCAGCGGTCACGACAGCGTTCGACCCACGCACACAAGACTCGCAAGAATACCTCCATTCCAGTCATTATACCGGAATAATTCGAGGCCTACGCCATCAAACCTCCACAATCCATGGCGGAGGTCGACCGGGTCTATTTCCAAAACTACGTCAAGGAGGAGACATATTAAAAGAACTGCATGCACAAATTACCAGATCTAACCCAGGCGTATACGTAGACACCGCCAACACACTCTCTTCCAGTGTGAAGTACTCGAATGCGGTATATAAGCTCTCAAATCCACGCTCTTTTGCTTCTCCACAACTACCACTACCACTACTACATCAAGCAATACTACCAAAACCACACTACCAGTTTCAAAAGCCTACCAAGTTTCTCAACAAATCCCCTCCCAATTCAACTACCACTTCCGCATACCACCGTACTCAAAAGAACCCTTCCTCGAACCACAAAACATCACCATGTGCACCTACGAACCAGTGTTATACATGGGCTGTGGCCATTCCAAGAACGAGTTCGTCAAATCCTGCCTAGGAAAGAGAAACGGATTCGCGTGCTCAGAGCCAAATTTTCTTAGGGCGAGAAGGAGCACGGGGAAGTGCAATAACCCCTGCAGATGATTGAGGAGAGACCTTCGTCATTTTCCTTCAGGAGAGAAGCGACGATGAGGACAGGAGGGTAGCGGGATGGAAACGCGATCTGTTTGGCGGATGACATAGGACATGTTTGATTGATGTATCAATGAATGAATGAATGATGTACGAAATGCTTCTGCTATGGTCTGCTTGTGATGATCGACTGAATTTAGGGTGTAATAAAGTTCTGACAGCTTGATCTTTGGATATGCGATCGAAGAGAGTACGAAGAAGCTTATTTTGTGTGAAGGCCTTGCCGAATACATGAGTCTCGTTGGAGCGTCTACTTCATGTTGCACGTCCACGTATCCTCCAGGAATAAGTGTGAAACTTAGGAATACAGTGTCGCTGTGGTCGCCACTTGATCAAACCGAGCGTTCACATCGTGCGTTCTCAGGAATAATCACAAGATGTCAACATATCCATGTTTGATGCTTCAATTATCAACGATCATGAAGACACGATCAACCATTCGTGAAGCTGCATTCCAACGAACATTTTCCTGTGACAGCGGCATGAATGTATAAAGCCTTCGATCTCCTTCTGTTTTGACACACAAATCATACATGCAGCAAAACATCAACTTCTATCATACCAACCATTCATTATCAGCAGCACAACATCCAACACACACCCAAGCATACCATACATCAAATCCAAAGCCTCACACATCATCTACGCAACTCCTCTAAAACCACCATGTGCCGAATCCACAAAGTCATATTCAACGGCTGCGAGTACAAGTGCGAAGGCTCACGTACGATCGTCACATGCCCGACCCGCTGCCCGGGGCATGCTTGTATAAACTGGACGAAGTCGGGCAAGGAAATCATTCAGGTAAGGGCTCTTCCGCTATGAAGAATCGTCTGTGCGAGACAGGAGCTGACCTGGTAACAATTGTTAGGTTGCAGATAAATGCTCAGGCCATGGCGGGCCGGTAGAGATCACGGAGGAGGTTGAGAAGAAGTGAGGCGAGTCTAATCGGTGGGTGGAGTGGAAGAGTCAGGTGAGAGAGGTGATTGAGCGGAATGGGTGAAACGGGAGAGGTGGATGGATGGGATGTGTCACGAGCGATGTTTAGCTGTTGAGTGTGCAGCGTAGTCAGAATGGAATATGCCAGTTGTATTCGACCGCCAACGTATCTTGACTATTCCGGAAGGTACTCGGTGCCATGTGTCTTTGCCGATGTTGATGGAACATACAGCGCAGTGCTGCAGACCCTACTGTCAGCGGAGTGACTTTGAAGAGTCCCCAGTAGTGACATGCGCGGCGTCGCTCAAGATAAGAAGATAGCGTGGACGAGACGAGAAAGTGTGATGTCGGACGCGGCCGGCTCAGATATATTGTATATTCCGTACTGAGTGCGATGTTGGGGTATATTCATGTACCGGCTGCAGGATGTCGAAGCAGACAAGAAGCGTACTCTCACCTCTCACCATGACGTATGCGCAGGCGAAGGCGACAGCAGAGACTGAAGGTCGCGTAAGTCAAAAAGCTTGCTCCGTCATCGCACGGATAGCAAACGCTCATAGGCGGGTCGTGCCTGCCTATCTCAAGCTCTCAGCACCTTCAACCAGCGTCACCCACAACACCATCGCCATGGAACTCGGCATGATCCCCACATCGCCAGGTAAGTCGGAATACTTCGGCGCCCCATCGAGGCGCGCGTGCTATACCAGACATGCGCATTCATACGAGATCCGCGACACTAACAACTGGTGTAGTAGGCAACGAGTACTATGAAGTACGCGCCATCCCCGGAAAAGGCTATGGATGCATCAGCCTCAAACCCATTCCGCGCGGTACACGCATCCTCGCGGAGGATCCCCTCCTGATCGTCCCAGTTGGCGACTACATGCTCTCCGATGTTCAAAAGGCCTTCGATAGCCTCACACCCTCGCAACAGACACTCTACTATACGCTTCACTCCAGCCATGGCCAGGATCCGAAGAAATGGCCGTCGCGCATCCACGAATCAGTCCCACCCCAAGAAGTTCTTCGAATCAAGGAACAACACAAAGCGCGAACCGATCCCTCACCAAGTCTGATCAGTATCTTCCAGACAAACTGTATGGAGATGAATGCAGGCGCCGCAGTATTCCCGCACGCCGCCCGCTTCAACCACTCTTGCAACCCAAACGCCTGCTTCTCATGGAACGCCTCCATCGGCAAAGAAACTATCCACGTCATGAATCCCATCGCCGCGGGCGAGGAGATTACGCTATCTTACTGCGACATGATCCACGACAAGTCGCTCCGCGCGTATGAGCTCAAACACTACGGCTTCACCTGCGATTGCCCGGCCTGCAGCGACGATGAAGAGGACGAGACAGCGTTTGGATACCAGAGTGCAGAGCGGCGATTCCGGTTGCAAGAGCTGGAGCGTGAGACGAGATTCTTCCGTGGTGCAAACCTGGAAAAAGGCGCACAGCGAGATGACTTCGTGAAGAAGCTGTTGCAGTTGGCGGCTTTACACAAGGCTGAAGGGGACTATACCGCCAGGCTGGCAAATGTGTAAGTGGCAGTCGGCGTGACTACCTCTAGGCTGACTTCAGGATTTCCCCAGGGGTTGTGGAGGCCATGTCGTCGTCAAAGTGGTCTTTGCTCTTGACGTGTTTGCTAACTTTTGGCCAGATTCCTCGATATTGCGCTGGTCTGTGAGCTTAGGGAAGACCTTGGTATGGCGGAATTGACTGCGGACAAGGCTGTGGAGATCAAGAGGGACTGCCAGGGGGCGGACTTCCCCAACTATAGCAGGTATACTGACGTGCTTCATCGGATCAAGTCGAAGGTGGCTCTACGGGGCTGAGGGGAGGTGGGGCTACATGGGGCTCTGTATCGGGAACGGGCGTATGGCGGACTGTGTACTATCAAAAATTAGGAAGTGCTTCTTAGTAATGGCGATGATAGACAAAATGGAAGCGAAGGATGAAGTGCGAAGCCACCCGTCGTGATGTTGTTCCAAGAATATCGCTAGCGCACCTGCAGCCGCCCCTGCGCGTACCCTGAGACACGGCAAGCCTCACGCCAACACGACTGACGGCTGCCAACGCGTCAAGCCCACCGCATCTTCACTTCTCGCGCAAGCAACCATGCGCAATGCGAAAAAGAAAGAAGACCTAGTACTGGAAGCGGACGCCGCTATTCCACACAAGCATCACGGCTAACACGACAGCGGGAGCTAACAGGCAGGTTTCAACAGGCGCTGACGTCGCTGCGTGTACCTGCGTCTCACAGCGCGTCGCAAGTCTGGCGGTGTTTCGGGTCTTTGTTCAAATATCCAACCCTTCCACACCTCGTGTACTTGCCGACATTCTATACTTGCTAACCGGTAGACTCCATTTACGCCCTTTCGTATCGAGAGTGCTGCGCCCCCCGAGCGATCACCATTTCAGCGGCTCTCTAGCTCCGGCCCAGCTGGCATCCGTGAGCTGAGTAACACCGGACAGAGATACATCACAACATACGCGCCCGACCTCCTGACTCACCTATCGCAAACTTCTCACCGTCACCATGGAAGAGTCAGATATCAAGAAGGCCGCCGAGGTGCCTGCGCCCATCGCGACTTCCGCACCGCCGCTGTCAACATCGCAACTTCCCTCACCACCCCACTCACAAACTGGCCACCAGGCTGATCCCAAGATGTCGGTCGACGCCGCAGACAGTATGACGCCGCCGTTCTCGCCGTCGAGCCAAACACCCGTCTTGCAGAAGGAACAGGAGGAGTTTGAGGGCACCGTCGACGTCAACAACGACATCCCTACCGACAAGGACCTGAGCAAGGTGGAGGACCTGCTGGTATTGGATGCGCAAGGCCAAAGCAGGCCCTTCAAGGAGCTATACAAGGCGCCGCATGTCGCTTCGAGACAGCTGATCATCTTCATACGGCATTTCTTCTGCGGCGTAAGTACACTCACACACCATACAGACAGAGCTGACCCACCACAGAACTGCCAGGAATACCTGCGCACGATCGCCTCTTCCATCAAGCCCGACGACCTCCTCGCGCTGCCCACGCCCACCTTCATAACCGTCATCGGCTGCGGCCGCCCCGAACTCATCCCCATGTACACCGAGATCACGGGCTGCCCCTTCCCCATCTACGCCGACCCCACGCGCAAACTCTACGACCATCTCGGCATGACGCGCACCTACAATTTGGGAAGCAAGCCTGAATACATGCAGACCCATGTCCTCATAAACTCAGTCCAATCCATCTTCCAATCTCTCGGCACCGGTCGCAAGGCGCTCAAAGGCGGCGACTTCAAGCAGGTTGGCGGGGAGTTCCTGTTCGAGAACGGAGAATGTACGTGGGCGCACCGGATGAAGACTACACGGGGACATGCGGAGCTGTCAGAGTTGAGAAGATTGATCGGGCTGGATGACGCGAGGCCGCCTGTGAGGAGGAAGTGGAGTCATGATGTCAAGGAGGACAGCAAGGGGAAGGAGAGGAAGAGGGCTATGAGCTGGGGCAGACTGCGGAGCAAGAGTAAGGGTGGAAAGGACTTTTCGAGGGATGCGAGCAAGGGGTCGACGCCGGAGAGGATACTGGAGGAGGAGGAGCCGCGGAAGATGGTGGGTAGTCCGACGATATGAGTATACGTGTATGAGGTGTTTGGTGTTTGGTTCAACTTGGCTGCATGGTTCTCCTGGCGTTACTGGTATCTGTCTACTGTGCGTGGTCTTTTCTGTCGGCTCATCCCTACGATATCGGCAAATGAAAGCTCTTCAATTTCAGTCACACGTGCGCCGAACGATATGCTATCGATACATACCACCTCAACACCATGAATCGCATTGCTAAAAGCCGTATATATGTACATTACCCTGTCGTATACACCGTCCGGATCCGGCAAGTAGATCCGCCGCGCTCAAATGCCGAGACCATGACATAACACCTCACTTTCTCCACAAGTGGCTAAGATGCCCGGCCCACGCACCATCCCAACCAATCACCGCGCAAAATTCAGCAGTTAGGCTTGGAGCCGCCAACTCCGAACCAGCTACGAGTTTGAGCCTCAAGTCGCGAGCGTTACGCGCAGCAGCACCGAGGCGCGTCCGACGAATCGAGGGCGAATGAGGGGCAATGGAGGGGCAGTTATGACGATTACCTATCACTGCGACCAGCCCCACAACGCCTCGTACAGAAGCTACCGGAGCCGCTCGAGCTTTCTGGAGTAGTGTGTTATTTCCCCTCCCGGTGACGGTATTCGTATATATAAGAGCTGGTACTTTGTTACTTCCTCTCGACACACGTTGAAACTCTACCCACGTACTACTGAACCGAGACATTAACGCTACAATGTCTGCTGATACCGTTGGAAAGGTATGCTGAACCCCGCTCCTGCATTGCGAGCTGCGCGACGCGTTGAATTGTTGCTGACATTGCTATTCAGACTATTACCTGCAAGGTACGTACCCTCGAGCTTCTGCCTCCTACGCGACATCGTCATCGCGTCGTGCTTCATTCTTCTGAGCATCAGATTCCATCATCAAGCTTGGCATGCGGATCCGCAGAAGATTCGCGATTTGCGATGCGCGATGACGCTGATGTTACCGGCGAACGCGATCTCGGGAACAACAGCCGACGAATTGAAGTCTGACATCTCCGCAGGCTGCAGTTGCTTGGGAAGCCGGCAAGGACCTCTCCATCGAGGAGATTGAGGTTCTTCCTCCCAGGGCACACGAAGTCCGCATTCAGATCTACTACACCGGTGTCTGCCACACAGATGCCTACACACTCTCCGGCAAGGACCCCGAGGGTGCCTTCCCCATCGTCCTCGGTCACGAAGGTGCCGGATACGTCGAGTCAGTCGGTGAGGGCGTCACCAACGTAAAGCCCGGCGACCACGTCGTTGCCCTCTAGTACGTTCACCCCTCCAAGTACTCCGTTTATAGCTAACATGAACAGCACCCCCGAATGCAAAGAGTGCAAGTTCTGCAAGTCTGGCAAGACCAATCTCTGCGGCAAGATCCGCGCCACACAAGGAAAGGGTGTCATGCCCGACGGTACCTCGCGCTTCCGCTGCAAGGGCAAAGACCTCCTCCACTTCATGGGCACATCCACCTTCTCGCAATACACCGTCGTAGCCGACATCTCCGTCGTCGCCATCGAGGAAGACGCCCCAATGGACCGCACCTGCCTACTCGGCTGCGGAATCACAACCGGATACGGTGCCGCCGTCATCACCGCCGGCAAGAACGGTGTAGAAGAGGGATCCAACGTCGCCGTCTTCGGCGCTGGCTGCGTCGGTCTTTCCGTCATCCAAGGAGCGGCCAAGAACAAGTCTGGCAAGATCATCGTAGTCGATGTCAACGACGCAAAGGAGGAGTGGGCCAAGAAGTTCGGTGCCACACACTTTGTCAACCCCACCAAGCTCGGCAACCAGTCTATCCAGGAGAAGCTCATCGAGATGACCGACGGAGGCTGCGACTACACATTCGACTGCACCGGCAACGTCAACGTCATGCGCGCCGCCCTCGAAGCCTGCCACAAGGGCTGGGGTGAGTCCATCATCATCGGTGTCGCAGCCGCCGGCCAAGAAATCTCCACCCGCCCCTTCCAGCTCGTCACCGGCCGTGTATGGAAGGGCTGCGCATTCGGTGGTGTCAAGGGCCGCACCCAACTTCCCGGCCTCGTCGCGGATTACAAGCGCGGAGACCTCAAGGTTGACGAGTTCATCACCCATCGCCAACCGCTCGACAAGATCAACCAGGCTTTCGGTGACATGAAGGCTGGTGACTGCATCCGTTGCGTCGTCAACATGCGCGAATAACTACGCTCGGGCCCCACGCCTAGGTTGTGATAAGGTTGTGTTTTGAGCGGATTTCTTTCCTTTGTTAGATGTATCTACGACGCGATGCTGGGGATTAGAGAGCATGGCGAGGTGTTGATGATGTAGCATGAGTCGGCGTTGATGTACAAAATGGAATGAGATATGATACCATAAAATCTCTGATGTCTACATAGCTCTCGTTATTACCAGAGATCATACCAAAGTGCTACATTTCTGAATACATGGTACTATCCCTGTCGATTTCACCCAGCTCCGAAAGGTGTGTAGTCGGTAGGCATGTATTTGGAAATTTCGGTGGCTCCTTCCGAAAGTATCGTATCCGGCAGTCATGAGTTTGGATACTCGTTTGGCGACTTCCAAAAGATTTGTCCTCTTCAAACATGGTTATGTAATGTCGCTGGCCTATCGAGAGCGAGATGTATGCGTCTGGGTAGTTTTGCCGTACCGCATTGTAAGAGGGCCCGTGCGCGTGAGCATATACTTCGTGGTTGCTCCTTCCTTCTTCTCTCAACATCAATCCTTCACTTTCACTCGCCGTTTTCCAAAATTCTCAAACGACATGTATGGCTGCGCTGCCTGTCCCTCCAAAAGGCGTTGGGACGAATACCTGTCTTCAGCTTTTGATTCAAAATACTTCGAAGTCGTTAACATGTCTGCCTGCTGGCTTCCACTCGAAAATGTTACGAGAATCTTACCATGTCTGCCTTCCGGCACCAAAATATCACGAAAGTTATACCATGTCTGCGGCTGTCTCTGCGCCTCTGATACCAACACATCACCAAAGCAACACGAAGGTCTCTACGACATCCGTCGTCTGTGGAAGGCTGACAAATGTATCGATGCCGCTGCGCCTCAACATACCTCTCGTTTCGCCTGGATTTCCACAGCGACGTACCAGCATCGAAGAGCTCGAGCTGTGAGTCACGAACGGATGTGGCGGCCTGACGGTGAACCCCATCGTCGCGTCGACCGTTCTCACCACGACATGCAATGTCTGGTCCGGCGGCGCGCCTGCGAGGAAGACGCTGGGCCAAGTTCCGCGGGATGACGCGAGCTATGCTGAGGATGGTGAGACTCATCAACGCGTCGGCGTCTGTCACCACGACATGAAGCATTACTGTCTTCTGCTGCTGGTCTTTCCTAACACACCTCACCACGACATGACGCTTTCGAGTCTCCGGCGGTCCCTTACACACCTCACCACGACATGCAGCATCGCCTTTCCTCACTGGCGGTTTGCGACGACGCACTCACCTTACACACCTCATTGCCTCCTCTCTCCGGCCCTGCCCTACAACAAACTCGCCTTACACACCTCATCCTCTGCGGCTGTCCAGTCCTCTTCCTTACCATAAAATAACGCCTTCAACGTATCGCAAGCAAGCTAGCAGCGGGCTTACGCTCAATAGCTCGTAATAACAAGGCGACTCGACTACTTACACAACCCAGCTAGACTACCGAGTCGTCTGCGACTCTGACGGCACCCCACAGCACACCGCACCACAACATGCAGCGATATCTTCGCTTGGTTTTAGTCTGCAACGGCCTAATCGTCTTACACACCTCGATCCTACGCCGTCCGACTCTCTTCCTTACCACACTCCTGTCTTCCCGCCCGCGGTCGCATACATAGTTCTGGTTGGCTCCTTCAACGATAGATTTAGGCATGACGGGTTGCGCGCACAAGACCGGGCAGCAATACTTGTCTTATACAGCGTCCATCCTCCGGTTCTCCCTGCGCAAACGCGTCCCCATACGCCTGGGGTGTCATCAATGGTTGTGGCATTTTTCCTACTAAAATGCTCACGATATATATTTCCAAATCGCTCATTCCTCCACATACGACCATAGGACAATGAGAATTAGGCTTCCCGTCCGCTCAGCCATATACAAGCATTGTACCGGCGGATTAGTAGTTAGGTGGGTGACCACTAGCGAATCCCCGCTGTTGTATGTTTTTGCCTTCTTTTTTGATATTTTTTTGGTGGTGGAGACGGACGGTGGGCGGTGTGGGGCGGTTCTTCGGCTCAACTTACGCATCGAAGGGGAAGCAGCAATACTCGCCTTACATGTCTGGGGGTCCGGCGCTTTCTTCTGCAGAGAGTAGCCGGACAGGACGAGCTCAAGACTTGGTCTTCTCGCTGTTCGGCTTACCATTCTCACAGCCACTGCTTCTAGCCGATGGATTGATTCGGAGGCGAGCGCAGCGATACCCGTCGTCGCAGCCATTGTCACGCCCTTCTCGTTCCATGGAACCCCCGAAGACTGCTGCGCCTGGCCGATGGACTAATTCAGAGCTTTGGAGACGAGGGCTCTCCTGTTACGCCTGATCTCTGAATCTCAGATATACGTGGCGCAAGAAGAAGGAAGCGGCCTGGCTGATTGAACAGTTCGGATTGCGTGGGTCAATCACAACAACGACTCAACGCGGACTTGCGGCGAGGACGAGGACTTGGCCACGCTCAATGGCAATGACTCCGACGAAGCAGGCGCCCTATCCGATGGACAAATTCGCTCGGTAGTGGTTTCTGGGTGCTATCGCCTCCAGAAGTCGACTGAACCTGTTGTTGGTCTTTGGCAGATGTTAGCAATGGTGGTCGGCAATGAGTAGGATTTATATATCGCCGGAAGGCAGAATAGAAGGCGCTGAAGAGCATTGTAGATCACCCATATCTGCTAATTAAATGAATGATAAAACTTCACGAACCATTGACCCTCGTCTTGCACCTTCCCGTTCCTTGCGTGCTTGCTCTATTGACTGTTTTCAGCAGAGTTTGTGGCTCTTTCGAGGCACTCCCACACTGTGATGACGATGAATGATGGGCTGGTCCATCTATCCCTGGAAAAGAAAGATTGAGACAACAGTGACTGCAAATGCGCGTCGGTTCATGTTCCAGTTTCAGACGTGAGACCGACGCGTCGCGTGAACTTATTAGCGCTGACTAAGACCGACCCTGAGCGGCCATTCGACACCACTAGCGCCAGCGTCTCCGCGTACCTTGCTGGTCTTGCACATTGGATGCATGCCCACCACCGCCAAACCTTCACTACGCGATGAAGTACGACGTGCGCAATCCCGACCCGGAAACGTTGTCGCGAAAGGGTCCTGAGCCGCAATAAACCAGATCCGGCAGGAGGCTTCTCTAACTCCTTGCCACACTTCACGACCTCATCGCTGCGAATGCGCGTCGATAATCCAGACACGGTCTTCCGAAACTCGTCGAAGCCTATATGTATCCCGATAGTACGTGCGCCACCCGATACCGTTCGTCGCTGCACTGCGATGCTCCCCTCAACCATCGACTACCTGCCGAGGACGATGCTACACCTGATGGCAGGAGACGAAAGAGCGGACGGCCGACATACATGAGGCTCCCAGTGGAAGGTCTTGATCACTAACAAGACGCACAACTGGCGACGGGGATAGCTACTTTCGTTGCTTACGCCGAAGCTAGTCCTCGTGATGGGACGCGGTGACAGGCTGGTACCACTCATCACCAAGTGGCAACCACGGGCACACTTCCTGTCAAACAATGGGGGCAGCTACAAAGACAGTATCAAGTCACTGGTCTGGCTATTGCAAGAGCCGCCGTCCTAGACAGATCCAGAACGACGAGCTCTGGAAGAAAGGCAGTGACTGACTCTGCGGCCCTTCAATGTCAAGACTAGATATCGCCCCTGACTTCTGATATACCTGGATCCTGGCGAGTGGGACTGGACAGAGTTCTGGCTCACATGATGTGCATCTAACGGCAACGGCCACTGGGTCTAGGAGATTCTGGACTGACAAGCTCTCCCCGCGATGCCCATTACGCTGGGACCCTGGAAAGCACGTGTCATGACCGTGAAAGCTTGACTGACAAAACAAGCAAGCTAAGCCAAAGCTTGGCTAGACACATCATGTTCAAAAGACGCTTGTCGCTCTTCGCACAGTAAAGCGACGCTCTGGCAGATGCGGAACTCGACTCAATTCGCACCGATTTGCCCGATAATCACCACTAGCAACACGCATCGGGCTTCGCGATACCTAGCATCGTTGAATTCCCATCGATTCATACGGAATCCAACTCGTGGCAACCGGGCAGCCGTACGAGTGGTGTCAGGGTGTGTATATCATGCAAGGTTACAGGGATATCCTAATTCAGGTCATGTGGATTCAACGCCGCCTCCCGTTTTACCAAATGGCTCCCAAGATACAAGGATACATCCAGGAATGGTATCGTCGACTTCCACGACTGGCAGGTACACCGGAACAACACCGGCGTCCCACTCTTACAACTTAGTTGCGACCAATCAGCGCATCACATGGCCGAATACGGTTCGGGCCGTTCACCAAGCTGAATACAGCGAACGTAGCTTGGGCACATGAGCAGTCCGTGACATGTTCGCGATGGCTTTGTGTACCATGCCGGCACGGATGCGATGTTTGTAGATCTCCCCGTGACTTCCAATAAGGCAACATATACGCCGATCTGTCAACCATGGTGATGGTTACCTGGGTATGCTGGTCTATGGGTACCTCGATGGTCTGTTATGCGGGTCATCGTCAATGGCTGCAATAGAAGGATCACTAATGTCCAGTACCCCTTACCACGACAGCGCAGCCGACTCAGTATGTCCCCACATGGAGTCAATTTTGTGTCTTTAGCTTAACGTGAGTAACGATGAAACCAGTCATGCCACCACGCCAACTGAAGAAAAGATTGAACGCCCTGGAGTCTACGTTGACGTTGGATCACCTACTTTGCAAGTTTTTGGTTTGATGTAGTCTGCAAACGTCTACTAACCTGCAGGTACACTTCCCGGTTCTTGTGATTAGTAGTCGATAAGATGAGACTATGTCGCCTACAATCTGGCAGTGTCACCCCTCGGCACGTTGTCCGGTGCTCTTCAAGTAGCTTCAACTCGGCTATCTGTGACTAGAGCGGAGCCTCACCTACTTCAAAGTCCCACTTCTAACCCAAATTAAAGCCGAAAGAACGAAGGAAATTGTAAACGTGACCTCTTTTTGCCGCACTGTCCCCTACACCGCATCTCTGAGTGGCCAGCATGACGCCGTTGCAACCTCTCGGCGATACTACGACAGCATCACGTTGTCATCGCGCGCTCGATGTGCGTGGAGAGAGCCGCTTCACCACCGTTGATGTCTATATAAACAGCAAAGAAGGACACTTGAATACTCACCATCCCACGGCTCCTCAACACTACAACACCACAACAACCAACCTTTACCATGAAGTTCGTCACCACCCTCCTCGTTTTCCTCGGTGCCGTTGCCCTCGGTGAGGCAGCTGGCTGCAGCGGAGCCCGCCAATGCCAGTGTCTCTTCAACGACGGCTCTCACTGCTGCCTTTACGGCTACGTACGTCTTTCCTCCTAATGCATCTCCCATCTACTCCCTTCTTCCCTTCCTCAAACTAACGACTCTGGCAACAGAACGCCCAGACTGGCGATACATCCGACTGCACCGCGGTCTGCTCCGGCGCATCTCGTCTCCTGCAGAGTGGCGAGAACACTCCTACCAAGTGCAATGCTGGCGGCAAGTTTGCTTGCGCTGGTCTAATCACTGCTCAGGGACGCACTCCTTGCTATAACAACAATGAGAGTATGCTATCTCTTTCTTCTCTCCAAATACTGATATGAGCGCAAGCTAATGAGACACAGCTCCCCCATAAGCGTCTCGTTGTTTTTCATAGGATCGGATGACAAGGTTGTGATTGGAGGAACGGGGGTTTGGGACTGGATTTGGATGGAGGTTTTTTGTTTGCCGTTTGTATTGAATCGATCACTCGGACCTGCTCGGACCTGCTTTGGCTTCTTCGATCTGCTCTTTCTGGTGTACGTGCTGTCCCCCTCTTCAATTCAGCCATTTCCACGTCATGAAATGCCGTGTTTCCAAAAAACGTGGTATACCCCTAGCAATCATCACTGGATTGGTGAAAAGCTTTTTTTTTTGGGATCATTCACCATTACAACTATCTGTCTTGACGTGCATATTCGCGCAGTCGAGCTGGTGGTTCAGCATTCGGGTGGGCGCGTTCCGGTCGCTATGAAACACCATCGAAACGCGATACGCCACAACAATAATAGCCACCTCATCCATGCATCTTACCAATCTTAGAACCACCTAGCGCAGATCCAAAAAGCTTAGCCAGACTTCATGCCTGATCCCGCAGGCATCAAAGCCAAGTGTCAGTTCATACTAGACAATCATTGCATGTAGAGAAAACTTAAAGGTATATCGTATATTCCAAACTAATCATTAAGGAGCGTAATTGACCAGGGTTCCCAAGCCCGAGTAAACCACGCAATCCACCACTTCCACGCAATTCTATCATACAATACCCAGCATTGACAAGCCCATCATCTGCGCGTCACAGACGCCGCCAGAATGACAGACAACTAGCTCCACCCCACACTAACTATTCCAAACTATTCGAGGTATATACAACCCATTCCATTACCGTATCCATTCATCCGTCTCCTTCGTATTTATGTTGTTTTGTAACCGATCGTGATATTATCGTCGTAAGATGCTGAGCGATGCGTCTAGAAGTCCTCGCCCTCAAGGAGGTCGAGCTCCTCCTCCTGGTCGTCGTTGGTGAGTGCGGGCTGGTTGCGGGTAGCCTCACGCTTGCGCTGGGAGGCGCCGCCGGTAAGAGCAGCAGAGCCGGTAGTAGAACCAGTGGTAGAGCCAGTGGCACCAGTTGCGCCAGTAGCACCGGTAGCGCCAGTGGCACCGGTAGCGAGACCAGCACCAGTAGAAGCACCAGTAGTAGCACCAGTGGCGCCAGTAGCACCGGATTGAACACCTGCACCGGACTGAACGCCAGCGGCGGCGCCAGCGTTGGCAGCGGGCTGAGCACCAGTGGCACCAGTGGCTCCGGTAGCACCAGTTGCGCCAGTTGCTCCGGTCGCGCCAGTAGCACCGGTAGTAGCACCAGTCGCGCCAGTGGCTCCAGTAGCGGCACCGGCGTTGGCAGCAGGGGAAGCAGCAGCGGGAGCGGCGGCGGCAGGGGCGGCAGCACCAGCGGCGGCACCGGTAGCAGGAGCGGCGGCAGTTCCAGAGGTGGCGGCACCAGCGGCACCAGCGGCACCAGCAGCGGGAGAAGCAGCTATGTCAAGTTAGATACTGAAGTAGAGATGATTATGTGTGAAGAACTTACCAGCAGGGGCGGCACCGGCAGCGGGAGCGGCACCGGCGGCAGCACCGGCGGCAGGGGCAGCAGCAGCAGCTCCAGCCATCTGGACGGGGACACAGCCACCGAAAGGTCCAGCACGAGCAGGGTTCTGGCAACGGACCATGCAGACGTTGCTCTGGCCAGCGACAGTTCCTGTGCAGGTCATGCCAGCGGGCATGGAGACGGTCAGGGGAAGATCCTGCATCTGAGTGTCCCGGTTGCGACCACGGTCGTTACCAGGAAGGTTGGTGGTGACAGTGGCGGCTTGCCAGTTGGTACCAGTACCAGTAGCGTCGACCATGCAAGTGTAAGGACCGGCACCGTCAGAGTTGACCTGATGGACAGTCATCATGACTGAACCACCAGCAGAGACCTGAGGAAGAGTGGCGCCGTTGAGCTGCATGACCTGAGCAGTACCAGCCGCGATGTCGTTGGCACCTCCACCGAGTGTCTCACCGCAAGTGTCTGCGGCGTCACCACGGAAGCGAGTGGCATCCTGTTGGAAGGGGTTGCGGTTGGTACCGTCACGAGGAGTGTTGGGGTCGACACCGATGGCGGAACCGGCACCTCCTGCATCACCAGTAGCCTTGATGATGGCAGCGTGGCCAGCCACGAGGGAAGAGGAAGCCAAAAGGCTGATGGAGATGGTGGCAATCTTGGAGAACATGTTGATTTTGTTGATTATTGTCTGAACCGGTCAGAGAAAAGATTAGGTAGTGAAGTGAAGAGGTATTAGATAATAGAAGAGAAGAGGAGTGGTGATTACTGTAGTTGCTGGGTTGGGAACCTGTTGCTTGATGCTCTTCTAAGGTTGCGAGGCCGGTCGTCTTTATACAACGTCTGGCAGCACAGGCAGACACCGAGAAGGGTATTCGGCATCGTGACCAGCATCGACTTTGGTTAGTTCCAAGGTGGTGAGGCGCTCCGGTTTGGCCAAGACGTGAGAGCCTGGGTATGATGGAGTTTCAAACCCGTCGTGGTCACGAAGAAACGTTGCATGAGTTGCGGAGTCGCTAGATGAAAACGTACGAAACGTGTTTGCGGCAACATCAAATCCAGAAACATACTGCAAACATGACTCTGGGTGTTGGATCTTCGACGTTGAAGGTGATCTGGCAAGTGTACCGAGCCAATCTGGTGTGGAGTCGACATGATTACTGGAGACTGAGACGAATGAATTGGTGTCGATTCCGGTGATGAGATTGTGTCGGTAAGGAATTAGCACCAACTTGTCGTAGTCAGCAACAGCACACAGTGTTGCATGAATCGTCCAAAGTTTACCGGTGGATAAACGGACTTGTGGCTAGGGCGAGTAAGGGCTAAGCATTCGGAAGTCTGAGGTTTCAAAGCTTGGCAGTGAACACCAATGAACCCTTGAATCCATGAAACTGAGAGTGGCTGAGGCGGTGGACGTTTATGCATGCTATTTGGGGTAGCTGACGATGTTCGGGCGACTGCCTTCAAGAATGCATCGTTGACTTTGTTTAGATGTTATCATTGTAGAGATGCGTGCAATTACGCTGTAGTCGAATATATGTCGAGTCGTGACTGCGCAAGTCCGTCGATCAGCCGTACTGCAATAGCCACGATGAAGATGTGCGGCAGGGTGCTAGGCGAATGCAGACCATACCTGCAGATGGTGATCAGGGTGATCAGGGTCTCAGACTGGCCAATCCAAATCAACCCGGTGTTTCCATATCTTGAAGCACGAGAGCGGTCAGTTGAAAGTTTCGTCGTTCCCTTCTGGGAACAAGGTTTCCTAGTGGCACATCGTCGGTTTCAGGGATGTTGATACTGCATCTGGGGTACTTTCTGCCTCCGGCGCGACCATGATCCGGCCTGAGTGTTCCGTTTGTAGCTGCTGGTGCGCGACTGGGGTGGAACTGGTGGCCGCGGCGGGGGTGTTGTGAGGTTGGAGTGTGGTTCTGAGGCGCAGAGGACGGCCACCAGCGGCTAGGCCCGCGCATTAGTCAGGGTCTTGGCAAACCTCCGTGGTGCCGACCAACCGAGGCGCGTCTCACAACACCGGTCGACATCCGAATGAACGCATTTGGGCTTTCACGTGCGGCGGTCGTCGGCAGCGATGCAGCATCTTCTGCTATACAACCGCAGCTATTAAGTGCACAGCCACGACGCAGCATTGGTACGTGATCTTCATTGCAAATTCTGACACACCTGCCAACTGAGGCGCTAACGATTGTGGCAGTCTGAACGAAGCCATGTCCTCAGCATAGAGTTCAGGTCACATGCGGTGCGTATCGGCTGCGGTGCCTTTCCATTGCAACGCCGAAGTAAACGCCGCTCGGGCCCCGGTCTCTGTCGCAACGTGCCTCATATCTTTCGAAACGCCTTAGCAGTCTTCACCGTCCCCAGTCTATACAATGGCGAGCAGAAAGAAGGGAGGTTGCAGCCGGTGTCGCGACTGTACGGTCGACGATAGAGCTGGAGAAGCCTTCCCGACCGACGCAGAGCCGACGTGAGGGCAGGCTATGATGTCTCACATGGTCGCCTCAGAAAAGCCGCAAAGGTTGGACAGGGCAGCTACTATGATGCTTCGCTGTGGTATGCTCGTGGCTGAAGCTGAATAGCAGTATTGTGTGTTAACATTCTGCTAAATGCATCTCACATAATCATGACAGCCGGTATCGTCAGCGCCGTTGTCGTCTCCTATCCCAGCGTCCCCAATGGATACACATCCGGAATATTCCCAGTATCCGGCTTCACAACCGGCACACTCTCGTACTTCTTCCCCTCTACCATCTCTCTCGCCAAAGCCGGACTTCTCCTCACCTTCAACAACTGCTCCATCGCATACCCAATTCCCAACAGCTTCTCTTCTTCCCATGGCCTCCCCAAAATCTCCATGCCAATCGGTACGCCAATTGGCGCCTCTTCACTCGGATCGGAGAAGCCCGCTGGCACGGTAACAACAGGTGTACCTGTTAACGCGGCCAAGATACCGTTACGCCCAGATTGTGACGGCGAACCGATCTTGACAACGAGGTTCTTCTGCTCGGGGTAGATGATTGCGTCGAGGTTGTTCGACGTGAATGTGTTGAGAAGAGCGAGCCTGAGATTGCGGATCCCGGCTTGACGATCGTTGTATGTAGCGTTGCCGGTGGAGGATACGAGAGCGGTGTTGACATACTCGTACTGAGAAGGGATGATCAGAAACTCCCCTTCAGAACCATTCGTGGCTTTGCGAGAATATAGGTCGTTTAGTGTGCTAGGATGCTCGCCTTGAAGGGAAGGACGTTCTAGATACTGGTCCATGAGCTCGCGGTACTCGAAGCGTTGAACGTCGTATGCGGTCTGGATGGCGGTCGCGTTGTAGATGGTCTCGTTGATGGATATCAGTGTCACACCTTCTGCAGTGAGACGCGACATGACGGAGTCCATTGCAGTATTGACGGGTGTGACTTCGAGGGAATCGGTGCGGTTGAAGAAGCCGTTCAACACACCGATGCGCAGGCCTTTGAGTGAGGTGCTGGAAAGCTTGGAAGCGTAATTGGTGCTGCGAATGTGATCTGGAACGAGTGCGGTGTCGTTGTCGGCTGCATCATATCCTGTTGTAGCCATGACGGTCAGAGCTGTTGCGACGTCTTTGATCGTTCTCGCGATGGGTCCGATAACATCGTGTGTGGTTGATATGGGAATGATGCCGGTCCGGGTGATGAGCCCACGCGTAGGCCGGATGCTACATAGTGAGTTTGCAGACGCTGGGCTGCGGAGTGAGTTCACTGTGTCTGTCCCGGTGCCGAATACGCAGAATGACGAGGCGACCGCAGCACCAGTCCCACCCGAACTTCCACCTGGTGTTCGTGTGGAGTCGTATGGATTGATAGTCTGGCCGCCTAGAGAAGATACGCTGATGCCTTCCAAGGCCAGCTCATGTAGGTTGGCCTTGCCTAGAATGATAGCTCCTGCCTTCTTGAAAGCAGCCACACTTGGAGCGTCTTCAGATGGTTGCGAATGCGCCAAAGCCAAGTTTCCACCAGTGGTCGGCATATCCGCTGTATCGTAGTTGTCTTTGAGCAGTATTGGAACGCAGAAGAGTGGCCCAGTAGCATTTCTGGTCGAAAGCTGCTCATCGAGCTCATCAGCGATCGCCAAAGCATTGGGATTTAGCGTAATGATTGCGTTCGTCCGGTTGTTGTTGGCTTCGATATTGGACAGGAAAGAAGATACCACTTCGCGGCATGTTGAGAGTCCGGAGTAGAGCGCATGGTGTACCGAATCGATGGTCGCTTCCCGCGCGTCGAAAGGCATGTTTTGCCCAGCCACAATGTGGCAAAGCGCTGCAAATGCGAGGCTTGTGAAGTGCACCATTCTGGATAATGCTCAGTCTGTGTACCGAAGGCGCGGACTGCGGACAATTACCAGCTCACCGGAAATGCCATTTATACATCCTCTCAACTCAATGGCTTGTCATACATCACCGCGGGTAGTTATCGCGACTGCAATTGACGCGGAAAGCCCATGTTCGCATGTAGTCACGATGCTTGCTAATACAGGTGCCGATGTCTTGTTCCGATCTTATCGCGGGTAGCCTTGCCCAAACCCCGAGCATCGGAATGACGTCGTTGCCAAGACCTCATCCACCTTCCTCATCAGTTCACGTACACCCAGCCCTGGAGGTAGCTACACATCGGTTATATCTCATCACCTGCCTCGTTTTTGTGGCATATGTTTGGCAAAGCTTATAGCTTATTATCGCCTTCCACCTGAGTCGCAAAAGTAGTGTGACCATATCCTGCGCTTTAGCTCAGATATTTGAAATTGGCCTCGACGGAAACATGGCCCGAAGCCATCCCTCTTTGAAAGACACGATCAGCGCTGCATTGTTGCATCTTTATATCTTGGTTCCTGGTAAGCTCTACGACCACGACGCTTTCCATTTCCGATCCATTTAGTACACATTACGGTTCCGTCAGTCATACAAGCGAGCGTACCGCTTTTCGTACGCATGAATTTCGCTCCTGGACGATTGACTTTGACAGCAGAGACACCGACATATACGTCAGTGCTGGCATTTTCAGGTGTAAATGAGTGTTTTGTTAGAGTAGAAACGAGCATGAGTCGAACTGCGTTTTTATACCTAGGTACCCAGAACACGCTATAATCTATTTTGGAAGGTACGTTAAGCCGTCCCGTGATGATATCCTGCTCCATCAGCATATGGAGATAGTTTCAATCCATGCTGAATGCATATGAACTCTTTCGTAATCATGAGCCACCAGGAAGTAACATGTTCTGATGATCCATGATTTTCCAAGGCCGGGGGATACAGCACAGCACATGACCAATGCATTGTGAGCATTTGGAAAGCAACAGAGGCAGACAAACCACATCGGTCGATCGTGCCTGCATTTAGAGAAAACAGCAAGTGTTTGTGATAGAAGAGAGGAAATAGAAACGAAGGCCGGGGTTGACTTTATGTTGCGAGTTAACACTAAGGCGAGCAAGGCCGAATTGTCATCACCACGCATCATGTACCCTTATGTCGTCTGCGTCGTACCCAGCCACCGATCAAGATATCATTCCAGCTCGTAGTTTTCAGAGTCTCGCAACACCGCAAACATGAATCCGTACATCTTTGGTTTTGAACAGCCAGCGCTCGAGGGATTAGCTGCGCATGTGTAATTGAAGTTACGGCGAAAAGGCATCTCGAGAAACACATGGAGACGATGCTGGCCAGATATAATTAATGGCCATTGAAGTGTGTCAATAAATTCGTATCTTGTGCATCACACGCGCTTTGACAAATCATAACCGCGTTCTCGTTTCATTTTGAGTGACTGACTGGACAAGACGTCAGATCATGGGGTTGTTAAATGTTGTTTTGGTAGAAACGTGAAGGTAACGTGGTGCAAGAGTGAAGAAGAAAGACAGACAATGAAGTCTTTTGTAGTAAAGCCAAGAGCGACACGCGCAGCCACGTGTGAGGAAAGAGCACTGATTTGAACTCTGTGTCCATGGAAATCTCCAGAAGTAGACATGATTTTGAGGTAGATCTTTGGACTTTTGTTCCACCAAAGTGGCGTTCGCGCAACTCCATGAAGAGGAACATCGTACATTTCAGCTGCCGGAAACCGAACATCGTGAACGTCTTTGCTATTTTTGGTAAAACAGTAATTGTTTGTGTGATGGAGAAGACAGGAAGCATAGTCACTGAGAGGGCTTTATATAACAATTAGCGCGAAGAAGACGAGCGAAACGGGTAAGGCCCATTCATGCCCGGCCGGAGCAGTGGGAGAGGCGACAGTGCATCGATGACTGAGATAGCTACGATGCGTGTCGCGTTCTGCGAAGCATTAACACTGGTAGAAGTAGACACGATCGTACAAGCTATCTAGCTGTTAGCATTCAATAGTATATATATGGCATCTTGCGACACGAGATCTAGCTAATCCTGCAGACGCATGGCATGGACGTGACCTCTCGCGATGTCGCCTGCACGGGGTTGTCAACGATTTCGAAAGGAACAACAAGCTGTCGTCGGATGGTATTTGTATGTATTGCGTTGATGATGAGCTGTAACCTCTGTATACTTCTCATCCGTCGCGCCGCCGACTCCTTTCGCTACCGTCTTTTGTGGCGCTTCCTCCCATTTGCTGCCTTCCTCTCTTCACAGTTGACAGTATGCCGGCCCGTCGTAAGAACCCGACGAGACTCGGAACGGGGAAGGAGGAGCGCGTTCGCGTGGTGGCGGACTTTGGTGTTTCGCATCGCGAATTGTGGGCACAGAGGTGCTGTAGACGGGCCGCGATAGCCGGATCTAGTCGCAGTTCGCCACGACTGAAGGCAGAGCACCCTGCCTCAGTGGAACCGATCGATGGATGCGATTGCTGATACAATGGATATTGTAGCGAGGTGCCATCGTGGTCTTGGGGCGAAGGCCGAGCCTGCAACTCGTTGTAAGTAGTCGGCGGCACCTGGTGTTCGTGACGTCACTAGTCTGTAGCAGACGCGCTCTTAGGATAGTTGTATCCTGATGTCGATGTTGATGAGCAATGATTCTTGCCCACCTCAAGGCGTATTCTGCTGTCCGGATCGCAATATCTTTCCCAGCATCCAGTGCGCGAACTGTAGAGCCGGCATGATCATCGCAGCAACAAGCCGCGATACGCTGTCGTGCAACTTCCACAACACCGTCTCTTGCCATGCGTCCACGTCAATGTTCCTAGCTTGGTCCATTTGGTCTTCAATCTGCCTGCGCAATCTCACAGCTTTGCTTGGCAATTCGAGACCCAAGGCAAGGTACAGCCCAACAATGATCCATTCCATGATAACTTGCCTACAAACATTAGCAAATGAGGCAGACTTAACAAAAATCGTAATACTCACATGCACAATTGCAGAGTAACGTTACCACTGATGACGTTGAAGCGCATGCTCTTCCAACCATCGGAACCTTCGTTGGCACGCCACCGCTCAAACGCGAAGCACATCATGTAGACGACATCGACGACGAAGAACGGCAGACTCATAACGACCGTCGTCAGAATCCGCACCTCGTCCCTGTCGGCAAGGTAGAGACGCGCTGAGATGACCGTGGTAGACCAGATGAGGACGAGGAAACATGCCAAGTAGAGCGAAACACCGGCTTTAGTGGCTTCCGTCGCTGCAAAAGTGGGTCCGTCTCGAGAATCCGGATCGATGCCGCCAGCCACGATAAGAATGAAGGAGATGATGAGCGGGATGTGGACCATGAGCAGGATCCATTGCATGCGTCGGCCCTTGGGGCGCGTGGTCGTGTTGAGCAAGCTACTGGTGGCCATAAACAACGGCGTGAGCCCCATGGTGGTGAGGATGGCAACACCGCTTTCCAGGGTGGTGTTCGGCGCTGAAAATTTCGGAAACTTGGTCGTGGCTGCCAAATCGAGCGACACCTGCGTGAGGCGACATATGGACAGCAGGGTGAGCCAGATCCATGGCGAGCTGTGGCCCAGGCCCTGGCGGATGATGAGCCAGATGGAGACGAGGAGGTAGAGGAAGAAGATGACAAGTGTCGCTATGTTGACAGTAGCCGGGTAGGTAACGATACCCACCTCATTTTGCGAGGACACCATTGAATGCGAGACATTGGGGTTCTGGACGATGGAGGTTTGGAGGCAAAGGGGACGCGGGTCTGGAGAGGTTGGCACCAGCTCCAAGAGGCTTCATCGCTAATTCCGCTGTCCGAGCGCTCCGCCTCAACGCCAAGCGCGCTATCACGTGTTGGCGTGCAAGCGGATTCCAGACCTCGAGCCTGTCATGACGTTGTGACGTGCATTGTCGCACACAATAATTCATTCCGATATCGAGCATCGCTCTCCCACAACGTTACGCATCTTCATCGCTCTCCATCGCTTCTCAACGATTCACACGATATACACACCCGCACATCCGGACATTGGCATCGTCCGATCGCATCGGCATCGCGCGGAATTGCACTCGGTGATCACGCTGCAGGTTGCCACCTAGCGGGCAGTGCCCCCGTAAATCGTCATCGCACTAAGAACGGACCACCGCGCTGCGCCTGTTCGACGTCAGTAATTTCGCGTCACGATCTCCATGTTTCAACGCGTGTGGTGTTGCGATGAGGATGTGCGATGTTGCGCGTCGGGTGGGCAGCAAAGGATGGATTGTCAAATGTGTAATTCTATGAAAAGTATGTATGCAACTGAAATGCAGGAAACCATCGTAATAAAACAGTACTCTCGCGCAACCTTCCGTACGCGTGTATCTATCTCTCCAGCTCAGCCAGTCTTATCGACCGCGTCTTTTTTGTCCACTTTCTTCGCTCTCGAGGGTCGCGGTAGTCGAAGCCAGATACCGCATCGCTACTCAGCTCCAATGGCTCGCGGTGTGATGTGATATTTCAAGATCACTCAGCAAACGTAGTCCACTACCGCCCGTATCCCATATCGAGCAAAGCTGGATCGATATTGGGGTCGGACGCCAAAGTCTCTTCAAGCCCGGACTCATTGTGCCTGCCCAACACATCGACATCGCTGTCTCCCCTCTCCATCGCCATGTCGTCCCGGCGCCGTTTCTCCGCTGCTCGATGCGCGGCAGCAAGTGTCTCCTCCGCGTTCCTGGCCTCACAGTATTGCGCGTGCATCTGCGCGTTGTGACTACCAGGGCCACCCATCTCATCCTGCTGTGGATGAACGTATGGCACCTGTTGCCAACCCGCCGCCAGCTGCTGCCCGTGCATCTGCGCCTGCTGGCTGGCCCAGTAGGCGGCTTCGTCCTGACGCTGCCACTTGTGGCGCAACTCCTCGAAGATAGGACCCCACGGAGGAGGCGGGAAGCGCGAGAGGAAATACACAAGATCGGTCCTCGAATCGTATCCTGGCTGCAATTCTCTTGCTCTCGTGACAGGTCGCCATAGAAGGGCAAATGGCCGTGGTACCTCAATGCCCTCGATCTTGTCAGGGAGCAGCCCCTGTTTGTTCAGACGCTCGCTGAACTCGTTCTGCTGCTCCACCGAAAAGCCGGTATAGTCGTCTGGGTGACATGGCGGACCCATAGGCGGCGTTGGGGTGGCCATTACTCCCATGTTGGCGCTGGGAGTGGACATTACCGCCATGTTGTCGCCGAAGTTTGACATCTTGAACCGGGGAGACGATAAGACTGGGGCTCAGTCTGGATGGTTGAGGTGTTGGTGGGGTCTGGAGGCTACAAGACTGGGTTTCAGTCAAGATGCCTGAGGTGTTGGTGGGGCGTGGACGCTACGAGACTGGTTTCCAGTCGGGATGGTTGGGATGTTGGCGGAGTGTGGAGGCTACAACGTGAGTTAGGTTGTTGTTCTGTCAGGGTTGTGAAGAATGTCGGCGTCTTACTGCAGCTTTGGTTGTCACTAACAGATTTGTAGTCTTACGAAGTCACTAGAGTCGTATGAGTAGTCGCGGTCGATGATGTCGATAAGAGCAGAAGAAAGTGCGTTCAGCTCACTTATATACTGTTACCTGGCACTTTCCTGTTTATTGCGAAAAGCCCAAGATCCGCCCGCAACTATGGTTCAGAATCAAAATGCGTCTGACTCCTCGCTCGAAGACACTCCAATACGTGATTTCGGAGCGAATTCTCGCGTAGCCATCACAATACCTCGCTTGCCATTTGTCTACTGGACCCGCTTCAAGAGCAAGACACAAAGTTCATTAAATGCGGAATACCAAACCCCCCACATGAGCATAGTCATCGCCGCAAATAGCTCATCTCAGGCAGCAACCAGATAAAACGCTCCAGTCCTTCTGATATTGTGCGTCAAAGCGCAGAGTCTACCTTGGTTGGAGTCGCGTGACTACTTTTCTCCTTACCAATCGCACCTACCCGGTTCTAATCACTAGCGGACCGGCCCGCCCGCCAGTCACGAAGCGGACATTTACTCCGGCCTAAATTTGACGACAGCGCTGCCCGTGGACTTGGGTCGGAAGAGGATGCATCGGATAATGCATCGGTTGGATAAGGCGACGGTGAGCCGATACCTAGGTATGCGCTTCGGAAGACTGCGCAGCGAGCCTAGCTTCACATGGCCACCAGCCCATTAACCATCTTTCAACAATTCCCGTCCATCCAACTCGTAACACTCGACTGCGCCATGTAACTCAGCCCTATTAGCATGCGTCTCCATCTCATGCCTGGCAACTGCGACATGTAATTCTATCCTATTGCCATTCGTTGCCATCTCATGTCTCTCAACTGAGACATGTAGCTCAGCCCTATTGCCATCCGTCTCCATTTCGTGCCTTGATGTATCAAATCCGTCAAGCTCACGTTCGATGCCCTTCTCTCCGTCCTTATTTGGCCGTGTTTGGCTGCGCGTGATCTCCTTTACTTTCGTGACATTCCTCCGTTTGGAAACCAGGCGCACGCTTGCGCAAAAGATGACCAAAAGCAGCGCGCCGCAGGGTATGCCTGCCGCCAAAGCGATTTTGGCGCTGGGAGACAGACGCCGGGCGGATGTATGTGTTTGTGGCGGCAATGCGGGAGAAGTCGGCGTAATCTTTGTCTCACTGGTGCTTGCAAGAGCAGAATTATGCGCTCTACTCTGACTGCCTGCCTCGGTAGTGGCTTCAGAAGCCTCGCCCCCAGTACGCAAAGATACCGCCGCGTTCATCGAATCTGAAGACGCAGGCGTAGGTTGTAGCGACGTAGTTGTAGTCATAGTCTCCTCGGCCGTCCACCCAGCATCGTGCCCGCTCGTACTCGTCGTCTCCAACATCGTGGTTTGCCCAGCTGATGCCGTGGACGAAACGGAAATATCCTCACTCGAAAAACCACCACCACGGCCATTACGACCCCTCACACTCCCACTCCCACACACCCCCTCCACATAATCCTCCGCGTCCTCAAAGTCTTTAGCCTCACACCCCTCATCCAGCACATCCCTACCCGCTTCCTCATCGCCGCATTTCCCTAGGCCAGCAACGGGCCGATTCCGACGGTAGCAGGTACACGCGGGGTTCATGGGTGCATAGAGGTCGCAGAATTCGTTGTTGGACCCGTGGAAGGTGATGGTTTCTATGACGCATTTTTCCTGCGATGGGGGTAAGTGAGTGAGGGCGCGGTCGGGGGTTGCTGGGGAAAGAAGGAAGGCTTACAGCGCATAAAGATAGGTCGGATAACAGGATTGCGGAGGCTTGTCGTTGCCGTGAGGAGATTAGGAGGAGGGAAATGAGAGAGACAAGCATCATGGAGTGATGTCGCTGTCGAGTGTCTCGAAGGAATAGAAAGGTAGCTTATTGTGAGTGTAAGACATCATGGGTATGCTGTATCTCCGAAAATCACGATGGGGAGGCCGGTAATGCGCAGTGTGGCGCCTCTCAGGTTGCCTTTAGTGTCCGCATCCGGATGAAAGAAAGGTCATAACACCTTCATTGACAACACGCGAATGTCGAGATGAACAGCAAGGCTCACCCTTCCTCTTGGCTTCTTCACCGAACAGTCATGATCATGTACTTTTTATTCATTCCTCGTTATGAACTACTACTCAAGCAATCCCATCCATCGATCCTGTTCGTCCCCTGGTAAGACATGCTTCGTATGCCATGTGCAATCTCAAGGACGTATCCAGTACGATACCAATAGCCTTTCTCTGTCCAAACTATGTTATCCTCCCATGTCCATTCCGTCATTCAATTTCTTATCCAATCATCTCGCGAATGACAGCTGGGGCCTTCAATGGTCGGGAGCACATGCATTACATGGCTCGCCACCAGCACGCTCTGTTGCAACAGTGATGTTGACTAGACCGCAAGACTCCTTCCCAATAGTGTAGTCTGAGTAGTCGACGGGAGCGGTCTCGTAGGTCTGGCGTTGGTCGGGTCGGCCCTGTGGTGCGGTAGGGTTGGGGAACGGGGCGGTTGCATCGATAGGCACGCCGGCAGCGTTGCCACGACCGCCGTACAGGCCATTGCCACGGTTGTTGCGGTGACCATGGCGGGGTACTGTGTAGTACGTGGGAGGGTGCGCGTTGCGAGGGCCAGATGGGAAACCAACCCAGGGCTGTGGGTTAACGCCAAAGTGACGGGGAGCGTTGCTGTTGGCGCGGTTGCTGTTGGCGGTCTGTTCGATCAAACTAAGCTGGTGTGCGAAAGGCTGGTTTGGGACAGGCTCGAGTATCTGCGGGGGTGACATCATGCGACTGGAACTGGGATGGTAGTTTTCTTGATGAGCCTCCTCCTGACGTGGTCTAGTGGGAAGCGGCGGAGGCGGCATTAGCTCTGCGGATGTCATGCGCTGCTTCGCTGCCGCCGAAAGAGGAGTTGCTGGTCCGGGGTTGTTGATGGGGACGGCCTTTGAGGAATAAGGCGCAGCATCGGCTGGAGAGGAGATAGACTTGCGCTGGTTCTTGGGCGCTTTGTACTTCTTGGGCGACTTTGGACGACCGTTGCGGTAACCCTGTTCGTAAGCAAACTGTACACCGTACATGTACCAAAGGAACGGTACGCCGTTTCTATCGAGCACCGTCGCATCCGGCAGGTCGGCTATGTCGAGAGATTGACTGAGAGGTGTGTTCTCCGTGGTAGCGTCGATCGGACTGGTCGTGGTCGGAGGCTGAGGTACGAATTCCATAGCAGTTGCGCGAAGGTCCGAGCCCATACTAGATTGCGATGAACGCCCGCTGTCTGCTTGATTACGATCACTGGGTACATACCGTTCACTCCGCCCTCTGGATGAAGACGTGTTCTCGACGTCATCGACTCGGTTCGTGGAGTCGGAAACAGCCTCGTGTTGTTGGGTGTTGAGGTTCAGGTTTCCTATGTCCAAATTGTGAGCCATCATGACGACGATCGTGGGTACGCTGATAGGACGTGTGAGCGTCGTACCATGAGCAAGACTTGTCGGAACACCCCATGGTACGTTCTTGGGTTGTGCGGCGTTGTGCGCTGTCTCTTCATCGACCTTGAACGTTTGAGCGTGCTCGTAGCTAGCATCACAGTCCGGTGCATCGTCTGGCTGGTCTGGGCTGGTGACATCGGCAGAAATGGCAGGACCTTTGCCGCAAGTAGACTGTACTGGGTCATCTTCAGAAGCAACATCAGTCACTCCACCACGTTTGTGCGATCCTGAACTTCGCGAGATGATCGGTGTTGAACCGGTGCTGTCGACGGTGCGGACATGGCGTAGAGGGGCCGGCGCGGGCGTCGCGGGTAGGGGGATCTGAATAGCATCTAACTGGGCTGCATCCATTTGCATAGCTAGCTGTAGCTCCTTGATCTTCTTCTGCAATGACTTGACAGATTCGACGCGCTTTACGGTGCGTACGGGGGGTGCGGTCTTGCTGCTGGTGCCGGCTCGGGGAATGCGAGACATCTGCGTGGGGGAATCTGGACTCAGCGGACCGCCGGCAAGGCGGGAGTCCATGGAATCTTCACGATTGTCACGGCGAGGCGTAGGAATGACAAGCGAAAGCCTCGGTGTCAATGACTTTCGCTTTCCTTCAGCGTTCGTTCTCGCGGAGTCAGATCGCGGACTACCAGACTCGTGGTGCACCTGCTCATCATCGCTGTCAGCATACAAGTCAACACTGGGGACGTCAAGGTCTTCAGGGTTCTCTGCAGCAGATTGGAAGCTATGCTCCGTGCTTGCAGGACTCCTTACTGGCGACCCCTGTGCAGTGTGAAACGAGGCCCTGCCAGTTGAAGTCGCAACGCTGCTAGACGCTCGCGAGTGTCCTGCAGAGATCGAATCTGTGTTGAGGTGTGTTGACTTAGACGGCGACATGCGAAGGGAGAAGCTGGACTGATGACGGGCGCTGCTGCGTAAGGGCGATCCGGTGGGACTGTTCCATGGCCGCTTCGTTGGAGAGCCATGCAGTCTGCTGGGGCTAAGCGGAGACGTGGGCGATGCTATGGTGTTCTCGACAGTAGCCAGGGCTTCCTTTGTAAGAAACGTTGCGCTGTCCTTGCCATGAGCTCTACTGAGATCGACGTAACTGCGCGTTCCACGCAGTGTCTTGACATCATCCGGAGAGTCACTGTCCCATGCTGTCTTGGATGTTCGCGCCTTTGCACGCTGCGCCGTTGCGAGGTTGGGAGCGGTACTCTTTGTAAGCCATTGAGTGGGTATGGATTTGCGGGGACTGCGCCCTGATGTACCGATGGTATAGGCGTCGTACTGCTGCTCGACTTGCTCCTGATGTGCAGCGACGTTGTCGATGCCGGAAGGGGACTCGGTCGGCTCGTCGTTAGATACTTCGCAGTGGTCAGAGTAAGCGCCATAAGACTCAAATCGAGCGACGAGCTCGGTAACCATACCATCGTGAGTGACTTCCATATGCAATGAAGACTGCGAATCCAATGGGATATCAATGTTGACGTTGCTGTAACCAGGTGTATCCAATACAGGTCTAGCGTCGTTGAGAGTATTTGCTCGCCTTGTACGAGATCCGTCGGCAAGGGCAGAGCGTGGGATGAAGGCAGTCTGATGATGAACCTTTGCATCTCGCTCCTGGACGATGGCGTCCCAGGTCGGCGCGCGGCCAGCTTCAGACGGCGTGAGAGTGGACATGTTGTTGTTATGCTGTGACTGGTACTGCTGCTGAGTATGCGAATGCGACTGCGAATGCGATGAGCTACTGTTGTTGGCGGATGATGCTGGTCGAGGAGTAGATGAGCCAGACTGAGTGTCGGGGTTGCCGTCTGCACTGGGGTCGTCTGGCAAATGACTGACGCTGCGATTATTAGTAAGGGTATGATAGTAGTCGAGACGGAGTGCTTACGTTCTAGGCAGACCAAGTGTTATCGCGTTGCTGCAGTAGGATATTCTGGTGAACTCGGCGTGGTCACAGACCGCGACGTAAGAGTAATGATATAAACACATGATGCCGGGTAGCGGTTGTCAACCGCAACCAGCAGGAAGCGTCGACGTCGATTATCCAAAAGATGTGTAGAGAGAAGGGGATGGTGAGGTGGGAGAAGGAGCGGCGTTGAGCGTGGTGCGCGACTAGCAGGCGCGAGGTAAACAAACGGAGGTGACGGACGCGGAAGGAGCGCGCGATCGCAGGTGAAGGTGGACTTCAATCAGGAACGTGGAATCCGCCCTACCTCGAGCACATCGTAGTAGACTAGGCATATTGTTTGCCGCGTAATGCCACGCGCGCGGGATTAGATCAAGTGCATACTTTACGGTTTCCTGTCCATGTGAGACGTAGCAGTGAAAACAATGACGAGTTGAACAAGCGTATGAGTAGTCATGGGATATCAACGATGTCAAAGAGAGATCCAGCCCCGCCATCCTCGGCCCTCATGATTACCCTAACGAATAGATTGGGAGACATTCTTGAGAGTCGTAGTATAAGAAAAGGCTCTGCTTAGAACCTCTTCTTTTTCTTTGCATGTGCCTGCTTCTTCGCTGCCTCTTCATTCTTCCGCTTCAACTCAGCGCGCTTCCGCTCCGCCTTCTCCTCAGGTGTCTCTTCGTGAACCTCCTCGACGGGCGTCATCTCCTTTACTCTCGGTGGAGACGATGGAGGCTCGGCAGTCGGCGATTGCGTTGCTCTGAAGCGCTGGGTGCTTGGTGAAGCTGTCATATCGCGTTGTGAAGCACCGTCCTCCGCCTTCTTGCCCTTACCACCAATTCTGAAAGGTTTTCGCGTCTTTTTTGGTGTCGTTGCTTGACTGGGCTGGGAAGGTGGCACAGACTCCCTAGTTGGTCGGATCTCTGGTTCTGGCTCTACCTCTACGGGCTTCGGCGACGGCGGAGGAGACTCGGTCGTTCTTTTTGACTTCCCGCCTATTCGGAAGCTGCTTGCTTTGGGCTTTTGTACCGGGGGTGTAGGAGCCTTTGGCGAAGAATGATCTTCAGGCGTGGGCGTCCTTTTACGAGTTGGCTTCTGTGGGGTCCGACTTAGACCCTGGCTTTGACTTTTAGGAGGCGCGTCCAGATCCTCATCGTCAGTACTGTCGTCTTCCGTCTCACTAGCCTTGTCGAGGGGCGACGACGGTAATGGCGCCGGAGTCTGTGTTGGCCTTTTGCCGAGTTCGCGTGTCTGAAAGTCTTAGTTTTTGCGCGCTACAGTACTTCTCCATACCCTTACCTTGAAGTTCACATGAGTTTCAAACTCTTCTTCTGTCTCATCACCAGAATCCAAAGCTGATTTTGCTGGCTTTGATGCCGCAGGAGGCGTTTTGGCCTTGGTCTTGACTGGGGCCTTCGGCATGCTCAACTGAGCAGGTACAGCGGTCCACCATGTAGTCTCAAAATCACCGGACTTCAACTCCGAAGGTACTGTCGGGGTGCCCTGTGCTAGTGCTTCCTGGAACAAGCCTAGCGTCGTCAGGTTTGTGTCTTTTAATTGCTCGGTATCCTGCCGCCATGCTTCCTCGTGGAAAGACCGTAAAGCGGGAACGTGCTTTTCCGCTTGTTCACGTTTGACCTTCTTTCGTCCCGCCTTCATTCCACCAGCGCTGGGGAAGGCAGCAGCCAAGTCCAAGCCATGAGAATCGAACTGATCCACAAGTCGAGTGATTGCTTTGTCTTTGGCGGCGATTGTCGAGATGAGCCCGGTAACGCGTTCGTTCTGAATGTGGGAAGAGACAAGGAGCGGAAGGATGAGCTCGTTCTTGAGATCTGCAGACGTTCGCTTCTCCAAGTGAAATTTCCATGTCAAGCGACCAAGAGGCTCTGGAAGGCCTATGCTGGTGTGTAGAGTGATGCCATCCGTTCCATCACGAGCGACACGACACATGGAGCCCTCCGCACTCAGCAGGGGTTTCTTGACATTTTCGAGAAGGATGGCAACCTGCGCCGCGTCGTGTTTGCTGACTTCGATTGGCGATTGCTCCAATGCAGCCCGCTTGACGATATCATCCACGTCTAGCTCTTCGCTCCAGATGTTGCTGAGATCGGTAAGATGGACTGTGTACGAGTCCACGTCGAAGGCGGGTTTGATGAGTAGCTGGGGAATCTGCTTGCCGTCGGGCTGCTCGGAGAGCTCCAGCACGCGCCAACACGACATGTCAATCTGGAGAGAATGAGGTGACGGAGTGCATGTTTGCGAATGAGCGCAGACGCGTGACACACGCGACCTTTGTGGGGTTTGGCCTGACACGTGAAGCGTAGCTGAGGCGCAGGTGAAAGGCAACCGCGCCAAGACTGTTCCTAATCGGGAGTAGATCCCTGCGCGCGCGGAAGGCAGCCGTACGTCACCAGCCTCGGCCAAAGATTTCGCGATCTGCGACGGCCAGACCAAACCTCAACAACACATCTCCATACTGCAAATTCCGCCTACTGTGAAAGATGTCGTCACGTGAACCTCCCTGGCGCAACGAGCGCAATCGCCTTCCCCAGCGCAATGCCCCGTCATCGTCCATTCCAGCGAAGCGGTCAGCCGACTCACGAGCACACGACAACCCTGCGAAACGGTCAACAAACGCGGCAGAGGAGGCGTGGGTGGCAGATGAAGATCGCTTCGTGCTGCAGCAGGCCAAGAAGAAGGCGGCACTGCGCGTCAAGGGCGGGCGCGCGCGACCCATCGACTGGCTGGCCGTCACGCTGCGCTTTATCGATCCCACGGAGAAGTCGATGCTGGACGAGGAGGTGGAAGATCACGAGCTAGACATAGTCGATCCGGAAGGTGTGCTGGAGGGGCTCAACAATGAAGATCTCGCAGAGCTGGAAAAGGAGATTGAGAACTACCTCGCGCTCGAGACGAGCAGGAGCAATCGCGACTACTGGAATGTAAGTATCACGCCCCCTAGAGACAATGCGTCGCTAACCCCTCAGTCTCTCAAAGCAATCTGCAAAGACATTCGCCGCAAATCCAAATCCTCCAAGACCGAAGCCCGTGGCACCAGCTCCGTGGCCGCCGACATCGATCAGCTGCTCTCACCAAAAACGTTCGAACAGCTGGAGACGCTAGAGGTGCAGGTCAAGAAGAAGCTCGATTCGGACGAGCCAATCGACTACGACTACTGGGAACAGCTGCTGCGGAGTCTGCGCGTGTGGAAGGCCAAGGCGAAGCTGCGGCGCGTCTCGCAGGAGATTGTCCGGGAGCGACTGCAGACACTGCGCAAGCAACAGGCTGATGCAGCTGCATCTGTCCAGAACAGGATATACGCTATGCTCAACGGCACCGATGAGGCGAGCGAGGCGCAGCCAACGACTGTCGAATACGATGCAGCCTTCGATCCCCAACCCCTACTGAAGCTGCGCGCCGAAGACAAGGCGCTACCGCAGACGGATGAGAAAGCGTTCCTGGAGAGTCTGGCCACCGAAAGGGGAAAGATCAAGAAGATTGGCTACGTGCCGTCACAGGCCAAATCCAGCGACCCAACCACCACCAGCAGTCAGCCCACGACGAGCCAGACGGTAACAACGAGCGCCTCACGATTTGCGCCTGTCGAGAAAGAAGACTACTCCAAGGCAACCATGGCGCTATACGAGAGGGAAGTCGCGCGAGGCGTGGAGGAAGGCGAGGAAATCTTTACCGCGGAGGAGGAAGTCACGACCGCCCGGCCTCAGTGGGCTGGCAGCTACAAGCCCAGGAAACCCCGCTACTTCAACCGTGTCCAGATGGGCTATGAATGGAACAAGTACAACCAAACGCACTACGATCACGACAACCCCCCACCAAAGGTCGTACAGGGCTATAAGTTCAACATCTTCTACCCCGACCTCATCGACAAATCAAAGGCACCAACTTACAAGATCGAGCGGGAGAACGGCCGCAAAAAGGGCCAGTCCTTCGCGCCGGCCGGTGAAGACGACACGTGCCTCATCCGGTTCATTGCCGGCCCGCCCTATGAGGATATTGCCTTCCGCATCATCGACAAGGAATGGGACTACAGCGCTAAGAGAGAACGTGGGTTCAAGAGCAGCTTTGACAAGGTACGTCCGCTCTTTCCCTACTGGGAACCAAGCATCTCCCTCCGTACTAGCTACGTGGCTAACGCAATGCAGGGCATCTTGCAACTCCACTTCCAATTCAAGAAGGTATGTCAAGATCGCATGACCGGAACGGCATCACACTGGCATCGCACTAACATCGTGGCAGATATACTATCGAAAGTAGCTAAGCCCCCTTTGGGTGACATGGACGCTTCACAGCCTACCCCGCTGTACCTGGCCCCTCTTACACCAAACGGCGCGATAGGATAAGCAATAGGGCGAACGTTGCACAGGACCCTCTTCATCGATAGGTGCTTCTTGAGTATCAAATCCAGGCTTCTCTCGTTGCGCCATCACCCGTGACCACCACATTGGCGGTGACGTTTCTACCGGCTCTCATATCCTCGCAACGTGCAGCATCTCCATTTCCGGGTCCGTTGGCGGTGTACACTCCTCTTCGAGCGGTGACAGGGCCGTGACGAGGGCCTATCACGGATGACTATTGCTTGGGCAAGGACTACGAATCAGCTTCACCGGAAGAAAAATGGTAGAAGTCGTGTTACAGGCCTCTGTGGGGTCTGCTCCCAGACGGTTGCTCGCCTACTGCCTCTTTGCAGGCGCAGCACATCAAGTCACATCCTTGCGCATGCAGAACATATGCGGTTAATGGCCTTTTTGGGTTAGAGTTTGCAGGCGAGGAATACAGGTCCTTGAAGGAAGTCACCTATGTCAGGATGATTGTTAGAGCGTGGAAGAATAGCTCGGACGCGTGACTGACAACTACAATGAACACATCTTGCCTCTTGCTCTCGGACATTTCCAGGACATGCACCGAAGCCGGGCAGGAACATCGAAGAGCGGGACACTGCCGTGCAGGCCGCTGGACGTTTCGATGTTACAAGTGGGGCATCTCGACATTGTCAGTGGACGTATGCGCCTTCCCGTATGCCGGCGTCAAGCAGGCAATCGTTGGCTGCAGTGGTGGTACAGAAAGTCATTCACACTGGTTGATGGAGTAGTGCAATGAGGGTCTCTAGGCTGCGTCTCGGGCCGTGGGGCGGAGATGCTGTACCGGTACTTGTCGCTCCGTGACATCACGTCTGCAGCTGCGCCTGCGGCCAGGGTCCTCAGATCCGCCGTCCTTGCGATGAGATCTCATCCTTTGTTTGTCCATACAAGCGACGCTGCAGCGTCAAGCCTGCAGGTGTGCTGGCAGTAGGAACCCGCGCAAGAATCGTCTAGGTGACAATGACCAGGTTTCCAGGCAATCCCATTCGCCGGGGCATGGCGGAGCATGTCAACGTCTTGACTGCCGCTTCATTTGTGAGCATCGCCTTTTACTACTCTCATTTTCTGCCAGTCTTTTGGTTTCACACAACACGTTGGCGTATTCGTATCGATACGTTCCTTATCTCTACCGTCCAGACCCGTGGGAGGCCGACAACACAACAGCAATGCCACATGCGCAATCACCTCATCGGCCTTCCTCCGCAGACGTGGGTGCTGAATTCGACAACGTCCAGTCATCTCAAGACGCCTTTTGTGAACCCTTCCAGCCCTCCAAAGACGCTTTTTGTACCCCGCTTCCCTTTCACACCCATAACCCAGTGTTGTCTCTTTCCCCCAAGCTGCCTATTGAGGTTCCGCTCACCGCACCTTCCGATCAGGGACCTGCACCTTCCAACAACGACACTACCCCGCACTCTGCCATGAGCCTCGACGATCAAGAGCCAATGCAGTGGGCTGCACCGACCAACTTCCTCCTCAACTCCATGACCCAGAATGGCGCGGGTTACAATTCGTCTAACCCGTTTCCACCTGGTACCGGAGACTTCTACAACTACGCCGAGAACGAAATGTCCTACAACGACAACTTTGGTATCGCGTACCCGACTCAGTATTCCAACGCAAGCTGCCCCCGATCCTACACCGGCGTTGACCTCTCTGGCCTTCCTGCCGATATCAGTATGACTGACTCGCATCCACCCACCGCATACCACATCGAACCGCCGAACCACCTGGACGCTATGGACTTGTCAGACCATGAGATCAACGGTCAACTCATGCAACTGAGCAACGACTTTGACCATCACCCGTATGGCGCGCATATGAAGGTTGAGGATACCAATGGCTACCAGAGCCCGTACTCTGACCTGACCCGCGCATCCACTCCTCATGACGATCCACCTCGACATCCTCACGATATCTCCGGAGATGGCGTCATCGACAAAGAGCAGCCCTACGCGCAGCTCATCTACCAAGCCCTCCTCAACGCGCCCAACAATACAATGATCCTCCGCGATATTTACGAGTGGTTCAAAGCCAACACCGACAAGGCCAGTGCCTCGGAGACAAAAGGCTGGCAGAACAGCATCCGACACAATCTGTCAATGAATGGGGTAAGTCATGTCTCCTCTTCCTTCACCGTTCTACCTCTCTTCTCTAGTACATACTAATCTGCCCAGGCCTTCGAAAAGGTTGACCAACCAGGCGAAGAATCCCGCAAAGGCTTCATGTGGCGCCTGACCGACGAAGCTATCCGCGAAGGCGTCAAATCCACAACGCGCTACCGCAGTAAGCAGCCCAACAAGCGTGGCCACCGGACCCAGCAACCACAACCCCAGCGACAAGCCTCTGGCGCCAAAGGCGGTCAAGCTGCACGTCGCTCCGCGAGGATGAAACGGAGTGGCAGAATGCACGGCGGATATCGCAATGGCAACGATCAGTACATGTCTCGATCTGTACCCGCGGCTTTCGACCCGCATTATCGCAGCGTACCAGCAGACGCCTACCCTCCGAGCCCATACTACGGAAGCGATGTAGACTTTGGCTATCCGTCATCGTCTTCTTCCCGGACTGACGACTTCGCCCTCAACAATCCCAACGCCAACGTCCTTGGTCCACATCACCACGCCCATCTCGATCTCTTTTCCCCGCCCACACGTTCCTACCCGGGTAGTCCCATGTCGCAACACCACCACGATCTATCGCGCACCATTTCCGCACACTCCTTATCGCAACCTCTGTCACACGGCTTGCCTATTGGAGATACGGCGTATGTGCTTGAGCAGAGTCCAGAGGGGGGTTTGTTTTCTAATAGTCCTAGTCCAAGTGCGGATGAGCCGAGAACGCCGGTGGATCAGGGGGGTTGGCGTGAAGACGTTGGGATGGGCATGGGTATGGCTGGATGTGTGTTTGAGGACGCGGGTAGTATGGGCTACCGGGCTTATACTGGTTGAGCGGATCGCACGGATGGAGGGTGATAGGGGTGGCGCTTTGGAGATGGAATGAATGTTGGTAAACGTTCCTTTCCTCTGTATTGTATGATTGTATTCTGCTTCCGGTTGGGGTTGGGAGTTGCGGGTTGCATAGCATGGTTTTGGGTAGCGTTACGATGTATATTGAGTGCATCACCTCAATCGTTGCATAGCGATGGGGGCCTACCGCCACTGGGAGCCTATGTCTCGTCATAGCATAGCAATGCTTTCTTCTACTGGCTTTTCATTCCTTGTCACCAACGTGATTACACACTGACTCCTCTCTCTTCCCGCGTTCTTCCTGACATGTGGTCGATGGTTCAAGAGACGATTTGTCGTTTCGTCAATTCTACAGACGTCTTGACAGGCTCAAGCGAATGACGCACACCCTGGTTCAGCGGATGCAGGTTTTACTTCCGCCGTACTGTGATATGCAAGCCATAACTTCTCAAATATCGGCCCTATTATTTGAGTTCACATGGTATTTCCGTCCAGCTTACACTTCAGAGTGAGACGAATGATAGCGATATTTCAGCATGACGTGTCTAAAACGTCTACTGGGGGCGATTGAGGATAGGAATGACTGACTGTTTTCTGACGGTCGTGCTCCTCAATATCGGTCTTCTCGATAGCTTTTCGCACGTCGTTGCATTGGCAGAGAGATCCTGCTGCTAAGCTTTCGGGACGGAACGAAGACAGTGGGCTTGGCTCTGGGTACTTCATCAGTGTGCTCTCTCGCTAACTGAAGACAATGTCCATCGTGGAAAAATTTCGAAACCTCCAGGACAAAGGATAAGTGGTAAACATCGAGCGAAATTACCGGGGCCCGCCCGGATAAGTAATCGCGGTAAGCCCATCTCCATGATCAAAGCATCACAACTCAGCCCAGCCCTTCCAAGCAGCCACCACTTGCTTAACCACGCCGGCCGTTCCGCGGCAAAATCTTCGCCCGCCACGTTCACTCAGCTGCTCACCCCAGAAACACAGCCGTTGACGCGTAGAAGCCGTAGACCGTCTTTTGCGATTTGTCGTGGGGCGAGCACGCACCGGAAATCTGGGGTCGCAGAAACTCCACCAATGGCGCTGGCCAAGCGCCCAGGAGTGTGGGGAAAGCTTCGCTGATCTTGGCTTAGCGCCACAGTCATGACCCGTTTAGCCACTTGTGGCCGTGAGGGGACCCCAGGATGAAGGGGATGATCGAAAGAGTTCCTCCGCGCCATCCAATTTTACGGGAGCGGGTATCTTGAGGTGGTTCCAGGGCCAAGGCCGCGGCTCGGACGGCGGGGGATGATGCGATGGGGGTATATTAGGTGGTCGGGGTCGCGATGGTTTTTGGGCTACAGACGTTGACCCCCAGCTTGTCAATTAATATTATCGGCATATACGTCTGCCAATATGCGCGTCACCGAGCTTTTCACGTGCGCTTTGCTGCAAGCGTCAGCAGTACTCTCAACGCCTCTCGATGAGCGAAGCGTCAAGGTCGTCGCGTCGAAGAGGCCACACCACCCGGCGTATCCTTATCACCCCAAGAAGGCATGCCCAGCATCGCCGCCACGAACCAAGACCTGCAGCGTCAAGGCTCTCGGCGGTGGCAAGGATGATTCCGCAAACATCTTGAAGGCGATCAAGCAGTGCAATAACGGCGGTCATGTCGTCTTCCCGAAGGACCAGAAGTTTACCATTGGAACCGCGCTGGATCTCACTTTCCTTAACAGCATCGATCTGGGTGAGTCACCTCCAAAAAGCTACGATATTACAGCGCTAACCGTCAAAAAGACATCCAAGGCTCCATTCAATTCACAAACGACACGGACTACTGGCAAGCAAACTCGTTCAAGCAAATCTACCAAAACGCCACCACCTTCTTCCAGCTCGGTGGCAAAGATGTCAACGTCTACGGCGGCGGCACCCTCGATGGAAATGGCCAGGCCTGGTACGACCTTTACGCCGAGGACATCTACATCCTTCGCCCCATCCTCTTCGGTGTGATTGGTGCAGAGGGTGCCACTATCTCCGATTTGAAGTTCAGATACAGCCCGCAATGGTATACGTTCGTCGCCAACTCCAGCGACGTGGTCTTCGACAACATCGACATCTTCGGTGGCAGCAAGAGCAAGAACCCTGCTAAGAACACGGATGGCTGGGACACGTACCGTTCAGACAACATTGTGATTCAGAACTCGCATATCGACAACGGCGACGATTGCGTTTCGTTCAAGCCCAACAGCACCAACATCGTCGTCCAGAACCTCATCTGCAACGGCAGCCACGGTATTAGTGTCGGTTCTCTGGGCCAGTACCCGGGCGAAGTCGATATCGTCGAAAACGTCTACGTGTACAACATCAGCATGTCGAATGCGTCGGACGGTGCGCGTATCAAGGTCTGGCCTGGTGCTTCTTCCGCTCTCTCTGGCGACCTGCAGGGTGGCGGTGGTGGCGGTGCTGTTAAGAACATTACGTACGACGGCATGGCCATCTCGAACGTCGACTACGCGATTGAGATTACTCAATGCTACGGTCAGAAGAACTTGACTCTTTGCAACCAGGTATGCCCTTACTTCACACCAACACAGCCTTTTCCGAAAACTAACGCGATCGCAGTTCCCATCCAACCTCACCATCTCCGACATCACAGTCAAGAACTTCCACGGCACGACCAGCAAAAAGTACGATCCGCTTGTTGGGTACTTGGTCTGCTCTAGCCCGGCGGTTTGCTCAAACATCAACATTGAGAATGTGAATGTTACGAGCCCGAGTGGAACGAACCAGTATACTTGCTTGAACATTGACGGAATTGAGAGTCAGGTTAACTGCACTACCAATGGGGGTCAGGGCGGAGAGTCGGGAGGGAACTGAGGATGCCTGAATAGTTATTGCAATACAAAATGCATCATTCATATGATTCCACCCCCTTTACTTTTGTGCCGTGATGACATGGTGCACGCTGCGGATGTTGGGATCGTAGCCGAATCAATTTTGGTAAGCGACGATAGTTTGGTACAGGCCTAAAACATAACCGAATGAACATCCGGACATATTCTTTCCTGGCAAAACTACTGGTTCCGGGCTTGCTGAATATACATGGGCGTCATTGGAGTACCCAGGCATTTAGGCATCGATGGGCTTGGTCCTAGCAATCAACATGCTCGGTATGGGGCGGACTACCATTACTTTGAGCTCTGAGTGAAATAGCCGAAGGTTCTCTGGCCTCCAGTGGCGAGCGTAGTTCGACCACAACGATCAGAGGTTTCGACTTGAGCCTAATGTGTGATGCACAGACTTGGCGTGAGTGTACTGCACCCCTATATATGACCGCCCGCTTCCGGGCCCTGGTCAAGATCTCAACGAATCAGTCAACCAACCCGAAAACTTCTACACGTTAGCAAAGCATCCAAGACATGTCTGCTTCTCCAGATAACGTGTTACCAGAGGGTGTCGAGCGCAAGAAGAAGAGTGCATCAGCTAGAAGGCGAGCGCGAAAAGCTCGGAAAGTTGCCCAAGCAGGTTCGGGTGAGCCGCAACAGAAAGCCGAGACCATGCACAAGGCTCCTGAGCAGGCGGAAGCGGCTCAGGAGGAGATCAAGAAAGAAGAAGCTCAACTGAAGCGCGAGCAGGAGGTGCAACTAGCGCGCGCTGAGAGGAAAAAGATTGAAGAATCGAGATTGAAGCGAGAACAGGAGGCGCAAGCAGCGCACACCGAGAAGATGAAAAAGCGGAACGCTAAGCGTGCGTTCCTTGTCCACTCCTATGACGACCTCCATCCATACCGTCGATACACTCACATGTACGGTGAACGTAAGTTCCAGAAGCCTGTGGTAAGTACCCTATGGATCTGGACACATAATGGTATACTCACAAGTCTGTAGAACAAGCCTCAGAACGTTGGCTTCCTCGATATGCCTCTCGAAATCCGTCTCATGATCTACGGGCATGCCCTTGAATTCGACGAGCCGATCGAGCTGTGGCCAGAGACCGGAGACATGGATACCGAGTATTACCGAAGAGTACGCAACGGGTCTAGACTTCGAAAAATGTTCGGCAGACGCGGCGCACGCAACCTCGGCTTGCTACGTACATGCAAGCAAGTATGCGCTGAAGCCACCGAGGTCTTCTACGGCAACAATGAGTTCCGCTTCTCGGGTCTCAACGGCCACATGGTAGCGTATGCGTTCGCGACGAAGATTGGGTCGAGGAACCTGGGATTCATGAAATCCATGACCATGGCTATACCTTGCCGCTCGGAGGACCGCGGTTGCATGGCCTCACACTGGAACCCACACACCTGGCTTCGCACACACGAGGTATACGACCACATGCCTTTTCCATATCCGTGGACGAAAGGGAAACTCCGCAAGCGCTTCCCGCGACTAGACTTCGAAGACTCGTGGAGTAGTCTGGCTTGGATGCTGGCGGGCGCCCATAGACTCAACCAGATCACATTCGTCCTGCCCCACTATATCCGGTACCGCCGCGTGGCGTGGGGTCTGCATCGCTATGTGAGGTGTTGCGGACGACGACTTGTCAGTGCAATGGACGATATCGTAGCGGCAAAGCCATTTCTCCAGGTTGCAATCGTACGCATGTTCAAGGATCCGAATGAGGACGCCTCCTGTGACAGCAGTCAGCGCTGCCTCATCAAAGAACTGAAGTCGATTGCGTTCTGCAACGTTCGTCTGGCTAGATTCTGTAAGAACCAGAATTGGGAACTTGACCCCCAGCCATACGTTGACAGGGATGGCGGATTTGTCGAGGACCAGGCATTGGATGCGAGCGAGAACCCATTGGACATGCTTCCCGATATCGAGCGTTTGTTCGTGAGGGCGGCAGCTGAGTAGAAGAGATATGGCTTAGGGGTTCGTTCGTTTCCGTGTGCGCGGCGATAGCCAGCGAGATGCTTTCCGGAGGCGCAATTTCAGTATGCGGCTAGAAGCTCGGAGAGTTGTATTGGCGTTGTCAGCGCAAAGAACCGATGATAGGAGTGCAATAAAGATACCACATTTGTACGCTCGCCTTTGAAGTGTGGAAAGTAAAATGCCTTCGCGCGATACTACGAGTGGGCGCTGAGCTGTTGTGTTGTTGGTGTCGTCGGAAAGGCAGAAAGCGCGACTTCGACTAGTGACACGATGACGTCACGCGTCGTCCCATGTCTGCAATGCTGCGATTGGTTGTCGCGTACACTTCTTCTCCTCGCGCAGCACCACAAGAACATCCTACGTCGCAGCGCGCGTCCACAATGACAATGCTGCTTGTCTACTTGCCTAGTCTTTAAGGGCAGCAGAACCGCGATCTTTGTCCATACGTGTCACCCGCGTATGCAACGCGCCTCCACAGCCTATGTCAGTGCCTGCAATTGCGTCTTCGTCGTGTAGACCAATAACAATATACAGTGCGACCATGCATAAGCTCGCCATCGCATTCATAGACAGCACTTTACACCTGCAAACGCGTCCGATAACTCCCCTACCTCGACTCGGTCATATTCACTCATTTCAAGAACCAAGAATCTTACTTTGATATGAATTGGTTGCTATATAGCTTGCACTATCGAGCTAGACATCCATGCATCCTACGATGCTTGCAGTTTCGCTGATGAAGAGGTAACGAACTCAAACGCTTTCGTGTGCGGCAAGTTCCTTCCCATGATCAGAGGACCAGTTGCTGGGGAAAACAGAAATGAAGAACGAGCACGATAAAACCATGTGATAGACCGAGGAGCGGGAAAGTGGGTTTCAGAGGAACGGAAGTCATCACTGAACCTCCACCGTATCCCAATTCGTCCTTGATGCGATGGAAAGAACCCCCTTGACACGAGAGCTTCAAAAACGCAGTGGAGAGCTCGAATCCGCATTCGAAAAGCTAGAACGCATTAGCGAATTATCCCGATAATATCGTCAGATCATACCTATATCCCCACCTGTGTGACTTCCTAAGGAACTCCAACAACGAGCCCTTGACGCAAGGACCGAGATGACTGTTGACCAGCCAATTCCAGTCATTCGTGAGTTTGTAATCAACCCACCCAGTCACCTTATAACTGTTGTCCAGGTATGAATTAACCAGTGTGTCCAACCCGAGCTCATTTTGCCATGACGCTTCTTTCGCTTGACCAAATCCATTTGTCCAGATAGTAGGGCACGGAAGATCGGCACGGTTGGGATAGGTCTTCAGAAAATCGTATATGAAGAGAAGAACGCCAACTTTTAGTTGGTCTAGGGACAACGTGAAGCAATGGTTTGGTGTCTCAGAATCGACCGGATGGCGTACCTCGATCTCTAAATGGACTTTGCGGTTGACCGAATCCATCGCAGATAAAAGTAGCAGTGCATCGAACCGAACATCTTCAAGAGTAGAGTGCTTCGGTAGGTCGAAATACAGATGAAAGTAGCGTGGGCGACCCCGTAGTCGGATGGCTGTGAATCTCTCCAGCTCGGTCGCAAAGTTGTATTTCGGCGTCGAAGTTACTGAGTTGAAAGTTGAATTGATATCGCAAACTTCTGAGATGGCTTCGTGACGTAACCAACGATTTAGCCCAGCTAGGCTTCTAAGGTTGCTGTTCGTAGTCTGGTGCGCCAAGTCGAAGGTTAGTTCAACTCCTGGGGGCTGGAACAAATCGAAAAGCCTCTTCCTAACGGAGTATATACTCATGAGGTCGCAAAAATCTGTGTTCCTGTTCGGCGGGATCACACGCAGCTCACCTTCATCGCTGATTGACATGCGGCCTTTCGTCATCCAGTTACCACCACCAGAGTCATTATGGCGGTATGAAACGTATACTTTCGATTCATCTGTATCGAGTCCGACCCTCAACAGCATTTTAGAAATCCAATACTTCCTAAGAAGGTTCGAGGGATCAGCGGTGAGCGTACTCAAGCTTTCGTTAATCTTAGCCATGTGGCTGGCGGACCATTCCCGATTGCTTTGGAAGTATAACATACTACTGTGCACCTCGGGTGGTGCCACAAATAGAACGTTCATTTCCTTGTGTTCCAGCTTCCAGGTATACTCCAGTATTGGTAGGACTTCTAAGGTTTCGTCGGCGTCGAGCAAGTTGTTGACATCAAGCTGGATGACGCGAAGAGAAGACGCCTGTTTACCAATTATGCGAAGCCAGTCCATAGCCCAAATAGTGCCACTACGCTCGTCCGCATCTTCGGGGAGCCTTAAACGGAACACGTTTCGCGCGTACAAGACACCAGTGGCCTCATGCTGGATTTGACAACATGACTGGAGGAGCGCAGTTCCGGAGATAATACTGTCGGAGCGGTAGCCGGAGTGGTAGCCGAGTCGATTGATGTTCTTCGCATGGATCTGAATAGGATATTCGTGAATGAAGAGTGCCTCGTAGATGGCGTTGCGAACTTCTCCGGGCAGATTCAAAAATGAAGGCGCATTCGGGTCGATTGGGTGCGATACTGGCGGCGGAACGTTATCCGTTGCAGTCGCCGCTTCCGTGTCTTTTTGCGTGTTCGCGATCTTGGTGACAGCCATGTCGCTCGACTCTGCGTCACTGGCGGTAATGGATGTCGCGCCGCCGGCTGTGGTACTGGGTGCCGCGCTCATGTCGCTCGCTGTCACGCTGCGGGTGATTCCAGTCGCCGCGGCGCAGGCGATCAGTTTCTCGAGATGGGTGCGTGAAACCAGAAGGAGGGGGAATTGTTGGTAGCCAAAAAAGTTTGTAGAGCCGAGGATTCTGAGGTGAGAGAGCGCGACTGCCAAGACTGCGGCCGTTTGCTGCACCAAATGGAAAGAGCTACGTCATGGACAACGATAATCGCAGAACTTCTTACGATACGCCCTGTACTCAGGCGAAGAAAGTTTTGCGAAGCTGAATTAGATTGCACTTTACCAATGCTCGATGCATGTATTTGGTGTATGTGACGAATAACAAGGTTAGCCAATTCGGAGGAGAGACCAAACACGTATTGAATATAGCAAAGCTTACACTAAAGGTATATAGTGCCTCTCAATGTTCCAGTTGTACTTGCTTATATGACGCGCGATGACGCCATTATCTTCGTCACAGCACCTAGCATCAAGAGACGATCGGATGCATGTCGCATTAGGTATACTACATGTCAATGTCTAGTTTGAAGTATACATTATCCTAGTCACTCTCGACTTGTTCATATTTGATAGGCTGTATGCAGCAGATTCCATCGCCTACCTAGTACAACAATCGTATTGCGAAATCGGCCATAGAGTTAGGGGGGAAATTGCCTGGAGTGAGCATGCTTTCCATCCTCCCTGACACCTCGTCGTAGCGTGATTGAATGATTGTCGGGCTGATGCCCACGTTCTCATTTACGATCGGCTCGATAGAACACTTGCTCAAGTCCCACTCGGCTTCCCGCGTCTCGCCCCTGCCATTCATCCAGATCCTTGGTAGTTGCGCAAGCATGTGCTCTGGACTTTTCTTGAAGATCTGGTACATGAAGAGAAGGATGCTCAGTCGTATATCAACAAGAGAGATAGTGTAGCTGTTGATTGGAGCAGTGCCAGGTCTGCTATAGACCTCGATGCGCACAGGCCTCAATGGGTACTGACAACCCGTCGCATGCAGTAGTGCGAGAGCATCGAGCCGTACATCGTCCAAGGAGGCGTCATTGTCCAGATAGTAGCGAATGATTATATTCGTAGGGTTTCCGAGAGGCAGTCCGCGGAGTATCTTTAGTTCAGCGGTGAAAGCTGCCAGGGTACTCATACTTGTCAATGTGACACTGAACGCTCTTTCCCGGAAACCGACCTCGTGTGTACCAGTCAAGCAAGTAGTGACCGATACGATGTAAGCCACATCCACGTTTGTTGTCCGGTTTGTGAGGTCAAAGATGATGTCCTCGTCTGGACACAATGCCATCGTCAAGATGGAGTTTCGAATTTCGTAGGACGACATAATGCGTTTGATGTCCATAACTGGTCTTCTTTTCGAAAACGTACTCTCAGCACCGTTGTCGACTATATCAATAATGTCCATAGCTAGCGGGCGGTCGCCGCTGTAAGTTGATTCATAGTAATGAAGGTGAGCATGGTGGTCCAGGAAGTTCAGGCAAACTTCTCGCAGTAATGAAGGCACGGAACAGAACCGTTTGATCATTCCTGACGGATCATCGATGATTGTAGCCATCTGCCTGTTGCATGAGACAGCGTTTATCTCGGCTGTTCTGTTAAGATCGTCACCTGGTGGGTCCCATTCCGGATACCATCTAGGGAGAAGTTCAACCTTCAAAGCCGCATGATCAGGCTCCCATACTTGATGTAGTATAGGTGATATATTGATGTGATCATCTCGACCGTGGAATACGTTGTAGATGTGAGTTTGAAGATGTCGAACAGAGGAAGACTGTATCCCAATATCGTCGAGCCAGGCCATTGCCCATGGAATTGGATCAGTAATGTAGGGGTCGTCCGCCAGACTTACACAGAAGATATTCCGACTGTAGAGAATACCAATAACTTCCTCGTGGATTTGACGGCATGTTCGAAGTAGCGCGATGCCACGTACGTCTCCCGACTGGTAACATGAGGAGTCGCCGTACGCATACCGATCGCGGGAGATTGTAATGGGGTGGCCTAACTCGAATAGAGCCTCGAAGATAGCATTGCGCACTTCGCCTGGTATTGCCAAGAGAGACGGTGCCTCTGGGTTGATTGGGTGTGACTGGATCGACTGGCCCGCAATCGCGGAAGCGGAATCGCCGTTTGTCGCGCTCATGTCTTTGACTACGTACACTTCTGGTAGTTGTTGGGGTTATGAAGGAGTAATAGCTTTGACAGAAGAAGCAGGGGATATAATGGAGGAGGGTCGAAGTTGAGGACGCACGCCAATATATACGGCAAGCGACCGCAGCTGACACGACAACATCCGTGCGCGCAGTGAAGTCAGGAGAGTCTACGTGATGGGAGTTGAATGTGACGTTCATATTACAAACATTCTCTTTGTACGTGAAGAGGATGCGTTGGTATGCCAAGCGAATGCGAGGACCGAACACCCGTGTCGGTTTTCTTATCAAGTCGCGCCGTATTATTGGTGTCAAGAAGGAGGCGGCTTCTGCGAGGACTGATCGGAATCACTCTAGTCGAAGAGTGCGTATACGTGAGTGTCGTCCGTTACGGCGTGGGCGGGCGCAGACATGGTGATGTGAGGGGTGTGCGCGGCGTGTGACGCTGGTCCGTAGTCTGCAACTTGATCTTTGCCAGGTCCTTCCTGCATCGTGCTCCGACAGAGGCAAGGCTGTTGTGTGTGATCAGCATAGTGATTTTGTGGGGAACGACGAGGTTACGGGGCCAGAACAGGTGTCGTAGGCAGGCTGAGAGCGGGGCCGAAATCTCACACCCATTTGGGCAGGCACGGCTGAACGCCACACCCCATTCCCGAACATTGTCACAGCGACTAGAAAGGGAAAGAGCAAACTGGACAAGTAACCTTGGGTAGGAGAATCAAGAACCAAAGAATGATACATGAATATACATAAGTGACGCGAAGTGTGCAGCGCATAGCATGACAGCACGAGCGGCGGATGCTACGGGACAGACTCGTTTCATTGAGCTCCAAGCCCCATCTTCTGCAACACGCTGGCCAAGTCAACCTCTACAATCTTGTCCCAGCCCCTCTCAGGGCCCCAAGCAACGCGCTTCTGATTGAGCTTGGTCTCTTCTACCAAGCCCCTCAGCAGCGGGCTGTCTTTGGACACGCTTGGATATGCGTCAAACTCCACGTCGTCAATCGACGGCACCTGCGCGAGCAAGCCTCTCAGCAGCCCGACGCAGTACTCGGTATAGAAGTCGTTCCCCACGCGCCAGCCCTCAAACACCTCGTTCGATGCCGGGTCGATCTCCACAAAGATTTTCAATTTGTACACCTTCTTTACCGCCGCCAGACCGAGCCGGCTATCCACGACCCAGCATTTCGGCGGTTTCGTGAAGCCCGGCCCCAGTCGCAGCTCTAGGCGCGTAAGAAGCGCGCGATATTTACGAGGGAACCATGCAAGCAGCGGGTGTTTGCGGTTTATGTATCGGCCGTGGATGGGGAACACGCGGAAGGTGTTGCGACCGTAGAAGACGCGCGACGCTTCGTCGTGCATGCGATGGTCGACAAGGAAGAGGCGGAGGGCGGGGGCGACGGTGCGGTAGTTCGTAGGGTCGAGGTCGATGGTCTTGGGGAAGACTAAGAGCTCTTCATATATGCGCAATCGCAGCTCGGATGGCAGGTCGAAGAAGCGGAAGGGCTGGCGCTTCGCAGCCTTCTTCTCATCTTCCTGCGCATCGTCTTGGACATCGGGCGGCGGGGCAGCGCGCTCATCCACCAGCCGCACTTTGCTCATGCGATTGACCATGTGGTCAATCGCCTTGGTCTTACGGGCCATCTTATTGTACAGCGCTTCCAAAGCGATCACGTCTACCGCCTTGGTCGCGCTTATACATCCATCGCGTCACTCGTGCGTATACGTGTCGGTATCGTTCGAGGCGAAGGGAGACGTCGCAATGATGAAAATTTCTTATGGGAATGTCTCGGAGCCACGGGACCGACAGCCCATTCGGTAGGGGCAGGCAGTTCTTGGGGGCAAAGATGTTCGTTCTCCCCAGCTTATGTCAACTTCAATCTTGTAGAGGAACAAAGAGTGAGGTCAAATTTCGTGGGTGCAACTTTCTATATGGAAAAGAAGAGAGGGTGGCGGCGGCGCGGAGAGTTTTGTTCGAGCTCCGGCTAGTGGATTAGTCAGCGTATGACCGAGGTAGCGCCGCGCGACCCACCGACAACTTGACATCACCCTCTAGCTCACTCCTAGAATGGCAGACACCACCCTCTCCCCGCAGGCAAGCGATGCTGCTACGGAAAGCAATCTTTTGCTCAAATGGTTTGGCATCGAGGCTCCATTGACCACTACCCCATTTAATCCATTGGCCATTTCTACCCTAATTTCTCCATCGCCCATTCCGCTGGAACTACGAACCCGATTGCTTGATGCGGCAGCCTATTTTGAGAGCCCCGAGTACTGCGCGTCATCTGGCCCTAGTTTGAGCGAAAGGCGTAGCCTCTTTCTCTCCGCGACAGCTGGAAATATCAATTTCACGTCTGTGCGTAGGTGGCACGTTTGGAAGGATTCCCTTGTTGCTCTACTTGATGCACAGCTTGCCAGATATCCAGTAGACTCAGGACCGTCGCCTTCAACTTCAGATCCGAGTAATGAACATGGTCGGAGTCCATCGTCGACTGCATCCGCTGCTCACCGCGTTTTGAACATAGCGGAACTGGTCGAGCAGGTCTTATACAGCGCGGACCTTCAGACCCAACTGCACGCCGGCCAAGTCTGTACGCTATGGCGAGCGACTGTGAAGCGCATTCTCCAGGACCCCTTTGAAGATACACCGCACCAGAACCCGGTCGAATACTCCGATGTGTGTTCGACTAACAATTTTAACCTTCGTGTAACCCCCGAAGAGCTACTTGCTTTCGAAGAAAAGGTCCACGCAATGTGTTCGATTCTCCTGGATACAAATGGATGGAACATTTGGACGTACGCACCCGCTCGGCTTACTCAATCGCATATGCTCAAGCCATCCGTCGCAGAACGCGTGCGCTACGCATATCGCGTGGCTTGGGACATTAACCCTACCCGGGACGACGACTTCAAACCGCAGCCGCAGTGGCTGGACTTCACGCAGTTCAGGTTGCATCCGTGTCTGGAGCGCCTATACACCGGCGGATTCGAGACATATCGCGGTCGCTGTCACATTTACTTAAACACCAATGCTCCCACTGGAGGCCTCCTTCACCCGCTCAACTTCCCGCTTGGACCCTTGTACTCCCATATAGGATCGCACTTTGTCACCGACCCACCGTGTAGTTGCATCGGCATTTACACTCCGAGTGATCAGTGGCTGGAGGGGACTGCACACATTAATAAGCTAGTGGCCCGCATTTACAACAAGGACGGAATACGTCTATCCCATCTAACAAGTATACTAAACGCACATGCGGCGACCGTACTATTGGATTGGAGGGACCAAGTCGAGCGTATGCGAGAGAACTTGGCCACCCTGCCTCCAAGCGTACTGCAGCTATCATACCCAAGACGGCGTGCGTTCACAGCCGGTGCCCGTCCGCACTTTATACTCACGCTCGATCATCACGACATGGATGAAAATCCCAATCTCTCCAAGCATGTGAGCCAACGGCCGTTGCTGATGGGTATGAGGATGTTGGGAAACGAATGGAAGACTTTGGATATCGCAGAGCAATATATCGACACCAGCAGTGAGAGTTGGGCGGAGTGGATTTCCGATACTTCTGCTGATGATTCTTTATGGAGCATATAGCACGACATGCCATCACTTTGTTTTTTCTTGCTATAGACTGTAGAAATTGCTACTACTGCTACGTCACCTCAACCAGACGGAAAAGGTGGGCTCGCCGAAGTCTATGTGCTTAGTGAGAAATGTTTGGAGAATCGATGCACTTCAATGCAACGTATCATACCACTCGCCGTAGTCTCGACTGCTGCGAGACCAGCAAAAGACGTGCAAATCTAGATCAGATCTAGTGGCGTGGCAACATCATATGGAGACGTATCCTCACAACTCAACCAGATGAAAGTCCGTTTCGGGGTCTAGCAAGCACACAGTCCTCCATCTAAAGACCAGTCAGTACGTCGAGAATGAGGTTCTAGACTTCCATAGTCTTGGAACGACGGAGTTGCGGCAACGCTACGGATTCCCGCCCAACGGTTTCCAGAGGCCTAATCGTGCGCCAAGCAGACTGCATCCCCAGATTTGGCCTAATGGTAGTCTACCAGTCGAACATTGAGCTAAGCAAACCTAAGACTGCCGAGCAGCCGGCTACCTCGCCTTCAAATGCGAATACAAGTCGAGCGTGCTACCATTATTGCGGAGTACACTACCATTATTGCGGAGTACACTCCAAGAAGTTGTCAACGTTTAGCCAAGGCGACGCCAATTATTGTACCTGTTTTAGCACAGCCGTGGCAGACGTCATCTGCGAGAAGATGTGGGTCATATCAGTTATTATAGCTACGACTGCTCGACGTTGCAGCAGTACATCGCCCAGATTACTATCACCAACAACAACAACATGCGCGATCAAAACGAGAAGATGTCATCAGCACCAGAAACTACCGCTGTAGGGCAAAAGCACGATCCTTCCATCAAGAATCCGCTCGTCAACTACGGACAATTACCAGGATGGCGCCAAGAAAACCAATACATCGTCACCAAATACCGTTCCGCCCGCAATTCATACCGCCAATCCATCAAAAGCCTCACATACCTCCATAACGAGACCGGAAACATCTACACCCACCTATTCTTCTTAGTCATTGTTTTGCTTCTCACCACCTACAACCTACCGCAACTAGGCGGCCCAAAACAGTGGTTCCCCTCCCCACGCAACGGTGATTTACTGGCATTATCTGCATTCCTCGGCGGTGTAGTACTGTGCATGTCGTTCTCCGTCACGTACCATATCGTCCTCGACCATTCAGAATCTGTGGCGACGGCTGGTAAGCAGTTGGATTTTGCGGGCATCACGTGTCTTATCTGGGGCAGTTTAATTGCGACGCTATATTACACGTTCACCTGCGAGGTAGAGCTCATGCGCACTTATATGCTTATTGTAAGCGGATTTGGTGCTACGACATGGGTTGGAAGCTGCTGACATGAGATATAGTTCACGGCTTTTGGCGCTATCATGCTGCTCTTCTTCGCTTCGCCTCTGGCTTCCAAGTCTTGGGCACAGACCCTTGTAGTTCCACTTTTCGTCGCTTTTGCCGCCGCTGGTATTTTTCCGCTGTGGAGGGGTATTCAATTGTATGGTTGGGAACGAATGGACGAAATGGCAGGCTTACGATGGGGGTTGGCTTGCGGCTTCGTCTGCCTGGCTAGTCTGGGTCCTTTTATGGTATGTAGTCGTGCCTTGCAACGCTCAACGATAGCTGGACTAACAGAAGACAGATGCAATTCCCAGAGTGTTGGAAGCAAGGCAAATTTGACCTGTGGCTCTCATCGCACCAGATCTTCCACATCGCTGTGGTGATTGCTGCGTGTCTGCATTTTGTTGGGCTGATGAAGGCCTACTCGTTCCAGCATACGCACATGCAGATAGCGATCTGCCCCATGCTGAGTACCTGGAAAGATGAGCTCATGAATTTGACTTGAATGGGATGATACGCCGCAATCGTATCGGCCTCCAAAGTGCGGTTTGGTGTAGAACCCTCATAACTAAATGCTGATACCAAGAACTCTCCTCTTTGACTCGGCCTTACCGCCACTAGACATGCGACACCAAACTTCCCCAAAGCAAAATACTGGCTAATAAGAGGAGCATGGTCAACACAACACAAAACCCAATCACACCTTCCAGTCTCCGCCACCTAACCTCCTCATCCCGCCATATCAGTACCCCAACAATATTCTCAACACACTCATACCACAGCTCCAGCACCTCCGCCGGAGCACCAAACGTGGCTGCCAAAATGCACTCCGGGCCGTTATGCTTCAGCAACAAACGCCGCGTCTCCCGGTCGCAATGCTTCATGACCCACTCATCTAGTAGCGTCCAAACATACACGTCCAACTCGCATCGCAGCTGCTCAATCGTGACGACGCGGTGACCTGGTGCATGGACTGTACGATCGAAGTATACCCTCATCAGATAGAAGAACCGATGAACCGCATCCTTTGTCGTGACTTCTTCATCCTGCCCGAAGTCAGCCAGCATAGCGCGTCTCAGAAACCCGTTGTCCATCGCACGAGCCAAAGCGCGGGGCTCTAGATACGCAACGACCCTCATCGCGTCCTCGATATGTATATCAATCTCCTGCGCCGAACTAAACTTCTCAGTGTTCTGAGCAATAGACATTAAATCCAGTTCTTCAAGCTCCATAGCAGGCCGGTACCACTCCACACTCCACTCCTCTTCCTCCTCTAAAACGCATTGACATAGCGGGCTACCAAACCCTTCTATCATTTGTTTCACACAGACTCCGTGGTTGCAGTGAAGTGTACAGTGTGGCTCTGGTGGCGGCACGCTCTTGCGGATGTTGAGGACGTCTTGGAAGGCGGGGAAGCGGTGGATGTTTGTGTCTTCGTTTATACCGTCGAAGAGGGGGGATGGAGGTGCGACGGGGAGGCGCAGGCTGTAGGAGGGGATCTTGATGCGGAGGTGTGAGCGTGGAGGTACAGGTGGGGGTGGGGATGTGGACAGGAAGTCGGCGTCTGTGAACTTCATGATTGCGGGTGAAAGGGTGCTTGATTGGTGTTTGCTTGGGAGAGGGAGTGAAATACAATGGTTTTAGTTGAGATGGTTTTGGTCGTCTGAGAAGGGACGTTGTGCGCATATGAAGTGTACATTGAGCGCTGTGTTCGGGTTTGCTCGACCGCGAACTGATGGCGGTGGATGCACATGGAAGCTTTCACTCTTTGATTGCTTGTAGCGATACTGATCAAGCGTACGAGACATCAATTACACTAATTCCAGGTAAAATCACAGCTCTCCTCACTGACGCTGCTTTCTCCACTCTCGCTGCTTTCCTCACTCCCACAGCTCTCAAACTCCCACCAGGTCTTCTTCACTCTCTCCGTCCTCATCTCTCCATCCCACCACAACAGCACCGCAACAGCCATCTCCACCACTCCTTCCATCCTCTCAAATAGCACGTCAACTCCCCTACTCATCGTCCCCTTGATCCAAGTCCTTCTCGCTAAGCCAAAGCATCCTTTCAACTTCCACGCTCTCTCAGTGGCATTATCCCTCCTCTCAACCTGATTGCGGAAACACCACTCAGATACCCACCAGAAAATCTCCAGTCGCATCATTTCCGTTATTTCCTTGACCAATTCCGTGATGGTGAGTGTGCGGGTTTGCTTCTCGAGGGGCGATAGCGTGATGAATAGATAGTTGAGCAGTTTGGAGATGAGGATGTTGGCCGCGCGTGTAGCGGCAAGGTATTGCGAGGGGTACAGTGTGGTACTCCTCGTGAAGTGTTTGGATCCGCGGAGGTATTTTGTAAAATCAAGATAGCCCATGCTTCGCATCTTTTTGACCAGGGCAGTGGCGGATGCTAGTTCCAGCGTGATCGTCTCGCCATGACCGGTCATCTCGTATGCTCTTTGGGCGGCGAGAATGTCTTGGAGTCGAAGACACGATATCCTTTCCTGCCTGGAAGCGGTCTCTTCGAGTAGTGGGAGACGCTTGCAGCATCTGCATGCTTTGGGTTGGATATTGCGCTTGTTATTTTTGGAGGTGATGTCGCGGCATATGCGACGCTCGCAGTGTCGAATGCAGTGGTCGACGTCATGGTCACTAACTCTGATCTTTTCGTTGTTCCGCTTCCACACTTCCCAGTCGGTTTCGTCTTCTTTGTATGCCGGAAACTGCTCCAATTCTCGCGCGGGTGGCTGGTAGGTGAATGGGCATGGTGAAGGGCTTCTCGCTCGGCAGAGAGTTCCTGGGACACTCGACCGGAGGGGACGGCCGGTTCGAACAGGCTTGCTGGATGTTTTGCGAGGTTTCAGAGCCAAATACGACGACGGTATGTATCGCGGAGTGGAATCTTCACCCAGGTGGTCTGGGTGCATGCAAAATGCGTCGGCGACGTTTGCTAGGAGGTGACAAAACATTCTGTTGGAGAAGATGTTGATGGGATGAGATGAGAAGATGAAGTTTACAAGAGACAAGTACATATTATATATGAGCAGCAAACCTACCAGAATCTACGGTTCACTCCATGGTACAATTTGGACCTCTGACTCTACGCGACTATCCATCCTGGACTCTGGTCGGCTGGATGAGTGGGCGCAGCCGACCAACCAGACTCGCTGCATTTACTGTCGTAGCCAATGAACACAACGCAACAACGAGGACGTACCATAGTTCTCATCATGAATCTCCTTTGGTCAACAAGCAACTAGGATGTGTTGATTTCTCTGCGCTTTGAGCCAACTGCAAGCTGGGGTTGGTCATGGCGGTCTCGTGGAGCGCGCGTACACCGAGCAGACGTAAAAAATACAATTTGATCTGGAGACGATGATAAGGTTTGGCGCTGACCGTGGAGGTTACATCAAGTTGAGAATGTGTCGTTCCGCGAAGTCAAATGTAGCGTGGCAGTGACGGGTAGATTACTAGTCTCCATCAGGGAAGGCACCCTGTCGATCATGACGCAACGCGATTGCGCATCCCACCGTCGACTGAAGCACACCAGACAACAGCCTTCCGACCTCCCACGATGCCAACGCCTTGAATCTTATATCGCACCCTTCCATCGCACAATTTGAAATGGCGCTCCCCCTCAGCATCTTCCTCGGCGGCTGCGTCGTCGCCATCCCCGTCGTCACGGGCGTCGCGCAAGGTGTCGAGCACCAAAAGAAGCAGAACGAAGAAGCCGCCAACGAGTCGCGCATGTGGAAATTCAACTGCCTCGTAGCCTGCGACGACCCCGATCCGATCGCGAAAGAAGAAATTGACAATGGCATCCTCGTGGTGCGCCACGATAAAGTCTGGGTGGTACCGAGGGACGAGGACAATAAGCCCATGTGGCCGGATGGAGTGGATGGGGAAGGGAAGGAGCCTCTGCATGCGTTTGCAGGCTTTTACATTGCATACCCAGATGAAGATAGGAGTCCACCCGAGAGGGGGCTAGTCACCACGATTAGCGACGACCCGCCGATGCTGAACTGGGTTTACTGCGACAAAAAGACGTACGAGCTCCGCTACTCGAACCGCACCGGCAGCATCATGCACCATGTCGGTGTCTGGGACTGGACTGAAGACGAGACGCACCTCACATTCGAAGGCTGGGAGGGCTTCATGGCCATCGACGAGTGGGATGGCGCCGACGAAGACCCGGACACACCGTGGGGCAAGGAAGGGCTGCGCTGGGCCGTCTACTTTGACAAGGACGACAACGGGCTCAAAGGGAGGCACAAAGGGAGAGACATGTTTGAAATTAGCCTCAAGCGCAGGATCCAGAGCGCGGAAGAGCAGTTGAAGCAGAACGAGGCTGCGGAGAAGAAGATGCAAGTCAAGAGTAGAGGTGGACTGAGTACGCAGTTCGCCGCGCCGCAGAAAGAGCGAGACAAGGAGTGGGAAAAGAAGTTTGGCGAGAAGGCGAGGCTGGAACTTGAGAAGAAGTTGGCGAAAGACCAGGAAGAAGGACAGGGGCCTGAGTGGGCGAGAGGCGATGTGGGTAAAGAAGAGTGAGGATGCGAATGCGATGTACGGACGATTTACAATGTCGAGTACGACATTTCTGATCTATCTTGTGCGCTTTCTTCTGGAAGCGCTCCTCCCCCACCCCAGTGCGCCAGGCCATGCGAAGACTATCGCGACGTCGAACCTCTTCAATGAAGACAGATCACTCACCTCGTAGGCATTTGCCGGACAATACGACTCACGGCAAACAGAGGCAATCCAGTCATGTTATATGATTGCTCATACTCTTTGGAGTATAAATTGGGCTCAGCAATGCTTGGATCTTTCTCACTTGTGCAACACTACAAGAAGAGACATCCTGCCTCCTCTAGGCTCTCTACACAATGCTTGTAGAATACGATGGAGACAAATTCGAATATCAACCCCAAAACCCGGATGAGCTGGATATGAGCCAGCCGTGGGGTATTGCCTATAAGGCATTATCCCAGCTCAACCCGCCACCGCTATTCTTGGAGCAAGCTAAAGGGAACCCTCGACTTGCACTAGTCAACCCCAACGCCAAACTTGACTATGAACGTCGAAGGTTTTTCGTGGTCGGATGTGTTGTGTGGAACGGAACGATACTCCCATCCTGCACGACCGATTTTCTCGCACAGTGGAACTGTGAACACAGATTTGGCTGGAAGGTCGAGGAAGAGGACAACGCTGTATACAAATACAGCAAAAACCTCGAACAAAATCTGGGCAAGAAACCTTTATTTGACTGGATCAAACCGCCGAATATAAGCCGTCTAACAACGATTCGCAATACGAAATGGAAAACGGACAGTGGGCTCAAAATGGATAGTCTTATATTGGGCGCCGGGTCAGACCTAGAGAATACGAAGGGCGTTGCAGATTGGAAGGACCGGGAATACCAGAGGATATGTAGGTCAATCCATCTCCGCGAGGCTGTCGATTCACACTAACAAGTGCGTAGTTTGGTTCAGTATGATAGTGAGAGAACTACTGCCGGAAGAGCACAAGAAGACCGCGGCTATCGACACATACAAGGTGCTTCTGCCCGCGGAGAGTGCCAAAACTCTTTTGGAGTTTGTGGAGAAAGGGAAATGTGGACTCATGGATGAGTTGAGAGATTGGCTCGAGAGGAGCGTAAAGGCGGGCCAGGCCGAAGGTTCTTGATGGGTTAAATAAGCAGACGATGATGGCATACCTGTTTCACATTTTTGGGGCAGGGAAGAATGCCTTCGGCTGCATCTGATGTACATTCATTATCTCATCTAATGCCGAGCTTCTCAATATGCAGACTAGGTTCATACGAACCAGGGACAACTACACCAGTACCCCACAGCTTCATCCTCTTCCAAAACTAGGCCCGGGTTCATTGCCAGTAGGTCTGTTGATCATCAAAGCGTGGGCGCTGAACGGGTGCGTATGGACCCATGCTGAGCTGCGCGTCTTCGGCATTGCGTTTCAACACTCGATTAGGTCTAGGAATGGCAACTGGGTGTTGGTACGGAGTGTGCGAATAGCCTTGGGTCATGTGCGGCATATAAGACGGCGACGGCGTCCAGGGCGTCACCGGCGATGGCTGCGTGCTCGGGGAATAAATTCCGTGCATCGATGGCGTCGGAGGCGGGGCGTAAGATGCGAGTGGCGAAAGTATATTCGACGAATGCATGCTCGGTGATAACATCCCAGGCGAGGGCAGAGCGTGATGGAAGACAGGTTGGGGGCCATGATGGTAAGAGTTCCCAGTGACATGCTGGTTGTTCTCGTACTGCCCGCCATTGTCGCCCGCGTACTGAGAGACGGTCTGGGTATTGTTCGATTGGAAGCCACCGACAATACTCGTTTCAACATTGGCAGATGGCAGAGGCTCCGATGATTGCAGGCTCGTCGCGACATTTAGATCCAACTCTTCCTCAAGGTCGTTCGAAGGCAGGCTCATTGCGACATTTGAATCGAGTTCCTTATCACCGTCCGTGTCTGGGGCTTGATCTTCCGGTGACGTCGTAGCCTTTTTCTCTTTCACCCTCGTTCGACCTTCTGCGATGTACTTCTGGCGATTTCCATTCTGTTCATTGTTCAGGATTGTGCCTGTAATTTTATCGGGAGCCGCACCCACAGTAGTTTCAAGATTCTCACCCTTGAGCAGCGAGAAGCAGCGACCCTTGGAAAGCCGTAAGAGCTCACAGAGACTATCTATACGCTCACCAAAAGTAAGGTTGCGGGATTTGTACATCGTCTGCAGTGGCGTCGTGTCGTAGATGGAGAACGATTTCGGGCCGAAGAAATGTAGTTTCTCAGCGGTGTCAACTAGCTGCCAGCACACCTTCTCCATCTGGTCTTCATAAATCGCCTTTTTGGCACCTGGAGTCAATCGTTTCGCAAATCGGTCCTTGTCTTGGTTGTCCGGGCAGGCAGAAGTGTCTTTCATTGCTGCTAGTAGCTCAGCGACGTGTCCAGCTCGGTCTTCGTCAGTAGTCGGAATAGTGCTGTCATTGGCAGGCGGCACCCAGTCGTTTTCGATATAGCGGTTAAGCATGCTATCCTTCGCTTCTGCCAGATTCCGAAACGAAAGTCCAAAAAACTTGGGTTGAACTAGAGCTATTGCAGTAGCTGGAGAGGGTGCCGATGGGCTGGGTGTCATGTAACTGTAACAGGGGTCGAATGGCGAGTGTACGTCCACCAAATGTGTTGGCGTATTCGTAGCACTGACAGGCTCTATGGATAAATAACGAGGAGGTGGGGTGCCTGCATAATGCTGGGGTGAAGACTGCTCGAGCATCGGTTGGCTGTAGCCATTGAAGCCATTTTGATACTGACCATCGTCAAGTGCAGATAGAGGAACATCATTCGGCTGATAGTTTCCTATGCCATAATCTTGAATGCCAGGTTGAGCAAAATACACAGGGTCGCCATTGGCAGACAGCATTGTGCCCTCGTTATCCATAGTTGTTGGGAATTGAGCTTCATAGAGGAGTTGCAGGTCTTGAGAGCTCATGTTGAGAATGTCGTCGATGTAGTCAGGAGAACTGTTATTGTCCTGGTAGTGGTCTTGAGACATAATGCCTTCGGTGGACAGGGTCGATGTGTCGAGAGAGGTTGCGAGTATCACCCGGATTCCGATCGGTCGAGTTGAAAAGAGTGACTGGTTAAGAGCTTGGAAGGTTGTAAGCTGGTGATGGGTGGAAAGGAAAATCTCACACATGCTTTTAACCTGTCGAGGCGCTTCCGCTGAGTGAATCTCATCATCTTCGCAAGTTTGCTACTTGAAGCATCGCGATAGCACAGTCGACTCGAGGGCTATGTTCGCCGATGTTTGCTTGCTGCCGAGAGAATCGATGAGGGAAAGTCTTGTACGCTGTGAGACTATGATGACTGCAAGTACAACACTGCTACCGACGTCGGCTGGAGGATGTTCAAGGGATAGATATGGACTTTCCAAAGGCAGAATTGAATACTGTCGTAAAGTATGTAAAAGAATAGCTCAATTGTTCTGCAAGAGCTTCTGTCACCCATTAGAACCGTGATAGCACTGATGCGCAGGTTTCACAAAAGGCGGCATTGTGAATGGGTCCTTCACTGGTTGCTGTCGATCAGTAGTTCGTTGACAGTGAACTGGGAACTCCCAAAACAGCAGTCGTGAAGCGCAATAAGCATCCTGAGGTACCAAGAGCGCCTTGGCAATGAGATCCATCACAGCGGAGGTCGGAGCGCGAATGCATTGGTGGTAGAGAGCGGCGGGTGTTGCTGATGAAGTTCCGACGCGTCGACGGCGCGACTGAACGCGTCACAGCCGCATTCGGACATTAGCGGCTTGGCTGACAACATTCTCCTCTTTACGGAAGCGACTTCTCACTGTGAGCACCTCCCATCGCGTCACCGCATCGCCATCCAATTCATCCCATCTACACCCCGTATGGTTGCGCATAGTTGGGATGATCATACGACAACCTCCGATTTCAGGTTCATCCACGCGCTTTGTCACAAAGAACCCCGCATCGGCCAGTACGCACGATCATCAGCACGGCAACTCATCATCAAGTCGAAGTCTGCAACCTTCAGGCAACTGCGAACGATCATACAAACAGATATGGAAGGCTTGGGTTCAGAACGCCAATTGTTCTTCCGCCTCACGCTGGCCACCGCTATCTATGACGCTAATTCAGCTGGATGACTGACATTATACCACAAGTTGTCTACGAGTTCTTTAACTCGCACTGACGCCATTTTATTGTAAACATACCTCATCCACACGCGCGACTAACCGCTGTCCAACGAACCGCTATATCCTCGCTCTCGTCCGACGAAACGCCGACTTGCTCCGGCTTCGCCTCCAGTCGCTCTCATTACTGGCTAGTCCGATCATCGCCCTTCTCCATCTCGTCGCGTTCGTGCTCCCTCCACAGCTTCCCCAGCTGCTTCATAAAGTCGTCGTCGTAGTATGACCACGTCTCTGGTACCTTGGTGCTTTTCCACCCGAACACCTCGCGAGACCTCTGGTTCATAATGTTGTTGTACTCGATGGGGCGGTCGCTCTCTGGCAGTTTTGCAAGCTCCAATATCGGCAAGCCACCGATCTGGCATACAAGATGGATCGTCTTCTTAAAGAGCCTAGATGGTGCCGGCTGGTCGGGCTCCCATTGATCTTTTTCGTCTTCATGCAGGACTACATAGGACTGTTTGAGGACAGCGCTATCCACGCCAATTGCACTCATAACGTAACTTGTGATCGGCCCACGTCCACCATTCCTGTTTCTCCAATGCCAGAGCTTGATTTTAAAGGTAGATAACTCCACGACAGTCTGCGGTATCGCTAATGTGCTGCAATCGATACCTGTAGGGTCAAGTCCAATCGTATACGTATACTTATCGCCGACGCGGCGGGGGCGAGTAACAAGGTTCGTATACTTATCTTCCCAATGCAGAAATCGAGTCTGGATACCGTCGCATGTCAGACCCCGAAGGTAATCACCATGTCGCTTTACCATACCCGCGGTCTTATCCGCAGGCAGGTTCTGCAATACGTAACACTGCTTGTCGATAAAGGTAGTCTGCGGGAACAAAGAGTATGCCCTGTTCCAAGTGATAAAGTTTAATGTCGCGGTAGATGAAGCCGCGTGGAGCAATTTGCATAGAGGAGAATCCCTCGAATCCAAGACACAGACGGTCAATCCATCATACTCAGCCTGCGGCTTTCGAAATATGGTCAAGCCCGTCATGTTGTACTCATCAGCGATCCACCGTTCTTGCTCCAGGAAGTCGAATATTGGGGCACGGAGGTCCAAGGGCTTAACCTCTGAGTACTGTGTATAGATGTATAGTTCTTGCACGGGAGTTTGCAGCTCGTTAGCAATGAACTTGCGGGCAAAGTCACCGCCAATGATCGCGCCGGTGTTGGCTTGAACTTGTCTGAACGCCTTGGGATCCTGGAAGAAGGTTTTGAGTTTTGTCTCAATGTTCTGGTAGCATGAAGGAAGCCCGCTGATGAGCGCAGTACGAACGCCTGTCGACACTTCAATCAATGTCGAGAACTCCTTCGGGCCGAGGTACGAAATGAGAGTCTCCTGCACTGGCGCTAGCGAGGACGAGAGGAGATGAGAAAGATCCATGGTGAGTGCGCGGGTTGACGGGTGGGGGTGATCGTTGCGCTGCACTGTGAATTAATGCGAAAGGCGCAGCGAAGAAGTACTCGCATAGAGGAACGCGCAGGCAGAAACGGCAAGGGAATCACGTGTCGAATGTAAGCCTTCCCAGGTTGGCTTCAGTGTATCGCAACCATGGATCTCAGTGAAATCTCATCTCATCAACCAAAGTAGGCTACAATCATATGTTGCTGTTGGTGCCAGGAAGGGGCGATGGGAGATCAAAACTTCGCACTTGCACGGCGCCAGAAGGCTACATTGCCGATGGCATCGGTTAAACCTGCCGACACGAAATTCACACACTCTTCCAACAAGCCAACTTCCTTCGACTATCGGAAGGTTTCTCCTGGCGCCTTGCATGTGGCAAAGTCTTCTAGTGAGCGGCCGCGCGGCATTGATACGTGCGGAACTTACCTAGCAGCTTACGTGTGCTGCTCCTGCGAAACAATCTATTGGCTGATCAATTCGCGATCGGGCAGTGCTCGTTGTACCGAACCCAAAGGTGCGGTTTGGGCAACGTCAAAGCAATCCAAGAAATGCAGTAACAGTGGTTTTCGTGGAAAGTATTGGCCTCGGTTGAAGACTCCCAAGTCTTTTGGCCTGACGTCATAAGCCCGTGCTCCGATAAGACAATGTTCTGCGCCACCTATCGCAAAGCCTGTGCTCACCAAGCACATATGGCTTCGATGAGCAGCCCCATGCTTGGCCCCCACAAAGGATTCGTGCGTATTAATTAGGTTTCTCAATGCAGCAAACGCTTACTTCCAAATGTACGATCTTCCTTTGACTTGTTCCATATTTGGTCCATAAGGGCTGCGTTGGCGGCGATGCATGCATACGCGAGTCAAGCAATAGATACATAATGGCCTACGTCCATCCAGCAATCGCCCAACATGAGGTAGTGTCAAAATATAAGATGTACTACTCTCCGAATACTCTCTTATCTTCCCTTACTTTCAGACTGTCGTTATCCTACAAGCGGCGTGCCAGATTCAGCGGCTGGCGTGGTGGGTTCGTTCTTGCCATTGTTGGCTCATCACTGGTCCTCCTTTTCAACATCGTATGCGCCATAGTAGCTGCTGCGGCCGGTAACCCACAGGACGGAATCGCTACGATCTATACAGGTCAATGCGTCTTTGCGTCTCGTCTGACAACAGGTCTACAACTACTCATTAATATACTGAGCAGTTCCTTGTTGAGTGCGTCAAGTTATTGTTTACAACAACTTGGGGCACCTACGAGAGACGAAATTGACGAAGCCCATGGAATGGGCAAGTTCCTGAATGTAGGAGTCTTGAGCCTGAGAAACCTACCAAATATCAGTAAGAGAAGGCAGGTTGTCTGGTTATCGCTTGCTATAAGTAGCATACCTCTGCATTTCCTGTGAGTACATTCCGCCATAATAGGCGGCTAGGAATCGTGTCGCATTCTACGAAAAAATGTTTTACAGCGAGAGTCTACATCGTCTTAGAAATCGCATAGTTGTTAACATTTGAAGGTATGTATACTGCAGAGTGCGTCACGAATCCTAGCCCCCCCTAGTGCTGCTTTAGATTTGCAGAGTAGACTTGCTAAATGAAGAAAGGTACAACTCGGTTATATTCCAGACAACAGCAACGAACGACATCGACTTTGTGTTTGCACACGAAGCTTTCCTCGTCACGAGGGGAGGATGGAAGCTCGAGGGCGGAAACCAGGGATACAGTTCCCACTTTCAAGCCTTACAGGACACACTTCTGGGCGAGCAATATTTGAATGCGTCTCGCTTTGAGAATATCTCTGCTACCGAGTGCTTTCACCGGTACCAGACAACCTTGCTAAAGGTCGGCAATGGCTTCGCCATTATACCGAAAGACTCATCAAGCGATTCCAACGACACCGGCTCGCTCGTAGATTTCTATGTGAGCCCTGGAATGCTCACGTTCGATAAAAGCTTTCTTAGCGAGGTCTCGTGTAAGTTTACCTAGGTATCCGAGCCTGCGTGTCACCTTATTGATCTCAGTCATGTCCCACAGATTGCTTGAGTGAGATCTCACCTGAGCGGTGCCAAGTACAGCTCAGTCAGAGCATTATTTACATTGTCATTGCGTGCAATGTGTTGCACTTGGTGCTCATGTTCGTGGTGCTTAAGTGGATGAATTACGAAACCATCGTCACAGTGGGCGACGCTATCGACACATTCATCCGAATACCAGACACTACAACCAAAATGTGCTGCTTGATGACTAACCGCAACATAAATCAAACGTGGAAGATATCGGAAGCGCAACAAATCCAGCGATATCAACCCGGCAGACACGTCCGTTGGTATATCGCCATCAGCGGCAAGCGCTGGCTCTTTTTGGTCGCTTCGTAAGATCACGCTCATATCAAGCTTTTATGGAACATCATACCTGACACACTGCAGATACTCATCGGCAATCGCTTCCGGTATTTACATGTACAGCCTCGCTGGCAGTCGCTCCAAGAATTGCAGGAATGACGACGGTGTTTGGGAAATCTGCCGGTGGAATGGCTTCGAAAACGTCGATTCTGGTTAGTTCATCTCAGAAGAGATACTCAGAGCTTACTACATCAACCTATTGTCTCCTGCTGCAGAAAACTAACTCTTGGCGGCATTAGGATTCATCCTTGATCCATACCCTGGTGTCAGATCAGTGATGCCCTACGTTCTTCTCGCCAACACGCCCCAAGCCATCGCATCGTTGCTGTATTACAGCTACAACGGCGTCTTCACAGCAATGCTAGCGAACCGCGAATGGGCAAGATACGCATACAAACGAGCCGCACTCCGCGTTTCCGAACCCACGTCTACTCAACGCTCTACATACTTCCTCTCCCTGCCCTTCAAGTACAGCCTACCCCTCATTCTCTCCAGCATTTTGCTGCACTGGTTCATCTCTCAAGCACTGTTTATGGTGCGAATTGCTGTTTACAAGGATGGTGTACTGGTGACGACGTTTCCGGGCCTAGATTTGTCGAGCCAAAATTGTTCGGTGACTAGTCTAGGGTTCTCAGACTCAGCCCTCATCGCGGCAATTGTTATGGGATGTCTTATGGTCGTGGTCTGTCTGGCTGTCGCCGGCTTTTGCAGATACCCGACAGGCATGCCACTCGGAGGTACGAATACTGCGGTCATCAGTGCGGCGTGTCATGTCACGCACACGGATGGTAGAAAGGTTGAAGGCTTTGAATATATCGTCGCACGTCCTCTCCAATGGGGCGTCACAATCGAGGGTACCAAGGATCAAGCTGGACACTGTTCTTTCAGCGACAAAGCAGTTCAGAAGCCGGTCGAAGGCTGCTTGTACGCTTGAAGAAGTCTATTAGATTACACCTACACCAACTCTCTACTTAACATCATGTACTTAACATCCAAGAAACATGCAGAAAGCTGAAGAACCGCGCATATCCATTACATCCACAAAACGTTCATGTTTCTCAATGTATCCCACAGGCTGATGCTTCCCCCAGTGTACCTTCTAAGCAGCCGCAGCAGGTTTCCTAGACTCCAACTTCCTCGGCGCCTTCTTCGCCGCACCCCCATTCCCAGCACCACCTCCACCTCCACCACTACCAGCACCACCACCACCCTGCTGCCCCAGTTTCCTCGGTTTCCTCTTCGGCTTCTCCGCAGCGGCCGGTGCGTTATTCTCTTTGTTATCACTGAACGACACCCTTTTCGGCTGAGCAGACCCATTCGCAGATTTGTTCGCTGTGGATTGAGATTTCTGTGATGAAGACTTGGCTGGTGTTTGTTGTGTGTTTGGTGTCTGCTTTTGTTGGGAGGGCGGGGTGGATTGGGTTGAGGATTGGGGGTTTGCGGGGCCGCGGGTTGTTGGTGGGCGTTGGGATCGCGGTTTGGGTGCTTCTTTCGCTGGTTCGTTTGATTGTGGCTTCTCTTGCTTTGGTGGTTGCGTGCCATTTGTCTTCGGCTGTGATGGCTTTGATTGAGGAGCTTTCTTGGCTTGCGGCTTGGACTGCTGTTTTGGTTGACTCGACGCTTGTTGGGTTTGCTTTTGAGGCTGTTGACTGGGTTGTGATGAGCCTTGCTGTTGCTGCTGTTGACCTCCACTTCCCCAAGGGTTCATCGCAGCTCCCATTCCCGCGATTCCAGCTCCCGCAGTCTTGACTGCCGACGGCATGCTCGGTCTCCAAGCCGTCATGTCTTTCGCGGACTGCGACCAAGTCTGCGGCATCATATCCGGTGCGTCATTTTTCATCTGTTCCAGCTCTTCTTTAGACGGTGCTTGCGTGTCCTTGGTTTGCATAACCATCTTCTCCAGGGCTTTCTTTTGTGATGGCGTCGACTTGACATCTGGGAGGAAGTCACCAACGACACCCTGAACACCCTGACTTGCCATCTGTCCAAGATCCCACATTGGACCGTTCATGGCACCGTAAACCGATCCAATACCTCCTCCCAGCAGCCCAGTCACTGTCGATACCGTGCCACCAACGAGGGCGCCGGTCAGCTTTCCAATGGTCACACCCGGCTGTACTCCCAATCCAGCACCAGCGGCCAGTCCTTGGAAAGCGCCCGACTGTGTATATTTTGCCGCCTTTCCGAATGATTCTGCTTCAATCTCTTTATTAATCGCCTTCGCCAGAATCTCTTCTCTTGCTTTCGCGTCGCCCGCGCCATGCGCAGCTTGCCTCAACTCCCACGCCTTCTGTCCCGCCTGGAGCGCCATTTGCGCCGACACGCCTGCATTCTGCTTGATCTCATGTTCGGGGACGTTGCACTGTCCGCCACCAACGTGAACTTCTCCCATGTTTTGGTTCGATTGTTTCGCAGGCTTCGTTTACGATTTCTGATGTGTTTGTTTTGATGGTATCTACTCCTGATGCAATTCCGTCAATGTTATTGCAAGGTCTAGTCAGGAGGCTGGTTTGACGGGTCAACGCTAGTATGACAGCTCAAGTGCGAATACGCTACGTCATGCACGATCGACGAGATCGCCGTGGTTACACGTGTGTGGCCAGCCGACAACCTGTTTTGACCACAGGAACGCGAGACGTAGTTTCTACAGCATGTAGGGTTATCCCTTCTGCGTTCGGCGCAACCCTTCAGTAACAAGACCGATGGCTGTCACTGGCGGTTGTAAGTCGCTGCGCCAGTGTGTCATGACGTCAGCGGCCCGGCGCCAGGGTCTTTCATCTACCAAATTCCTGTCTGCAGTACGCTATGAACGCGCCGCGTCTTTGACAGCGACTCACACACCCAATCTGTTGGTTCAGCCTTCAGTAGTTTGACGCGTGCTGCGGTGTCGTACATGTCACCCGGATGTCGAATTAGTCGCCCACAGCTCACCTTCCGACGAGTTTCGCCACCAAGAAAGATGTACTTTTTGATTGGCTATGATCGAGTCGATCAAGCATACCACTATTTTACTCCTGCAAGAGATGCTATGCTTTCTTCATCGCATCGCCAATAGAACCAGCACTCTTTGCACCTCCCTTCAGCTCCTTGTTTGTTGCCTGGATCAACACCCTCCGGTAGCTTGTCAGTGACGGCGTACCATCATCTGTGACCTCAAGTATGAGATGAAGCAATTGACCTTGAGCAACCGGCTTCTTGCTCAAAAACTCGACAGCGCATTTTTCCGGGGGCGGGAGCCTGACCTCGACCTTCCTGCCCTCATCGTCCAGCTTCTTGATCACAAGTTGCGCAACCTCGCTGTAAACCAGCCATTGCGTCGCTGTGGGTTCCCGATAATGCCACCACTTGAATGTAAGTTTACCACCGTCGGGATCGTATGTAGCAGACGCGTCGAGGGTGACTTTCGATCCGGCCTCAGCGGTGATCTGGACAGGCGCTAAGCCTTTGAAGCCGCTGATGTTGATGACGGGGTGGTGGTTTGCTTTTGCGAAATCAGGCTCCATGCTCCATTTGATGCGCGCGGCAAAGTCGTTCTGGAAAGCGTCGCGCCAGCGCCAGATAGTCGCGTGGTTGGATGTATACGTCCTGTCGCCAACTTTGACTCTGTCTACGACATCACTGTAGTGATTGCTGTTCAGGCCTTCGGTGCTAATATCAGTTCGCCCGTAGCGACCTCCCCAAGACCCGTAGTGGGGGCAGTCAGGTACGCCCAGACCATTCTGGATGAGGTAGAGGAATGTCGGGGTATCTCCTTCCGGGATGTAGAGATAGTCAGGGTACGCCTTTCCGAGTGGCCCGATCTGGATGTTCTCCTTAATCCAGCTTTTCTCCATCTTGGTGAAGTCTGGGCCACCTTCATCGAAGCCGTAGTACTTGTCGCCGGAAATGCCGGTCCATGCTGCCAGACCATACTGATTCCAGCCGTGAATGGAAGCAATGTAAAATACGTCGGGGAAGTTGTTGCGAATCCATGCACCGGTGTCATCTTGGTCGGAGATTGCGTAGACGCGTAGACGTGAGAGTAAGCGCTTAGAGTCTTCAGGTTCGAAGTCGTCGTCTACTTTGAGCAGTGCCGAGGCGAGTGTGTTGGTTCCGCCCCAGCAAAGAATCCATAATGGCTGGGTGGATGGTGCGACAATTCGATCGTATAGCAGCTGTCCGCCTGAAGACAGTGGAGTGTCTGTGCCGACGGCTGACATTCCGTAAGTCTAGACACCATCAGCGCTACTCACGTGACGTGCTGCGTCTAGCGAACAAGCTTACCTCGGCGCCCTTGCGAATCAACCCACGCAAATGTTGTGCCGTTGGATACTGCCAGTTCGGGTGTACATGCTTGTTCAAGTTGTCGACAGCATCGGCATATGCGTTGATGATCTTCCCCATGTCTTCCGGGTGCACTTTGTCCTTCATCCAAGTGCTTGTGCAAGCTACGAGACCCTCCGTCTCGAACTCATTGGAATACAACAAGTATCGACATAGCGACTCGGCATCATCCGGCTCATTCGAGATGTCCGACAAGATGAAAACGCGGGGTTTCTGCGAGTACGTCTGCAGTCTTTCGGTAGCCATGTTGATGAGCCGGGTTGTTGGCGCGCTGAGAATTAATGGATATGCCAAATAATCAAGAGGAAGCGTTCTTTTGATGCTGTTGAGCTTTTGAGGTTATCCGATGCTACACCAAACACCCGAAGTTGTGCCACGGCGTCCGAGGTGGGGCTTTGAGCAACGGTGCGGTGTCCTTAGGCACCTCCTTCCGTCTGGAGGAAAGCCGGCTATTCTTGCCATCCGTGCGTCTCCACCTGAGGATACCCCTCACCATCTCTTGTACGAAGACGCTGCTGTTTGCAACTGCATCGTCGTTACCCCGGATTCCAGCATGATATCCAGAATGCGAGATAGCCGTTGCCACGCCGCCTTAGTGCATTGAGGCTCAGCGGCCTGCGCCACATGCGACTAGACCGCATTGGATGGTAGCTCAGCCTTGCTCCTATGACGTCTGGAATCTGCCCCGCTTCAACACCACCAGCCACGATGAAGACAGCAGTTTGGTTCATAATCAGGCGCCCAATAGCCTAAGACAAGGCCATGTATTCGTGCCGTCAGGCCGACTGCCAAGCAGTACCACCATGATCTCTTGCCGTAAGGAGTCGATTAGGTAGGCTGTGCTTCGCTGCTTCCTAGATATATAGCATCAGGCTACCTCCGATCGCATTCGCATCACCACTCACCAACTGCCATTAAAGTAAATTTTTACCATGTCAATCCACAACAAGATCCAGCAGGCAGCGCAGAGGAACGAAGAACTCCTCCGTGGCCTTGAGGACACAGACTCGGCGCCCTCACAGCTCAAGCAGCAGAACGCCTACATCGCTGATCTCGACGCGCAGATCAACAACATCAGGAAGCGCGTCAACGACCTCAAGCAGAAAACAGCCAGCGAGCTGAAAGACCACGAAAAGTACCGCGACTCGCACTTCCGCCGCTTCGCCCACAAGGCCAGCGGAAAGAAGGAGAAGTTCGCCGAGAAAGCCGCCAAAGAAGAAAAAGAGTACTTTGACGCAATCCAAGAGCAAAAGAGCGCAGAAGACGAACTTGCCTACGCAAAGCAACTCCGCGCCGAAGCCGAGACGCGCAAGAACGAAATCGCGTCGCAAGCCCAACGCCACACCGCGCTCCAAGCCGACCTCGACGCGCTCTACAACTCCATCTTCGCAGGCCACACGCCCGAGTTCCCCGACGAAGACCGCAAAGAAGACGCCTGCAACGCCGCGCACGCGCACGTCCAAGACCTGACCCAACGCCTCGAGCGCGAGCGCCACATCCTCTTCCTCCTCGGGCAGACTTCCGTCAAGCTGTCTGCCGCTCGCGAACACCTCGACGGCGCATACGGCATGTCGCAATACGACATGTTCGGCGGCGGAACAATGGCCAGCATGCAGAAGCGGAACTACCTCGAGCGCGCCGAGAGCTCCATCCAACAAGTGCGCATGCTGCAGCAGCAGGTCAAGCAGGTTGCGCCTGAGATACCTGGGCTGGGTCAACTCAACATCGCTATGGGTAGTATATGGAGCGACGTGGTGTTTGACAATATCTTCTCCGATATGCAAATGCACGATCAGGTCAAGCAGTCCATCGCGCAGGTCGACCGCGCGGGGAATAAATGCGGGGAGATTATCCGACAGCGTGAGGCGCAGGAGAAGGGGCTGCAGGGCGAGGTCGATCAGGCAAAGGCGAAGCTACAGCATGCGCGGTTGCAACTGCAGCAGGCGCGTGAAGAGGCGTTTAGGAGGGTGCTGGGTGGGCAGCAGCAGGATATGGGTACGGGAGGTTTTGCACCGCCTGCTGGTGAGGCTCCGCCGCCGGAGTATACGGCGCCGGCGGGTCCCCCTCCTGGGTACTCGGCTTGAGCCGCGAGGTAGTGGTTCATGCGTGTGGCTTGCTGATACGGATGGGGCTTGTGTTCGGCCCGTATACCCTCCAGATTCTATGCTGTGGGGCTCGGCATGACTTTAGTTCTAGTAGCGGTCGATAGAGACTGTTTATACGAACGAAGATACTTCTTAATGTAATCTGGACTTCGGCAATTGTTTCGACTTGGTTGAAGATAAGCTCGCTTGGTTTCTGGAAGGTGAACCGATACGGAGGGGCTGCAATGTTGAAGGGGGCACGTCAATCGAGAAAAGGCCAAACAGGCCTGCAGCCTACATCAACATGTAAACCTACTAGATAGGTGACCTAGCTTCGATGTAGGCTCTAGACCTGTTCAGCTTTTTTCTTGTATGAGGTAGGGGCTAGTGGCAGACGATTGATGAGATAAATGATAGTTTCTGATTCAAGCACTAGATTGTTGAACAAGGCATGTGGTAGTTTCGACTGAGCGAATATCATGATGAGTTGTTATGTTGTGTACGGCTATCTACTACCATTCCTCAAATGAAAGCCTCGTCAAGGTAGTTTCCAAAGTTGCTGTCACGGAAAGACGGGGTCGCACTACCAAAATCCGTGTTCTCAATCGCACTCCTCGCCGCCGCCGTCATGCTGTCCCACGCAATCAGCGGCTGCTCTCCACCTTGAGTCGTAGTCTCAATCAACTGGTGGTTAACCGGGAAAATGGACCTATATCCAATCCTTGGCCTGGTACCAGTGAGACTGGGGTTGGTGACCTTGTCGTAGTCGCCGTGAGCAGAGATGGCGATGCCACGGATAGTAGCGGTGGTGGACTGGGCGGACAGCCAGACGACGATGTTTTCCCAGTCGTGGCGGTGGCCGAGACCAGGGCCGGGACTGTCTTTGGGCATGTACCATGAGTACATGATGGCGTAGGCGCCGTTGTGGGCGGTGGCGCGGGCGTAGACTTGGCCAGGCGAGGAACTACACCCGCTGTTTGAGGCGCCGGTGGGGTTGAGGCCGCCGCTGGAGGGTGTTAGAAGGATTCACTTCCTGGATTAGGGTTGACTTACCCGGTGTCACCTGCGGCGTTGACGGCAGGGAAAGGGACGCAGCCGTTTTCGACTTTGAGGTAGGGCTTGTATTTCAGCATAAGCTGTCCTACGATGCCTGAAGGAACGGTCTCGGGGAAGCCAACGACGGCATCGTGGCCGATGACAGCACGGCTTTGGAGGTTGACCGGGGAGGCGAGGACGACACTCGCGGCGGCAAGGAGCTGGACGGCAATGTTGAACATCTTGACTTATGCTGAAAGCGAATGGATGTAGGAATGAATGACGGGGTGCGTCAAGCGAGTGACAGAGTCTTTGAGCCGGGAGACTGGCTTGATCTTCAAAAGATGGTGGCAGCTGGTGATTTATAAGATGGCCTCGGCGTTGTTCAAGTCGTACGGCTCTTCCCGATATCGTGCTCACTGAGTCCTCAAGTCTCTCTCAATCCCAATGGGGAAGTTCACGATACAGACTAGCAAAAGCGCGATACGAGCAGAACCGTGGAGAGCACACAAACAGCGCACATGCCCTGATATACTACCACCAATTGGCCGTTTATCCAGCGCCCTTGGACGCATAACAACGTTTCCGACGTTGTCGCTGGGGTACCTGCAGCGCATCGGCGTCCGGCACGGGACGATTCAGACGTTGCATATTCTACGCCCGGAGCAAACATGCGTGAAAGGCAACGCAGGATGTCGATCGACTAGATTGGGAACCACGACGGTTGCATGCCGGCGAATAAGGAGAAAGCGCGTGGCTGATCGCGTCCGGGCCATTGGTGCTTGGCCGAGACTAGGCCGAGTCCGCATCAGGCAGGTGCAGGGGAGGTGAATGTGACATGCTGCAGTCTGGAGAAACAAAACGAGAAATGCATTAGATTCGTGGATTCATGCTGGTGGGCTGCCGAACGTGAGGAATTGGCGGGGAGTGATTGGAGCAGTCAGACGTACCTGCAGTCACGGGGACAAAAGGCATGATCTCGGGTATCGAAGATTAGATTGTATCTCGCAATGCAGTCAATCATCCGAACTGCCTCCAGACAGTATTGCGCCGGTCCTTTGGTGGTGTCTCCGGGCCTGGCATTAGCTCGCGCAGCAGGTCGTTGATGTCCAGGCCACGCTCCTGGCAGTCGTGCCATTGCCGTGGGTAGCCCAGGCTGACCTCTTCAAAGCGCGTGTTGTCTATCCAGTCTGTTCGCCTGATGTGGAGATGGCCAGAGACGACGACCTTTGCGTTGTACTTGTTGTGCCAATCTTCGGTCTTCTTTGTGCCGCACCAGAGGGAGAAGCGCGGGACTCGGAACAGCTTCACGAGGTCTTCGCGCAGCGGCCAGTGGCCTACTATGATCAGGGGGATACCTGGGTGTGATGCGACAGCGGCGGCGAGCTTCTTCTCCGTCTTCTCGAGAAGCGCATTGCACCATTCGATGCGCGACGAGTACGGGTCGGGATGCAGAAGGTGCTCGTCGGTCGCTTCTATGTCCTTTTCTCGCGCCCACTCCAGCGCATCCTCTAGCTTGACATGGCTAGGCCGGAAGCTATAGTCGTACAGCGTGAAGATGGGCGCAATGAGACATGGACCTCCCTCACCCTCCCACAGCGTGTATGGATCTTCTGGTGTGATGACGCCGTACTGCCGCGCAATCGCAACACACTCCATGTATTTCGCCTCGCCCCTCGCGCCATGCTCTTTCTCCGAGGGCAGCGTGTACAGCTCGTGATTGCCTGGCACCCAGAACACTTGCCGGAAGCATTCCTTGACCTTGGTGAAGGCGAGCCGACAATGCTCCGCCGACTCGCCAACGTCTCCACACAGTATGAGGTCATCGTGCGGGTGCGGCAGGAGCTTCTCGAGAGCGTCGCGATTGCCCTTGAAGGAGAGGTGGATGTCGCTGATACCCCAGAGGCGGCTCTCTGGGGGCGTCTCGGCGGAGGGCGGGGAGCTCGGCGGGGTTGACGCGGTGTCTGCGGCGGATGCGGCTTCGGCGGCGGCGAGAAGAGGGTCCATGGTGGCGGCGACGGTTGACTGCACAATTGACTACGCGCCGTGACGGAGATTATATAGCGACGATATCTCAAACGGACGTGTTGCAAAGAAGTAATTACATCATAGTTCTTTCTCCGACGCGTGTCCGTTTCGACGGGCTATTATTATCGATTCGCACAGACCAGTAAGACGTCAAGCTCGTATCAGGAAAGAACAGGTCATTTACCAAGTCTCACCTATTCGCTGAAACTGTTTTCATCCAACATACGTATAGCAGCTATGTATCGTAGCGAAACCGGGTCCCCGCGGTCTACCGGTTGAAGTTGGAAGACGTCTACACGATACATGGGTACGCTGGGTTTAGAGTTTGACTACGGCGAGGCTGACATGGTCACTGCATTTGATGGAAGGAACTACGCAAACGGATTGTGAACATCGCTGATACTTCAAAGCATCGCGCGCAATAATAGATCCAGAATCTCGTTATGCTAATTCATAGCTTGTAGCCGCATCGCCTAACCACCGACGTTGTTCTCGTCGCTCGCGACCACTCCCTCCGCTTCATGTTCGCGTTCTGCTGTCTTCTGACCTTCATCCTGGACCCAAACCTCGTCGCGACTCTCCCATGCATCATTCAAATCCGCAAGAATCTCCTCGTCGTAGAATGTCCACGTGGCTGGGAGCGTGAACCCCTCACGCGTGAACCTATCTCGCACGTGCATAGCTTTACATTCTCCTCTTTCAAATTCGTAATATGCCGACGGACGCTCTGCTTCCGGAATCTTCTCCAGCTCAATTTTCGTCAAGCGATCCAACTTCTTGAGAATAGCATCGCATTTTTTGTTCATTACCGAAGGGCCAGTGCCTGGTGGTATCAGGTACCGATACTTGAGGACTGCATGGCTGAGGTTCTCATATAGCAGATCATATCTCGGATACTCCTTGGGGCCCAACGACTCCCTCCTATATGTGAATATGTACGGTTCAGTACTTCGTCGGAGCTCGAAAGTCGAAGATTCATAGATGGTATCAGGCTGCTCAGGCGTTGAGACGCCCGTAGTGTCAAGATCAAGTATCCAGGTCCGCGAATCCCCTATCCGGCGGGTTATACAACTTGGACCATCCATCTCCACGTGCAGTATTCCGTCAGCCCAGTACCACGACCCTAACCCTTCCCACGATGATGGGCTTCCGATCCTTTGTACAAGAACTACGTACTGCCAAAGGTATTTGTCGTCACACATCGTCAGATGACACTTCTCTTTGATGAAGGTCTCGTAGGGAAATATCGTATATGCTTTGTTCCATGTTATAAAGCGCGCCTCGTGGGTTGCTTGACGGGTAATCATATGTACTTCTAGTTGGTTGAAGTTCCAGATGCGAAGGTCCACGCGCCTCCGTTTCCCGTCAACACCACACTTTTTTGTACAGTAAAGGCCCTCATTCAGGTCCGGTTCCTGTGGATGTCTATCATAATGCACAAAACCTTCAGAATCCAGGTAATTAACTAGCGGCGCCATGCGGGTGGGTTCAACCCATACACTTAAATGCGTACACTCGAGTTTCGAGCGCGCAATGAAGCTTAAGCGGCCATCAGTGGTGAACTCCTGGCTGTAATCATCCAGCAGAGCGCCGCATTCTCCTTGGACGGACCGAAATTCCCGAGGGTCTTTGAAGAAATGCCGGAGTTTGTAGTTAATATTGTAGTCAGAAGCTACAAGCGTCGGCCACAAAGAGCCGAAGGCCTTGCAGGTACAGGTAAGCCTTGCGATGGCACCCGGATTGAGATGATCGAGGAGAACGCGTTGGATGGGCGCATACCGAGGACTGAGCAGGTCGATGAGGGAAATCATAGTTGTTAGATGGTTGGTGATGTAAGAATATGCTTATGAGTAGATATAGAGCGAGAGAATCAGGAGAGGGGGGGCGCCCATGATGTTATATAGGCTTTTGGTATTGATTCCTAAACAAGACATCACATGCGTGATAATCAATAACGCCGTCAGCTTTTACGTTCAGTTAATATTCGATCACGTAGCTAAAAACGCAGTGTCGTGTCACAAGCAATTCGCTGTTGTTGTCGTGCTGCTACAATCGCACTTTCCTCTTTTAGTCAGATTCTTCATGACCGTAGTCAGTGTGGCAGGTGCGTCCACGGTTTGGGCGGGTATCCTCATCTGGGTCTCCTCGTCAACACTCGCGGTGAAGGTGAGAGTGAACTCTCGATTCTCTAGCGTCTTGAGTAAAGTGCTTGAGCCTAACAAGACTTCACTCTCCAGATTCCTTTCAGACAGCTACCACGTCTTTCTCCAATACCTAGGTATCTTCCATCATTCAAGACTACATACCATCACCGTCATCACCATCATCGTCATCACACTCAAAAATGACATCTCCACCCTCCGCGATGCAAACTCGCGCCGAGAACGCCGAAGCGCGCGAGCGCTACCTCAAAACCAACCTCATCCGCTCTCAGCGAGAGCTCGTGCAAGCGCACAAGAAGAACGAAGACCTTGCGGCAAAGCTGGAAGCGGCGGAGAAAGAGCTTGCAGAGTACAAGCAAGCTGAGACCGACCGCGAGAACAAGCGCAAGAAGGTTGAAGACGACAAGAAGGCGGCGCACGATGCTGGAGTTGCTCGGTGGAGGGATGCGGCGGTATCTGGGGCTAGTTTGGGTGAACAGTCGCAAGCATTCCTGGGTGATGGGGCTCCGAGACTCAGCCTGGAGGAAAAGTCGGCCGCGTGGTTGGCGAAGTATGGGAAGAAGAAGTGAGACATGCGCCATCATCATGCTATGTACACGAGAGAATCAAGAGTTGTTTTCAAACATTATCATTCATGCTACATGGACAACCATGCCACATCGCACGTTTACTATCATCCATCCATCCATCGCCATGCCAAAAGCTTCATAACTATGCCTAAACCCTCTCTTCTCCCATCTCCATGTCCGTCATCCCGCGGGACAGACAAGAGACCGTAAAGCCATGCCATGAGAGGAGAAACGCAGACAAAGCTCGCATACATGATATAACCAAAAATCGTAGAGAGAACCGGGGGAAGGGCAGGAAAAGAGTGATTAAGGAAACGCAAAAACGCCATCATGACAGAAGACTCATCACCGTCTTACCAATCCTTCGCAAGCGAGGATTGTCATTGGACGGAGATGTTGTTCCTCAGGCCGCTGGGCTCAGGGCCCTTCTTGTTGCGGCGGCCGAGTAATGTCGAGCTGTCCATGTTGAGCTCAAACGCGCCCTTGTTCCTGACTTGGCGCTTAGCCGCGGCGGCAACAGCTGGGGAGTGTTGGCCGTAGCCGCGTTCTTGCTGTCGTGGTTGTGCTTGTTGTTGCTGACGGGCTTGGGCGGCGGCGGATAGTGTGGTGTTGCGCATCTTCTGCTCCATGCCGGATACGTCGGCACCCTGAGACTTGGGAAGCTTCGCGGGCGGATGTTGCGACGCTGGGTCGTATGGTGCAGACTCGGCGGCGTACTCGTCATCATCCTCACCCTCGTCAAGAGCGTTGAGGGAGTTCATGGCGTTGGCGCCGCGGTAGCCCTGCTTGAACTGCTTCTTCCGCTTGCCCTCCTCTTCTTGTCGGTGTACAGCGTAACTGACATCGAACACTTCTCGCAGGTTGACGGCACCAGGCGAACGGAAGTCCATGCGGCGAGCGCCGGGTGACTCAAGGTGGGAGAAGTCTGGCTGGAGGCGCTCCTTCTTGGCGGCGGGTGTGGCGAGCGGTGGCGCGTCGTAGGCAGAGTATGTGGGCTCGTCGGCTTCACGTATCCATGGGTGGTTGAGGAACTGGTTGATGTCGTAGCGCTTCTCGGGGTCGACGGTCAGCAGGTGGGAGACGAGATCCTGTGCAGACTTGGAGATGTCATCCCACCATGGCGACAGGAATGTGTACTGGCCGCGAGCGACCTTCTCTGTGAGAGTCTGGATAGACTCGTCGTAGAATGGAGGGAAACCGCAGAGCAGCGTGTAGAGCACACAGCCCAGCGCCCACATGTCGACGGACTTGGAGTAGCGCTCATCCTTGACAATCTCAGGGGCGGTGTAACCGACAGTACCACATGGTGTCATGGTCTGCGTATCCCAGATGACCTTGCTGAGACCGAAGTCGGCAATCTTGATGAGGCCAATACCACCGGCGCCCTTGCCCTTGACGAACTCGCCCTCGTCGGCCTTGTCTTCATCGTCCGGTCCCCGCGGCTTTGGGTTGCGGGTGGGGATGAACGGTGTGGGGTAGAAGAGAAGGTTCTCAGGCTTGATGTCTCTGTGAATGACGTCAGTAATTATGCTTGGCATCGTGACTGGCATCGATAAGAACGTACCGGTGGACGACACCTGCCTCCTCGTGCAGATATTGCAGTGCCTTGGCCACCTGGATGATGGTGTGGCGGGACAGGTCTTCGGAAAAGTACGTCAGACGGACGATCTGGTGGAACAGCTCGCCTCCGGGGCACAGCTCAAGCACGATGTAGTAGTACTGCCGCGACTCGGAGAAGTCGATGAGCTTGACGATGTTGGGGTGGTCGAGCTGGCGCATAATCTGTACTTCCTTGAGGATGTTCGCTCTCTATAGGGCAGTTAGTGTCTGCCCTTTAAGCCCGTCGTGAAGGGGGATGCTGAGTCGAGCATCGGGGGTTATATTATCGCACCTCGGCTGCTTTGGGCGTCTTGAAGTCCGGATGCACATGCTTGTCCTACACCGGCCTCGCGTTGGTAACGTCCAAAAACACCCAACTGTTCAACGTGTAGGATAGGGGTGACTAGGAAATGTGCAGGGAGGAAGGGGGCTGGAGGGGTAATACTAACCTGCTGTGAGTTCATCTCGAACTTGCGGACGACCTTGATGGCGACCTCGTCCCATTGGCCGGTGGTGTCTCGCGCGCGGTAGACGTTGCTGAAGGCGCCGTCGCCCATCTTCTCGAGGAGCGTCCATCGCTCGAGGCCGGGATACCTCGGCAGCTTGCCCTTGGCCTCGCGCTCCTCGGCGACGATGCGCTCGAGTACCTGAGGGTCGACGCCGGCGCCCTTGGCAGCGGCCTGCTTCTTGTGCTCCTTTTGGGCGGCGTGCGCGGCGGCGTCGCCTGCCTGGGCGGCAATGTTGCGGTTGTCGCCAGCGCCAGCGCCGACGGAGTAGTCGCCATGGGGGGCAGCGTGGTTCTGCAGCGGCTTGTGGTCCATTACGGGCTCCGAGATGCCATGGTGTACGGGGTCCGGGTGCTGGTTGTACCGTTGATGTTGCGACTGGGCGTGGACATTGGAGACATTGGTCGTGGGCTCCGCGTTCTGGCGGGCCTGCTTGCCATGGCGCAGGAAGTTCTTAAAATTCTGTATCGCGGCCATGTTTAGTGTCTGGACGCTGGTATTACAAAGCCCGTCAATAGCGGGGTCGTCGAGGCTGCGATGGAGAATGCAAAAAACAAGCGGGTGCAGCCGTTTGTTGGGGCAGAGGGCAGACGGGCGGTAGCACGGCGGGAATACTCGTGTGGTGAGGGGAAGTCAGGGAGGAGCGCTGGTTGGAAAGAAGGTCATGCATGGACGAAGGAAGGAGTGAAGCCGGAACAAGAGAGGAGCGACGTTGCGTCATTGGCGCACGGGCTTCATGACGCTGCAGGCTACATCATCGCCAAACAAGCTGCACCACACGCACACGATATGATGCGTGCTGCTGCCCGGGGCGCCTCGAGCTCTAGCCGTGGTGCATTGCGTGCAGAGAAGAAGCATATCGAACTGTGTAGAAATGTGTAGAAATCATCTCACCTCGATGACTGGGAGGCCCATCTTCTTGCGTCCGCCGCGGGGAGACGTGGTTTTGGACTGCATGTAGCGATTCGATCTCGATGATCGCCTTCGTTTCTGCTTATTGACTCGCTCTGCGGTGGAGGTATGACGCTCGTTTCTGTTCCGCGTCCCGGCTGGGAGATCTCGTGGCTTCCGCTAGCACGAGCAAGGGTCGAGTTTGAGGGCGTTTGGAATTGGAAGGATTGTTAGATCGCGATGGGTCGTGATGGGCAGGAGAGGCGAGCAACGGCGGTGTCAAAAAGAAGAGGAAACGAACTCTATGTATCGTCTCTAGATTATTTGTCTTTTGCTTGGACGAGGCCACTGCGCTACTCCGCGCGAATACTCTTCAGCAATAGTGGCAGACGCTGACGCCCGCGGAATCTCCGGCAGCCTCCTCCCAGCTCCCAGTAGACTCGCACAGTCGAGCCTGGCTCCATCTAGAGGCTGAGAGGCTCGCTAGGGACGCTGCCGCCGACGCCACGCTGCATGCAAACCTCACTCCGACCTTGGAAGAGGGTCCCGAGACGGCCTGAACGCAGCCCAATGACCGCATATAAGACCAGGGCATCTGTCAGGGTAGACATATGGCAATCTCATGGCGCATGCGTCCTCCCAGCGCGCCCGCAGTTCTAATTTCTCGCTCTTCGCGTTTCCAACGGCCTAGCAGCCTGCAGGGTCCAGCTAGCGCGGCGGATCCGTTACGTCACCGTCTAGTGGGGAACTTCATTGAAGACGTCAATTTCGCCCTCTCTCGACCTCTGGGCTGAAACACATGTGCCGCTTACGGCGTCCAGACGAATTCACGTAGATCGCGTTGGGCAGGCCACGAGACCTTTTCAATAATGTAGGTAGCTCTAGTCTCGGTCGCGCCGGCCATGTCGGCCCAAATCCAAGGCCTTGACGCATGGGATTCGGTCCGCCCATCTATCATTGCGCGTTCGCAGGGTTGCGAGCGGAGCTGACATGGGGACTGACGGGGACTGACATGGGACGGGGCAGGTAGAGTTCTTGGGGTCAGGTTTGTCATATTTGGATCTGATAACTAATAGACCCTTTCCCACGATACCCTCGTGGCAATCATCTGGACCCGCGTGGCATGACTAATGAACGTCGCCAAGTGCGGATGGCGACCACGTGCCCGCCTCGCTACACCAAGAAAAAAGCGTCATGTCAGTCAACGTTGGATGAGGAATGCGACAAATGCATGCGTGGAAGAAAGTTTACAGTATGCGCTCAATGTCACTAGTGAGCCGGTAGCCGTGAGAAGATCAGGGTACGGCCGGCACGGAGACAGCAGCCCGCACTTGGCGGCGCCTGAAACGCAATCGAGTCCACACGCAGCTGACGGATCCAATCTCTCCACATACCACGAATAAATCATACACTATAACAGGGTATGTAGGATGTCAGGCATATAGAACACGTGTTTGCATAGCTCTGACACCGTACCTAAACTTCAATTTGACCTGCCTATCTCTCAACTACAGCGCCTCACACCTCTCACACCCACAATCAAATCCCCACGTCTTCTTCAGCCTCAACATCCTCTTCCCACGACTCAGCTTCCTCTCCTCCCCACTCAAATACGTGATGCACAGCTCCTGCCCGGCCTTGATATCCTTCCCAGTCGTAAAGAACCACGTCCTGCCCTCCCTCCTCTTCTCGATATTCGGCCCGCACGAGTGGTTGAAGTAGCTTGCAGCAGGCCAGCACCCATAACCAAAGAACTCCGAGCCGTCATCTTCGAGAGAGCGAATACCGAATGAATTGTGCGAGTCGCGGGATGAGAGGGTAATGAGCGACTCTGCCGTTACAAGGGGAAGAAGTGGAAGCGGAAGAATGGCGAGGAGGTGCAGGTAGGTTCTTGTAAAGGCGCCGAGGTCATCGGAACTGTGGTAGGGGGTCTTGTCGTTTGCAAGGGCCTCCACCCGTTCCCATTGGTCGGGATGGAGATACCGCCAGACCAGGCCGCTGACGCAGAAGCTCATCACGTCGGGTGTGATGTTCTGCTGTAGTGCCTTTTGCACGGCCTTCTTGTGTTGCTTCGTGACAGCAACTCCGGCCGTCTGCTCGCTTTGCCGTGCAGCCCGTATCAGCGCCGCCTGTGCAGAGACATTCTCCCACGCCTGCTGGATTTCCTTGACCTTTGGGCGTGGTAAGTCGGTGTCCACCATATCGCTATCCTCTTTGCTCCGCTTCTTCACGAGAGTCTCAACCGCAGTCCATGCCTGAACTCCGACCTCGCCGTTCTCCTCCCGCCACTTCTCCTGGCATGCTTCCGAGCAGAAAGCAAACCCCACCGTCTTATCCCGTATGTCCAGATCCCGCCCGTAATCGTATCCAAAACATTGTCCACACACCTCGCGCCGGTATTCCCGCAGTAAAACGGAGAGGGAGAGGTCTTCCGAGCGCCACACTATTGTGCCTTCTGGTATATTCTGCGTAGCGAAGACAGCGCGGCCGGCGGTCGGTGTATGGCGGACTTGGAAGAGGGGAGATATCGGTGCGCCCGCGGGCAGGTCGCTCGGTTTATCGTTCGGCGTATCGTTCAGATGTATCGAGGAGGCTGAAGAAGGGCGTGAAATGCTGAAGACCGAGTCACTGGCTACAGGAACAGACGAGTCGCTTTCGGTGGCGTCCATTGTAGCAGTGTCGATGGGATTAGCAGCACAGCAAGCGGCAGGTGAGTGAGCTTTGTGATGAATTGAGGCTCCTTTCGGGAGTCAAAAAGCAATGCTATCGTCGAGTCCACAGAGTATACGGTGAAGACTACACCCCTCTTTGTCTAATCGAGGGTGGATGGCTAAGGGTTGCGCGGGCTGTGGGTCAGTTGCGTATGTCACGTATACTCATGCCAGAATTGAAGGATCGGAGGAAAGCCATTGTGGGTTATTGGGTGTGCGGGTGGATACGTTATCGTGACTGTTGATTGACAGAAGGCGAGAGATTTTGTGTCGGTCGTGCCTGGCCAGACCGATCTTTGGCCGGGCAGGGATGATGGCGCTAGTGCACGATAAGCGAGTCCCTGCTTTTTGCTTCCAGAGTCTGAAGCCTCGGCAGGTCTGACACCACGAGGCGACGTTAAACGTGGTGTTTATAATGCTCACGATAATCTTTAAGTGTATGCAAATAGTGATCCCATTAGAAGCAGCTATGTAGCTACCTTGTGAAATAGCCTCCTTCCTCGTTGAGGTCTATCGTGCCTACAGACGCAAGAATCGCCCATCTAGGCAAGCACGACTACGCGAGTACAACAACATGAACCCCTTCCTCACAATTCCTAAACGTCTTTTTCCAGAAATCGGTAGGGATAAAGGTTTAGAGAAGAGCTCTTCGAGTTAAATCTGAAGATTGCTAACCCCTTCATCGAGTGTCGGCGGACGTGCCTCCCTCATGCCAATCATCTTGTCCTGTCTCCTATTCGCTGGTTTGTGCCTGCAACATGCGACGAACATGGCGTGTCCCTCAGTCCTCATCAGGCCGTCGACAGTCTTCTTCGAATAGAGCAAGTCCTCAATCAACGCATCGATGCGCTGCGAGAACGTCAAGTGCCTGTACTTTCCCGCCGCTTTCAACGCAGAGGGGTCGTAAATCGATAGGCAGATCGGACCTTGCGTATGCAGGCGTTCTGCGAGATCGAGAAGATCCCAACATATAGCCTCCATGCTAACGAGGGAGTGAGGCAGAGGTCGTTGGCCGTTTTGAAGTGGCTGCTTCCAGCGCTCGATGAAATGTTTGGACGTCTCTGTTGTTCGACTGACGTCTACCATGGCTCGCCTCATTCGGATAATGTAGGCCATGCGCTGAGGGTTGGTTCGAGGGATTGTCGTGTCATTGCTGGGTGGATGCCACTTGATGCCGCGGTTGCGCTGGAAGGCTTCGGCTTCGGCGCCGCTGCTGAAGAGAGTAGGGCCGCTGATGCTGGGTGGTACGGGCCTGACCATCTTGTGTTGTGTCGCACGGAAGGGTTGTTCTTTATGTTGGTCAGATCCAGTGGTGCCAATCGAGCTGGTGCTAGTTGTGGTGGAAGTTGGCACCGTAAGAAACGTAGGTTACGAGCCTTCAAATACTGCAAGAGAGAGAGGTTGCGAGCACGATGGCAGCTCACCGCAGTCGGAGCGAGGCCTTTCACACCTGTTCCCCATCTTGTGAATTGCCTGATAACTTCGCGGTTGTAATCGCCGCCTGCTTCGTTTAGATGGTTGTCTTGAGTATATATCGTAGAGTGAAAGAGGAGCTTTTCGTTCGAACTTGTTGAATTGAATATATACTAGAAGTAGAAAGACTGGAGTATAGCTTCGTAAACAGCGCAATGAAGCGTAGGAAGAAGGCTTATATGCAGTGCCGTGCGATGCGATTGCTTCTCCCGCAACTGGCACAAACGTTATCTCGCTTGCTTTCCTTTCTTTGATCACAATACCTGCAATCATCGCAGTCAAGCGTGTAGTTTGCCGCAAGCACATTGTTTATCTCAGTAGTGAGTCGACAACCCAAAATCCTTAGCAACCTCCCTGCCCATCGCCTTGATATTCTCCACAATCCACAGCTGCTTATTGCTAAACACCATGACAGCCCCCGGCAAGAAAGCAAAGTTCGCCGTCGTGATACCAACCCAAATCTTTCCAATCAGCGTGCCTTCAGGATTCCAGATATGAATGCCATCTCCACATCCAGCCCAAACATTACCCTCGGTGTCGGTGTGCAGACCGTCGGGAATGCCGTTGTCGGAGTAGGCGAATGTGCGGCGGTTGGTGAGTCTCTTTGCGTCGTGTGTGATGTCGAATGCGTAGAGGGTGGCTGGTCGTGTGGCGTTGAGGCTGTACCCCGCGGCACCCGTGTCGGATACGTAGAGTGTCTTGTAGTCCGGGCTGAATTCAAGTCCATTGGGTTCAACGAAGTCGTCTGCTACAACGGCAATTTGGCCCGTGGAAGGGCTGAATCGGTATACCTGCTTAGGGAGAGATGGCTCAGGGCGGAATCCTTGGACAAATGCGTAGTCTGGGTCGGTGAACCAGAGATCGCCTGTTACGGGGTGTTGGCGCACGTCGTTGGGTGATGTGAAGTTTCGTCCAAGGAAGTTTGATAGGATAAGTTCGGATTCGCCTGTTACGGGGTCGACGGAGACGAGACCTGCCGGGTTGACGAAATCGCCTTGGTCGCAGTATAGCACTCGGGAAGGTGTTGAGCCGTTGGTTTGAGTGCCGGGTGGGTAGTACGATGTTGCACCGTTGGCCTCGGCGACACCTGGAATCCGCGTGGAGTTGATAGAGTAGTTGTCTGCGAGATCGATGACGGTAACGTTGATGGGGTTGTTCAGGTCTCCGGCCCAGCTGCTCGTCACGTATAGCTTGTTTGTGTCTTTGTTGTAGACGCCGGCTTCGTGGAAAGCATCCCAATCTAGACTCTCCAGTAGTCGTCCTGTTGCGTTTTCGCCGATCACAGATGCAAAGCTCTCATCGTATGCGAGAAGGTTGATGATATCAGGATTTGAAGCATTGGTGGTGACGATGCTGTTCAGGTACGACGGATCCGTCGCGTATGATAGAAGGTCCACGGGGATGATGCTCGACATGATTTCGTGATGATAGCGAAGATAGATACCTGCAAATCACCATCGCCTGGCCTTCCATCTCCTATATACCTCTCCACTGATCGTCGCGCCGGACACCTCACGGTCCCATGATTTTTTGCAACGTCACTCACCCGCCAAGTTGCCGATACGATGCTCGTCCATAGTCGACGGAAATATGGTCGGTGAAATGCAGATCTTGGCTGTATGCTTGGCTCGGTTGCTTGACTCGAGAGGAGTGTCGTGTATATTGCCGCGGTGTTTGCTCCGGTGACTGCTGGTCGGCAACTTTTCTAGGTGCCGTATGCACTCCGCACGCATGTTCACTCCACACGTTCGCAGCATTGAGCAGTCGCGCTCGCTTGCCAAAGCTTATTGTTGAGGTCGCGCAAGCCACACGCTATCGAAAGGCTGAGATCTTTGTGTTGAGGTTAGACCCGAGCTTTTTGGTGGATCGTCAAAACACGCGAACTATGACATCATCACGACCGCGATTGCACCATCAAATGCCGAACTACTACATCGGATTTCATGTAAAGTGATATGTTGCTACCCAGGTACAACCATGAATGTCTACTCAACCCCACATTCCGACCTAACTATCGTGCATTCCTGTGCTCTGCAAGCCGCGTCTTAAGTGTACCTTGCTCGCTTCGCCGATCTATGGTCTAGCTCTAGCGCTTCTTCTTCTTCTTCTTTTTCCTCCAGCCTTACTTGCTCTTTCCACGCAGCCATCAGGAACGCTCTAACATCTTCATCGAAATAGCACCAATCGTCTGGTCGAACGAACTTTTCCATATTGCACGCTATGGCCGAGCCATTCACCAAGTGATCGTATTCTTTAGGCCGCTCATCCTCGTCCATCTTCGTCAACTCAATTGCAGTCGCCTCGCTCAGTCGGTCGTAAAGCTTTGATAACTTCTCGTGATACAGTGTCTTGCTTCCGGAGTCAAACATCGTAGTTGAGTATGCATGTCGCAGTACTGGATGGCGAAGCTCAGTGCAGACGTTCATCTCGTAGAAGAGAGTTTTGTGGTCGTTCCACTTTGGCAGGCTAAGACGGAACGTGGAGGCCTCAAGAACGGCGTCTGGAACAGGAGATGGCGTAACACCTTCTGTATCTAGACGCATTACCCAGGTGTGTTGATCTCCTACGCGTCGAAGCCGGGTAAGCAGTTGGCAATCTGTCGGGCGAATCTCGTCGTGCGCGTTCCAATGTACGCTCTTAATTTTCATGCCACGTAGGCTGGATAGTCTCAGATCATATGGATCTATTTCCTTGGTATTACGCAGCAGGAACATCTCCCTCTTGACGAACGTGGTATAAGGTAATAGATGGTAAGCCTTGTTCCAGGCGATGAATGTTGGCATTCCTGTCGCATACGCGTCTCGCAGAACCATGTGTGTTAGAGACTGCGTCTGGCATCCGGTAATCACGACTTTCAGCTTGCGTCCCTCGGGTCCATCCTTCTCATATACGTCTTCTGACAATACCTCTCCGTCGCGGCATCGATTGGGGGCTTCTGCGTTGGTTTCATCTCGCACGTAGTTTTCAGCCTCCAGGTATCGGGTCATAGCATCGACCTCTTGACCGACATATAGATAGATACAGTCGAAACGAGGAAGCCCAGCGAAGAGGCAATAGGCGAAGGGGCCGCCAATAAGAGCGTTGCAACGAGCTTGTAATGAGCGGAAGGCTTTTGTGTTCCGGAAGAACGGCTGTAGTGTAACGTCGATGTTGAATGTTCCACTCAGGAGCTTCTCATTGATGTTCTTGTTGATGGTCTTGCTTGTCAACATCAGAGCGATTCTCTCCAACGGGCCCAGGGAGGCCATTATAGCATCTTGGATGGGGGCAAATCGAGTGCTCAGCAGATCGGCGAGCGTAACGCTGGTGGAGCTGGTGGAGCTGATGGAGGCGCCCATGGTGCCTGACTCTGAAATGCGGTGTGGTTGATTCTCGGTGATATTCGGTTGAGGGGTAAGAATGGTGGGCTGTTTTCTGACGAAAGTCGCAATAGCTTATAACTGATGAGGGGGTTGACGTGAAGTGAAATGCAGCAGCACCAAGGCTATTGCTGCCTTCCATTCTATTGTGCAATCCGCGAAGGTAGTGGTGCGAGCATTTCACCGCAGTAGCATTGTGTTGAGTACTGCAGTCATGTGTTAGTACCCATTCCCGAGAGCGTTGTCTCATCTTGCGACCTACATGAAAGCTTAGAAGCTGCCCAGGTGCTCAGGTGCGCCTATGTAGCCGCCAGACGTTGTTACAAATCCTAAGCGCAGTACAATACCGTACGTATCGCGGTTAGATTATTGCCGAGTACGTGAAGTTCTGACGTGAATTCTCCAGAATGAGCCAACAATGGTACCTACCTGGCGCACCTGCCATTCCGACTACAATCACGAACTTCTTGACCAAACTAGGAAGGTGCGATTACAACAACATCACAACACTCAGAAGACACACGCGGTTAATCTTATCTCAAATGCATTAATGATGTACATACTACTTCTCTTCATGTCCCCTAACATAACAATAGAAGACCCATATTCTTGCGAATGCGTATTTATAGACCACATCCCTTTCCATGTCCGTCAGTCTAGATTACCTCGAAATAGTTCATAAACAAACCAGGTATCTTCCCAACATATCTACAACCTATTACGCCAAACCAATCACCCTATCCCTATCTCCTCGGCGCGATCCCCGCAGAGCTCAACGCAGACAGAGGACCACCACCGGTAACAGGCGTCTGAGCACCCGTAACTGGTGTCGCAGGCGCGGGTGTAGGCGCGCGAGAAGGAACGTTACTCCTGTTGTGTGCCATGTGCGCCTTGACGAGATGACCCGCACACAGAGCGCTGTTGAGCGATAGCTCACCCGCCAGCACACCAGCGGCGATGACACGAGCGAGTTGCCTGGCGTTGTCACCTGGCGATGTTGGGTGGGCGCCTCGTACGCCGAGGAGGTCGAGCATAGCGGATTGGGGCTCGAGGATGGTTCCGCCGCCGATGGTGCCGACTTCGATTGAGGGCATCGAGACGGAGATTTGGAGGTTGCCGTTGACACTAGATGTTGTTAGCTGTGAACTCCTATAGTTCATTGTGATTTTACTTACTTGTGCATGATGGTGATACAGTTAGCACTTTCAACAACCTGCGCGGGATCTTGTCCGGTGGCCAAGAAAATGGCAGCGACAATGTTCGCCGCGTGGGCGTTGAAACCACCCATAGCACCCGCCATGGCCGAGCCGATAAAGTTCTTGGAAATGTTCATTTGAACAAGATCCTCAACCTCGCACTTCAGCACCGACTTTACGATGGAACCGGGGATCATGGCTTCGGCGACGACACCCTTGCCACGACCGTCGATCCAGTTAATGGCCGCGGACTTCTTGTCTGTGCAGTAGTTACCCGACACAGTGACTACGCGCATATCTTCGAAACCGCAGTCGGTGGCCATGACAGTGAGAGCGTGCTCGACACCCTTGGAAATCATGTTCATGCCCATGGCGTCACCAGTCGTGGCCCTGAAACGGACGTAGATGTTGGTACCGGCAATGGCAGACTTCATGGACTGGAGCCTGGCGAAGCGGGACGTCGAGTTGAAAGCGTCCTTCATCGTTCTTTGACCTTCTTCCGAGTCGAGCCAGATCTTCGCCGCACCAGCGCGTGTCAGGCTGTCGAATCCGATACAAGGTCCGCGGGTCATACCGTCGCCAGTAACAACAGTAACAGCACCGCCGCCAGCGTTGATAGCCTTGGCACCACGGGAAGTTGAAGCTACAAGCACACCCTCGGTGGTTGCCATGGGAAGGAAGTAGTTTTGGCCGTCAACGAGGATAGGTCCAGCAACACCAAGAGGAAGGGGAAGGTACCCAACGACGTTCTCACAGCATGCGCCGTGGACAAGATCGTAGTTGTAGTCCTTGTACGGGAGGAGGGAGCGTTCGAGGAGAGTCGAGGTCTCGCGAGTAGCGTGGGTGCGTGAGACGAGACCACGGCGGATCTTGACAGCGCGGGTCTTGTCGCCGAGAGTCTTCTCCAAAGCGTAACCGGGGATCTTGCCTTTGAGCGACATTTCGATGAGTTCCTCATCAGTCATCTTAGGGGCTTGCTTTTCCTTGATCATTATTTCCAGGACTTCGGCAGCACGGTTTGGCTGTCTTTGCTGTTCTTCCGAAGGACCGATAGGGAGCACTGGCGTCTGCGGTACGAGGTGGGTCAGTGGCTGCAAGCGAGTATCCTCAGGGCCGGGGGTGCGTGGCGGCGTAGGCATGTGCATTGAAGGCACGCGGGGGGTTCCAGGCACAGTGGGGGCTCCATCTTGAACTTCTGAAGGAGCTGCTGGGGCAAGCGGCTGGTGGGGTTCTTTGATGGTCCAGCGGGCGGCGTTGAAGAGGTAACCGTTCAGTACAACGCTCATGACAAGCGCAAGGACGATCCATTTGCTGAGGAAGGGGTCTTCCAAGCTCTTCAGTACTCCGTCGACGATGTGCGTGCTGATGTTGTTTCCGAAAGCGAACTCGTTGTCGGTGATGGACGGCTCAGCGTAGTGGATAGACGGGAACTCAAGCTCGTACTTGATGGGCATGAGGATGGTGACAATGGTAGAAGTAGCAGTGGCCTTGGCCTGCTCGTAGATGTGATCCAGTCCACTTCCAGCAACCTTGAAGGGATCCAGCGGGGGAGTGGCACCGACGCCGGCAACGTGAGCGACCTTGCTGGGAGCAAGACCGAAGCGGAGGGTAACCACGTTGAGAACATTGACCAGGATGAATCCGGCGACCATCAGAATCTTGAACTTGGGCACTGTAATCTTCTTTCCAAAGACAGTCGTCGTGTGGTTGGCAACTTGAACATCGCGTGCGTTGGGCCAGTCGTTGTTGCGGGCGACGTTCTCAGCGACCTTGCCATCGACACCATCGTCCTCGAGAGCCCTGCGGAGGGCCACATGGCGCTTGATTCGGTTAATTTCGAGCTTGATGGTGAGAATCGCGGTGTAGAAAGTCAGGAGCATGAGGGCGTCGAAGAAGAGGATCCAGGCGCCGAGGAAGCAGAACTGACGCAGACCGCCCTGGATTCCAGACATGGCGCCAGCAACCAGGATCAGAATCTCGAAGAAGTAGTCGCGGACAATCTCGAACCCGGTCCTCTTGATGGCGAGCTGTACAGCTGACTGGATAGTCGAGGGCGCGCCCCGCTTCTCTTCAGCGGCCCGTCGGCCATCCAGGGACGCAGAAAGCACGGCCTTGGTGAGGACAATGGGCTTCTCGAAACCGATAATGACGACCAAGAACGGGAGACCCTCTGAGAGCAGGATCAGGTTGATAGGAACGCCGAGGTAGGTCGTGACAGCCAGACCGAAGAGGAAAGCGAAGGCGGACTGCAGGAGAACTGCTGTAGCCAACCAGAAGTTGGATCCCAGGCGCCTCATAGCGAGGAAGAGAGAGACAAAGGTCAGGTGCATGGCGAGGTATCCCAGGGCCATGATGACGATATCACCGGTATCCGCGTTCTATCAAAATTAGCCAAATCCACGCCAATTGCCAAACAACATACCTTGAGAAGATCCACGAAAGACGTCCATGAGTCCAGAATCCAATTACGGACACCGCCAGGGGCGCTGCCGTTCTTGGACGCCTTCATCATCCACTTCTTCTCCTCGCGTGTGCCTTCCTGCTCCGAGCCCTTCGACTGAGCCGCATCTTCGGGCGCAGAAATCTCCTGCATGGCCTGGAGAAAGTCGGCGGCTTCGGTGTACGGGATGGAGAATGCGAGCGAGGTGTCGTGGGAGAAGGTGGAGAAGGAGCTGGACGAGCTGGGGAGGAGCTCGGCGGAGACATTGCTGGGGACGGATTGCTGCGAGGGCGCCGAGTTGATGATGCTTGATTCGGGGAAGACGAGGGTGACGAGGGCGAGTTCCTGGGCGGTCTGTGATGTTAGCGAGGTCGTGAAACCCTTAGAAATATCCTACCTTGTCCTTGTAGATGGCAGTCTTGGGCTCTTCAGCCTCCCACTGCCATGACGTCTCCTCTCCGATTCTGAGTCTCTTGCTGCCTGCGAGAAGAGTGGTGAAGTCGACGCGGCTAGAGGCTGCTTCCTCAATGCCACTCTCCAGCAGGCCCTTGTCGAGAACGCCCAGATATGAGTAGCTGGCCACAAAGGCAATGGTGACAATGGTATGGATTGGATGCGTGCATGCCTTCTTCGCGACGGAGAGCAGGATGGGGTTGAAGTGGCGGTCGAACCAGGCGGGGCCCGTCTTCTTCTGCTCGCCCTGCCAGCGGCTGGTGAGGTATCCGAGCATGGTGAGAATGTGGTGTTTCCACTGAAGTTGATTCAGTGGTGTTGTAGGCCTAGAGAGGCGCTCGCATGGGATGACGCGTAGGGTGGCTGTGCGCGGGGTGTGGTGGGATTGGATGCGAGTCTCGCGTGTGACTGGCGTAAAAGACCTTTTTGATGTCAGTATATTCACGCCGGATATTCGTTCTTGCGGCGTACCTGTACCTCCGTAGTCGGTGTTCCGAGGTTACTACCAGACGCTGTCAAACTTGGAAGTCTCCAATTCTGAACTCTGACCCAGCGATACCGCAATGCGCAATTGGCGTCGCAACACACCTTCAGACGCGGTAAACGAGAAAAAGAAAGAGGGGGAGTAGAGGCGTGCTCACGACACTCGGTGCCGACCAGACTGAAATGTGGAGGAGGCCCCTTGCCGTCCCGCGACTTTTTTGTCCGCGCTAGACCCGACGGACACTCACCGCTTTGGTCCCGGTCGGAGGATGGATTGTAATTCGACGATAGACGACAGATAGCAAAGGGTCCTGCAGGAATATGCGCCTAGCAATGTTCCACGTCTAGTCCGTTCGACAGCTCAGCGTACTTGGGAGAATGGAGAGTAGTTCGTTGTTGATGTTGTTCGACGGTGGCTCTTTCCAAGAAGAAGTTGCGCCACGCGGAGTTTGCGCCACGTACGCCACTGAATGACGCGCCAATCAATCCCAACAACCGGATGATCTTCAGGGGATCAGCCAAACAAGGCTGCGATATCAATAAATCTGGATGGTATCGATAACGAATCGTGCATTTCTACAAATGTTTCTATCAGTCTAATAAACATTCCGTTGATGCGCTTCTATGTTTCTATGACGCGCGAGCATGTTTGCAGACTTTCTGCCAACTTGCTTGAAATCCCCCGTCGTTTCTCAAATATCCCGCCGCCGTCTGGAATACCCCGCAAGCCTGCTAAATCCTCCGTGACCTGCTACAGGCTGGTATAGACGCAGTAGTAGCCCGTCACTCGAACTTCTCAGTCATCGGAACGTCGCCGTTGGTGATCTCTCTCAAGAACGCTGCATCCGGCCTGTACAACATGACGTGAAAGTGCTCGACTGCATGCACGCTCTTCAAGCTCTTCCAGTTCTTGAACCACACCAGCTCTTTGACTTTTGTCGCGAATGTCTTCTGCACATACTCATCAATCTGTTTATGCGATTCTGCCGTAGAGAGCCCAGTCTCAGGGTCGTCGTCGAGTTCAAACTTGGTCCACACGACGAGATGGACAATGTCTGCATCAATCCCATACGGCCAGTCGTTGTACAGGATCTTGATGTCCTCTGCGCGGGTAAATATAGATGTCAAGCCGGGTAAGGTGAATCGAACGCACCATCAAATTGGAACGGCTTTCCCCTCGGCTCCATGCTTCCCCACTTCAGCCGCTCATTGACAATGAAGTTCATGATACTGCCATAGTCCCTCTCCAGCCGATGCGTAAACTGCCGGTACCGTCTCAATTCACTTGGCAGGCGATGAAACTTGTCCACCCGGTTGCTGTCTACCCACAGCCATCAGCGTTTCGCCTATCGCGTGTCACGTCTTCATCAATCTCACCCACAATAGCCCGCACCTCGTCCCACCTCAACACCCTGTACTCCTCGTCAGGCGTCCCGATGATGCCCTTGTCTTTGTCACTAATATCCCTCAGGAAGTCGGGACACTCGCTCGGCCACTGGTCTCGAGGCACGTTGACGAGCCAGAACGGCAGCTCCTCGTGTGGCATCCTTGTGCAGCAGCTAATTCCGGAAAATAGGAAAGTAAACAATTGCGTACTGTAGTCGTACAAGATTGGGATGACAAGGTTTGGGATTGCGCAGCAGGGATGATGAGCTGCCAGTCTAGGGAACCCTAGCGGTGAGCCCTAGGCATGTTGAACGACAGAAACAGCGGGTGGGACCGCGCTGAGGCTGCAAGGCCGTTGTCGCCATGACAAGCCATGTCAAGCCATGTTTTGCGTAGAACGCCTTGTTTCAAGCATTCATCAAGCTTCCATCTGGCATCTGTCGGGGAAAGTAGGGCGAGTTCAAGCAACTTCAATGATGATTCCGACCACGGTGACTTTAGTAAGGAGAAGTGCGACGAAGCTGAAGTTGCACACACCGCCAGACTATGTACAATGTACAGTAGAACACATCTGCATCTCAGCCTCAGCCGCTGCACGCAATCAAACAGCCTCATGGCCTTGCCAATCAAACCAGCATCCCTCGTCTCAAATCCCAACTCCCCAATTTCCCGCGCCTTACCGCCATCGGCGCCATGTGTCCAGCGTGATGGCCTACAGGGATGCCACCCGCGCTGCGCCTCCTGATTGGCCATGCCCATCCCGCAAGCCCGAACCTCGAAACCAACGAAAACCACACGACAATATCGCAGTCCTGCTTTGACACCTGGACATGAGAGTCTAGGCAAGCAGTGTTACATCACATGGGTGCAAGGCCCCATGGTCTGTTGTTTTAGGGGCCTGTATAGACAGGCAGGTGTTAAGTATGGCGGTTTCCTCATTTTTGCCTTAGCAACTACTTTCCTTTCACGTCACGACTGCGCCTTGAAGTGCTGCAACACACTGCAAACGATCGCCTTGATCTACTTCTGATCTCCAACCACCGTCGCTCCTTTCCGTTCGTTTGCTACGTCACCCAAACCATCGTCGATCAACTACCCGAGTTAAGGTTTACGTCGTGTCATTCACTACACACGCGGCGGGTTCCTGGCTCTGCTGGACCCTTTCCAATCTGAATACCCACCACAATCTTGCGTGTTGCTGTGCGACATCGTGCATCTGTCGTTCGGCGTCGTAACGCTCGTGCTAGTGGCAGTTCGACAGAAGTTAATAGTCGACTATCGCCTTTTACATCGACGTCGATTGTTTTCATCAACCTCTACCATCGGCGCTATCACTCTTACTACGAATACATATACCTCGACGACGAAGTCACTACTACCACAACCACTACTTCCATCGCCACCTCACACGTACATGCTCAGCATACCACAATAACTCGCCATCTCCTACGTACCCTCGCTATCTAGTCCACCCACACACAACGCAAAATGGTCCGCGACCCCCAATTCTGGAAACGCTTCAGCGTAGCCGTCCACCAAGACGACTTGGAAAAAACCACGCAAACCCAGGGCCTCAAGCAATCGTACGTCAGCAGTTCCCTATCCCCTCCCCTCGGATCCCCCATTTCCCAAACACACCTACCCATCACATCCCCGCCCATGGTCCAACTGCAATCCGCACGGTCATCCTACGCCGCTTCGAATCCGTTATCACCACTATCAGCGGAGATCTTTTCGGGCGGAATACAAACCCAAACGGCGGAGAAGGAGAAGGAGATGGATAAAAAGAAAGAGAGACCCCGCTCCAAACTACAAAAAACGCCGTCCACGAAACCCCTACTCCGCCCCTCCATCTCCATCCAAGAGCTCCCATCTACCACCACGCAAAACGCCTACCAACCGCCCTTCTCCCCCCTCCCCTCATCCCCCACACACCCCCACCCATCTTCATCCTCGCGTCCCCACTCCTTCTTCCGCACCCCCAACCTCTCCACTCTCTCCCTCAGCCACCTCTCCGGACGCCCTTCCTCGCGCTTTCACTTCACCACGACCATCACGGCTGACGCGTCACATAGAGATAGTTGGTTGGCCGGTCAGCAGAGAAAGGCTAAGCAAAGGACGTGGATTTGCTGGTGTTTCTGGATATGTTTCCTGCTGCTTGTCGCGGGTGTGGTTGTTACGATTATTGTTTTGAAACAGCATAAGATTATTTGAGGATGAGAGGGGATGAGAAGGATGAAGACATGGTGTATATATAAGCGTGTTTTGGGATAGACGGGGTGTATGGGGCGTTTAATGTCTTTTTTCTGGGGGTTGGATTGGGCTGGTGTTTTTGAGCACTTCGATGCTCGTTGCTGCTATCCGCGGTCTTCTTTCTTTTCGATGTTTATATTTCAGATGATACCAGGCCTTACATGGCCACCAACGCGATATCTGCTTCTTTTCCTCGAAAACATCTTACCATATCGCGCGTGCGTGACTTGACTTGAAACAGTTGCCTCAACACGGCGGCCTCCGATGTCTTGAGGGAGTCTAGATTTAAGTCAACCGCATTCTTAGCTCTGCTTTCGCATCGTTTTCAGTTCCTCAAGAGTAGACTGCTTTGATTGCAAATTCCATTATTGTTGCGCACCCCTTGAGCATCACTTGGTCGCATGAAGAGACTGATGTGAAGTGAGAAGAATGCTTTTGTGCATCTAGTTCATTCACTTCCAGCTATTTTCCCAGCCTATAATACAAATGTCAATCTGCAACGCCATGCCCGCAACGGATATCTCAGTCCCAAAAGCGCGAGCATGCACAACGCCGAAACTCCGTTCACACTCATTCCTCCTCAACCCTGCCCCATCCTTATCCTCCCGGCCACCAAATCTTTCTAAAACCGGCTCTTCGTCGCAGGCGGCGTAGGACTCCTGCTCATACTCCTGGCATCGCGGCCTCTCTCCTTCAACCACTTGCGCGTGCACATGTCCAACTCGCGATCCAGCTCGGCACTCGGTTCCTTGCGATGGATGAAGTTGCAGAAGCCGCCGCGGACACAGCCCTCGCCGCTGTTGAGGCGACAGCAGGCCTCGCGGAAATCGGTGACGGGCGACAGTTCGCAGTAGATGGGGCGGCCGGCGTACCAGCGCGAGTTGAGCGCGTCGCACGCTTTTTGCGCGTCTTCTTCGTACTTGAAGCGCACGTAGACGTTGCCGATGAGGTCTGTAAGGTTGCGTTAGCAGCTTCTTCTAATCAAAGTGAGTAAAGGTATGAGTGTGGGGGGGACGTACGATCGTTGTTGTTGTCACAAACTACCAGCTCCTCCACCAGTCCATACTGGCACAGCTCGCACCAGATGTCCTCGTAAAACGCATCAAAGTGCATCTGCATCTGCTGCGGGTTCATCTTGTTCTTGGGGTCGTACGCGGGGTTCTGGTAGAGGTTCGGCAGCAGGATCGTCTGCGAGTACGACGGCTTGACGTGTTTGCGCGAGCAGCGGTCGCCGTGGCGGCACGCGCCGATCTTGTAGTAGAAGGAGCAGTTGACTTTGTCTTGCTCCGTTCCGAAGATGGAGGCGAGGTAGTTGGCCATGGTGACGGTTGTGCGGGGTGTTGGGTGAGGTGTATGAAGGGTTGCGACGGCTTTTACGAGGTCGACGGCGATGGCGTGGTGTGTGAGGTCGTCGCGCGCGCGGTGTTGGGAAAATGTCGCGATGCGCGGAGCTCAAAGCTAGGCTGAATGTCGCGGACGCTAGTGGCTGACAAAGCTGGAGAGCGCCAAGGAATGCTCGAGAAACGCCACCTTCACTCTTTCTCTGGCATGCTTACGATTCGACATTAATGATAGATTTACAGCACTGCTACAGATATATTGTGCTTCATTTCGAGACCCTCGCTGGTTGCGGCCCTTCATTGGCGCAGTTATGGCCTTTGTAGACCCAGCGCGCCTGCTATTCTACGTACTATCGTGAACAACTCGACCAACCTGACCGAACGAGGAAGGGACGACTACGGCGACCTTCTATGACGAAAGCAACCACCACGAGTAGCTTTATTCCCGAGGCGACGCATTCCACTTCATTCTCCCATTCGCCTTCGTCTCGATCAATCTTCCTTGAGGTCTCGGCCCAAAGCTCAGCCTACTCCTTGTGTAACGCCAAAGGCACTTCATGTATTGACCAGAGCCTTTTCGTTTGGATCGTATCTTCCGACATTCACTTGCAGCTGCCCATACTGGAGTCTTCGCTATCGTCTTCGTATCTAACGAAGGTATGCGATTCGACGCGACGTCGGCGGAGATTCCTAGGTATGCGATAAAAGGAACGAAGACTTCCAATATTTCGCGAGCCTGAGGAATGCATCGTTCGGGAGAAGTGTCATCGCGATTCCGGGTGTCTCAGTCGTTCCAGGGCGTCTCGTAGAGCTGACGAGATACCGACCACCAGGCAATCTCTTCGCTATTGACCCAGAGGTCAGACCAGTCGGCAGGAGGGATGTACAACGGGGACACGCCACTCGTACTCTCAGGGTCGCTTCTATCAGCTCTCCCATGTAGATCACGCCGCCGCCACCAATTCAGACCTCTTTTGACACCCTCCACAGCCGATTCAAACAGCATCCTGTTCAATAGTCGGACCGGACGCTGGAGTGCAATATCAATCAAGATAAACCAGTCCGACCGCGGTGCAAAGAACACTCCAAAACACCGGTTTGCGATTGAGAAAGTATCGCCATTAGGACCGGGATTCGCGAAGCGCTTGACAGGGTAAAGAAGGAAGACCAAGTCCATCCACGTAAAAGCAATGATGTCGAACAAGTCAAGCAGACTTCGACAGAGAGCTTCTATAGATGTCCTCCTATCCCTCGGTGGCATTATTCGGTAACTGCAACAGTCTCGTGATACGAGGAAAGTAAGGTCGAAATTGGCTCGGGGGATAGATCGGAGAAGTGTGATGAGATTGACAGGCCACTCTTGGAGGCGCGAATGCCAGTATGCGCGCATGTACTCACATTCTGACAGTACCCAGAAGGCCATTGCGAAGTGGAGCGTGCATTCTTGAACGAGTGCGCGGATGTCTTTGGGGAAGGGGGGAGGCGTGCCGAGGTAGGTTTTTGTCCAGATTGCGATCTGACCGAGGTGGACAAGCGTCATTGAAAGTAGTATTTTGTATGATGTGGGAGGACTCGGGTCTACGTATCTTGGAAGGTGATCGTTGGGATCGATAGAGTAGTCGTTCTCAGCATAGAACCTTAGGGCGAAGAATAGGGGAAACGCCATCCAGAGTAAATGTACGGGAATCATGAACCAGAGAAATCCTGCGGCGATGTTTTCCTCACGTAAAGGTCGCATCTGGAAGTAGGCTACCGAATGTAGGGATAACAAGCAGTAGTACGCGAAACGAGTCTTTGTCGGTATATCGTAACGCGGAATCACGTCAAGCGTACGACGAGTTGTTACAAAGTGCGGCATTGCGACGCTTGCAACTGGCGTTGATGCAGGTGAGGACGGAATGCGCTTGTGCTGTAGAGGTGCGGTCACTGAAACCGAGTCCGGGAGATATACATCGTTGATCGAAAGCGAGAGTGTTGTGAGGTTGTACAAGTTATCGCTGGGTCTGGAGCATACATTGGTAATGTGCGCGCAATTCGCGATGCGGTACCATGGGTTGCCGACGATACTGCATTGGCGTGCCACACACATCTCTCACCGCATTCCAGGAAAACCAACACCCTGGAGTCTACATCGATATCAAAATGGAAAGTTTGTTAGCCTTTGATGGAATGTAGACTTCTGGGTCACTATTTCGTTTCCTGCTGTACTTGTGTATTGTATCTTTTCTGGCTTGCGGTGCTCCTTTAATGTTCAGTCATGATCGAAACCGCATCCTCGTACTCCTCTGACCCGGAACTCTCTACCTCTTCTAACACCACCTCCTCCGTCTCAAAATCGTCATACGGACATGTCCCTCGCCTCTCACGCCACGCCCTCTCTACATCTTCCAGTCTCTCCGCGCATGTGTCGCACGGCTTCAAGTGTAGCTCGACGCCTACGATTGCTGGGCGATGATGTCGAGCTGATCCTGGGCAGGTAATGGTGTAAGTGTGTCTATGGCAGTGGCAGGAGAAGGAGTGGATGGTCGCAGCGCAGATACAGTTTTCTGGTTTGATGTTGAGAGTTGGCATGGCTTATGTCGGAAAAGGCGCGGTGCTTATTACCGGCGGTTGGGTGGTAGTGAGGTAGGAGAGTAAGTGGAGAGGAGTTGCGCACAGTGTAGTTGTCAAGTTATGCAACAGCTCATGTGAAAGAAGGGAAGGAATCACATGTCAAAGGGGTGATGGTGCGAGAAGGTACTTCAATGCATGTATAGCATTATTATGATGCTGTGAAATGTTTTGGACGGTCACTGCCTACCTTGCCGCACTCTCCATTGCTCCCGTGTGAACAGTCTCCTTGACCCATCGCATTGTACATGTTGGTCCTTTCCATCTTGCTCGCAATGCGTGTCTCGACGACACTGAACATATCAGCGGCCTACATCATGTTCAACAGCTGTCATCCTACTCACAGTTCACTGTCCTTCCTTCTCACGCTGCTGTTGATGTTGCTGCTGATACCGGATCAATTGGCGGTAATAGTGCTGCGCAAGTTGGTTGCGGTGTGTCTGCGGATTTTGACCCTGAGGAACGCCTTGAGTCTGGATTTGCTGCGCAGCCTTTTGGAATGCCAGCTGTTGGAACTGCTGCGAGTTCTCAGTACTCCTTGCCATTACTCTACCAATAGGTCTCTCACATTTTTCGTCTCTGTCCTCGCCAATTCCAGGTCTTGCCTCGACTTCATGAGTTCCTGCTTCTGCGCTGCAATGGTCTCCTGGGCGGTACGAAGCTGGCGCTTGACTTCGTCGAGTTCGTTTTCCGCTGACCGCTGGGCTGCATGGGCCTCCTTACTACACGAAGTCAGTATATGTCTCACATGCACTACAGACAGTCAGTCAGAACTCACAGCATCGCGCCGAGCCACTCTAGCGGGGATGAGGGGGAGTTTGAGGCCATTGCTGTGGGTGTAGATGATGTAGTGGTGTGGTGGTTTGTCCGATAGATGGTAATGTTGGGAGAAGTAGGTAGTAAGAACGTTGAGGTTGCAAAGATAAGTATTCAGAGTGCACCATAGATTGCCAAAGAACGCTAGCTTGATTAAGAATGCTCCTCTTTCCTCACTCACTACCCCCGTGACTTTACTGTCTGCCCTCATCTCTCCGTATCTCAACTTCTTTCGCACTTGCTTCCTGATGCTCTCTCAGTAGACACGCATTGCAAGCTTCTTCGTACCGCACTTCGATGATATTTGACTGCGCGCGGCTGCAGAGTCCAAAGCAGTTTGGTGACGACTTGAGGCTTGCTGGGCACCAAAAGGTTCCTTTGCGGGATGTATGAGCGCATGTGTAGACGACGAGTGTGTATTGGCACATGTTCAAGTAGTGAAAGCAGGCAGTTCGGGCAAGATATAATCGTAGTTTCGGCTTGTGATATGTTTCCGAGCGTGGCAGTATTGTATTGTTGGTCTTGACAGCAGCTTATTACCGCTAGATCATCTTCTTGGAGTACTTATATGAGGTTGTCGTTGTGATGGACAAGCTCTTCACGTCTGTTGTGCCCGGCACTCAACCAGCCATTCCAAGCTATTGCATATTGACGGCTAAGACAGCAGGTGGTTGTTTGCGTGAGCATATTTGATCAAGTTGTAGATGGTCTCAACGCCAACGTGTGAAGATGCTACCCACATCAATTTGCCACTGTACCCAGAAAGCGACGACACCAACAGGCACCACCTGGCATACCTTCCATGGCTAACCTCGAAACCCCACTGTCGAGACGTGTTTGCAATAACATTTCAAGATGTAAGGACATTGTGAGAGATGAAATGGCCTTCCAGAAGACACATCTCGGCCTTTAGGTTTGGGTAGCCACCGCACGAGGTCACCTGCTAAGGACATCCGACGTGGTTAGCCTCGGGTTTGGTTCCTGTAATCTGCGAGCCGTTTTGACAGGCGGGGATGCTGGCCAGGCCCCCGTTGATGCCGTTTGCTATGCCTCAGGGCTGTTCCGCGCCCCGCCGTTTTCCCTTATCGATGAAACACGAGGGAGCGATAGGAGCGTGCCTGTATGGGTAGGAATGCGTCTTGGGAAACATCTCATCTCGCGGCCTGTGCTCGGCATCGGAAAAGAAAAAAGGCGCATGAAGCTGGCCAGGTGTCTGGAATCTCGCTTGTCAAATATAGAGACTGGATGGGCGTCAATCTGGTCGTGGGAAAAGGCTAGCTGGCGGGCATCGTGAAATGGAGAGATGCGCGCCAATCAGGCGATATGTCTATTTCCTAGGTTGAAGCCTAGCGTGGCGGCCGATGACCAATCAACGCCCGCGTGCGCTCTGACCTGAAACAACGTGGAGCCTCCACCAAACTACCTTCACCCCACCACCCGTCGCTTGCGGGTTCACCTTCCTTCTCGAAGCGCTGCACCGGCACACATTCACCTGTCGTCGGATGGATCTAGGCTCGCTCTCTGGCAATTCGGGTGTTTCCTTCGCTACCCACTTGTGATTTCGTACGCGTCACGCGCCTTGTGGGTTCACGATGGTGGGCGATGCAAAAAGCTTTACAATATCGCAATCACTGGCTCTCATTATTCCATTTCCCCAAAATCGCATCGATCTAGATGATGCCTAGCTTCCGTCGTTGTGTTGTAGATCAACGGCACACGGTCCTCTGACACTCAACGGCCCCTCTGATGTCTGAGGATGGCTAGCGTAGCCCTGCCATGCACATGTATTGCCAACTACCGACTAACAGACGCCGATCTTCGCGCCGGAGAGTACGGGAGGCTGCAGCAAGAGCGCGCTACGCCGCGACCACGCTGCGGGACGGGAAAGCCATGGCTGGCGGCTACAGCATCGGCCAGCGTTGAAACGCACATCCTACACCCATACAGCCAGGCTCGAAAGCTTGCGTGCGGCGTCGCGTGGAGTGGCGCTGTGTTTCGACACCTCGTGTGTCTCCTTCTCTATTGGCTCCTGTCGCTTCTTCCCTTCTAGGCCGGAGATTTTACAACGCTCAACAGCGTCTGTCTCACCACCTTCACCCGCCTGAATAAAGGGCCATGGCCGCGTGATATTGCAGTTTGTGTTCACATCCGGCTTGTGCGTCTTCACTTCTTCTCTTGCATTTCTTATTTTCTTGTAGCCTAGAGCGCGCAGTGCGTCGTTCACAAGGTCCGGTACTATTGTCATTGAACAATAGCATCGTTACGTGCGAGGTGAAGACGGATTGAGTCACACGACTATTGACGGAGCGACCACTCACAGTGCCCGCCAAGCCGATACTTCACTTTTCGTCACGATATAATTTCCTGTACACCAATTCCCAGCTGTCCCGCTTTCGACAACAACACTCACGTCAGGATATACGTATCGCCAGTATTGATAAGACATCCGGCACCGACTATCCCACACCTTTTCTTGCAGGGCAAGATTCACTTTCGACAGTACACACACATTAAGATGCCTAGCATACGGAGAACGCTGGTTGCTGCGCTCGTCGCCTTCCCCGCGGCTATGGGCCACAGCTGGGGCGAGCAACTTCGGAACATCGACGACAAAGGCAATTACGTCGGCCAATATGGATACCCGCGGGGCTTTATCGACAGACCTGATGGCTCGGGTGACCCAATGTCATATCGCGTGAACGAAGGCAGGGCGTATATCAACAAGGATGACATGGTCTGCCCACCCGCCCAACGCGAACAAAAGCAGGCGAATGCCGACAAGTTTCCTCGTCTCAAAGCTCCGCCGGGCGGCTACGTCGCTATACGATATCAAGAGAATGGGCACGTTACAAACTCAGACACCAACCGCGAAAAGCCCGAGAAGGGTGGCACGATTTTCGTCTACGGAACCAAGGAACCAAAACCCGACGACAAGCTCGTCGACGTGCTGCAGTGGACGCAAGATGGTCAGGGTGGCAACAAGCGTGGAGTCCTGTTAGCTATGAACGACTACGACGATGGGCGATGCTATCTAAACAATGGTTCGCCAAAAGCCAAAGAACGTGAACAGTTCTCGCCAGCCTATGCTGTGGGCTCACCTCAAAGCGGGCCCTCGAACACAGTCATGTACTGCGAGACAGATGTCAAGCTTCCAGATACCATGGAACTCAGCAAAGCCTACACCTTGTACTGGGTCTGGCAATGGGCATCGATGCCTGGCCGAGCTGGGTTCTCCAAGGACGGTAAGGATGAGTACTTCACTACATGCATGGACATCGACGCCGCTTCCGCCGATGTTGCCATGGTAGCTGAAGCTCCAGATGCGATGGCGAAGTTCCAGATGAAGCAGCAGGATGGCGTCACTACTGCCCACCCTGACTTCAAATCACGGACTGCTCTTTTCACTGGATCACCATTTGAGCGCGAGTATGGCCCGATCACTTCCGAGATCTCAATCCCAGGTGGAGGTTCCGGCTCTGGTGGAGACGCTCCTTTCCCCACCAACAGCACTCCGCCCGCAGGTCCTACAGCTCCAGTGACCACCAGCGCTGTTCCCGTTCCGAGCGCTGCACCCCCAGCCGCTAGCAACTCTCCTCCACTCTCTGCCGTCGTTCCTTCTGCGACCGCCCAGTTGCCATCTCCCAGCAACACCGCGGCCTCCAGCGCAACTATGGAGATTCCCACACTCTCCGGTCGCCCCGGTGCTGCGCCAACACCACCAGCCGGCGACAACGGCGTTGTCACAGTCACCGACACCGTCATGGTCACTGTCACAGCGCCTGCTCCAACAGCGCCTGTTGCTACTCCGCCCGCTCCCCCGGCAGTCGCTCCCCCAGCTATCACTCCTCGCGCAGTGCACAGCATCTACCACCGGAATGGTGCCAAGTTTAGGGGTCTATAGACGGTGTAAAGCCGCGTCTGCTTTGATTCTGTTACTGCATTTTCTTTTGTTACATACACACTGCGCTCTCCAGTGGCAGGCCACAGGTACTGATGACGGACACACATGATGATGACTGCATGACAACGATTGCATGATCATGAAGATTGGGAGGCTATTTTTCTTTTTGCATTCAGCGATACCCCTTGCATACATATTGGCGTTTTGGGTAGCATTTTATGACCTATACCCGGGTGGGTTGGTCAGGCGTTTATCAATAAAAGCATATCACAATATTTCACTTCATCACGACTTGTCATGTCATAGATCGCGACTGTCTTACTTCACGTTCCACTAATACGAGCTTGTGTCACTGGCTTCACATGCAGCCACGTGTTCTGACTTCAACGTTCTAAGTCAGGCGACTTTAACGTGACGTCCACACACACCCTCGGCCGAAACGCTGAGGACGTTCCATAACGTTCCGTAAACGCGTTCTACCCAAATGCCGAACCTCTCGGATCGCTTCCAGTATCGATGCGCGTATGCTCGGGGAAATATCCGCATCGACGCTTACGAACAACGACGGTTATAAGATGACGCAACACCGTTCGCTGTGGAAGTTGGCTCACAGACCATTCCATTTGGGGTGCGGCCCGGATACGACCGTTACCATCGTCAAGATTCGTTGGCTCATACAGCAAACTTACTCGTCATCTGTACCACACCCCAATCCATCAGGTCTAGACCAGCGGGACCAAAAAGACGATGAACTTCCAGACCATCCGCACCCGTCAATCGCGCCCGTCCTCCAGAACCGGGGAGCTGGGTCAATCTGCGTAAGGCTGAGCAAGTTTCTTCGGGTTACTTCACACATGGCTTCATTCCGATTTGCCCCCAACAGTCTGGCAGATTGTCCTCTCACATTGTACCATTCGGAGCCTCTGCCATGTGGCTTTACAAGAGACGTTTGCGCTAGTTTCCATACCTCACAATAAGGGTGTGCATTCGCTGCGAACAGTATCTTGCAGTCGACGAAGCCACACATCGCGGAGTACGTACACTCTTCACCGGTGGGAGGCAGCATGAAGATCACATGGAGCAGCTACTCGCTGTTCATACAGTATATGTGAAGCTTTGCCCCAAACTCACTGCCCGAGTTCCCCGCGGTCGACTGTTGGTTCACATGAGATTCGACATGGGTGCGTTGGACGATCGCAACACTGAGGGATGTGTATAAGAGGGGGGATGAGATGGGGCTATCGCTGTCTTCCTGCGAGACACTGAACAGAGTCCCTTGAGATACATTGACGTTCCTGTCTTGAATCATCCGTCCTATCCAAATCCTTCGAAGCCGGTGCAACTCCCCCAACCAACATCATGTGTCGCGACATCTACCGCCACTACGAACGCTGTGCTCACCACGAATACATCCAAGCCCCACCATGCCAACACTTCCGCACCGGTCTAAACGCCATCAACGACCCACGCTACTTCAATCAACCCGGTATCCCTTATCGCCAATCCCGAAGATGCCGCGAGCAGAACCAATTCGACTTTCGACGTAATGCGTACTGCACACCTTGTATGATGACGAGGCAGGGTTGGAACTTTCGGGGGTATAACAGTGGGATTGGGGGATGGCCGAGGTATAGACCGGAGGGGTTTTGAGGGATAGTGACACCTCATAGATGAAAAAAGTTGAACAGGCCTGAGGACTACATCAAGACAAAAACCTGCGAAGTGGGTGACCCAACGTCAACATAGCTCCAGGGTGTTCAGCTTTTCCCTAGGTTGACGTGATAGTGAGGTCGAGAGGAGGAAAGGTGGGAAGAAGGCTGGTATGAGAGGGTGTTGAGTTCTTGGAAAGATGCTCGGAGACAAGAGATTTACGAACTAGCTCGGCATTAGTACACGGGTTTCGGATAGTGATAATCGAACTGCTTTCTCTCTTTTAGATACGCTGTGTCGCTGTATACACATCTTACTTTTCGATCGCAAAAGCTCAGGCCCAGGCTGTACGGCCTTTATCTTGCATTCCACCACAACATCCGTATTGCCATCCGTATGTTTTGCCTCAATATGTTCACCTCCCTTCCACTCACGCCCCCAGCATTTATCTCACCTTCTTAGTAACCTCTTCAACAGGCATCGTCCCCTTATCACTCTGCAACATCGCCAGTGTAAACAATCCGGTCAACGTCAACCACACATTGCCCCACACGCCAATGCTCATGCTAGTGTTATAATGACTCGGCATCTTGTAATGCTGGTACGCGCCAATGCCCGTCGTGATATGGTGGAACACTGTCGCAGCTACCACCGCCTTCGCATACGGAATCGTTGTGAGCTTAGTTGCAGGCGCGGAGTTGAAGGGTATGGCGTTGGTGAAGGAGATGAGGATCAGCGCGAGGGTGACGAGACACCAACCGTCGTTGCGGACGTTGTAGGCTTCGAGGTCGTTGGGAGCGAGGTTTAGTTGTGAGGGAGGTCGGAACCCTGTTGGTATTAGTTTTGGAATAGACAGTGAACATCAGGGGATGGAGGTTTTGAAGAGCGGGGTAAGAAGGTTGGAGGGTCAATGTAACGTACAGCCGATGACCATGATAGGGTCGTACACGCGACACAAGCCACGCAGGCCGTACCAGAATGCTGTGCCATAGGCATACGCATGGAATACCTATGCCCACCAGTCAGCTACAACCCCCCAATTGCTCCAATCCCTCACAAAGAACGTACAGCTGAGTTTACGGAAGGCATATTGTCGCTACCAGTCAATTGCACAACAACAAAGCAACAATTGCGCGATAAGATGGGAAGTCAGTAAACACGCGCGACCGCACCTTAAATGAAGTTTGTTGACGTTCCTGGCAAGCTTCCGTACCTGCGACGTCATTATGAGAGCTCCAACAGCTCCATTGGTGTTGAGGGGCTGCAAGCCACGCCGTTAGTCTCCCCGTGGAACCGGAACCTCGATCCGCGTAGCGCACCCGCAGATGGATCGAAGATGAGATCGGCCGCGATACGATTGCGATGACGCTAAAAGCAGGGGTTAATCCGGCAGATGCGTGTTCATGGAGATGGTTTTGGGATGATGGGCGCGCACAACACGATCGTGAAGGGCAGCCTTGTGTTGGAAAAAGCAAATCTATCGGGGTATCCACATCCTATCTCTTGCATCACCATGCTATCCTTCCTGCAACACTCCTCGCTGCCTTGACTTTCCCAACGCCAATCGTGCCCTCACCACCCAACCCTTGCATCCTCAAACTCGCATCAACAACCTCGAGCGCATACGCACTCTCAATAGGACCCAAGTCCAAAATGGTACCATTGTGCACCGCATTCGCAGCTGGATTAACAATCTTCTCCACATCCTCCTTGACCTGCGGCAACAACACAGCCGTAGCACCCAACCATCGCGCCAACAAGCCCTTGAAAGAAACCTGATCGGTGTCACACGGCTCTTCCGCATCCTTGGCCTCGCACTTGCTCTCGAAAAGCGCGCCCGTGTCTTGGTTTACGAAGTTCCTCTTCGCGGAAGCGACAAAACCGCTTGTTCTGTCCGCCCACTTCTCGTCTTTGGTATGCACTGCCATGACCGCAGCGCCGTACATGTAAACCCCGACATTGTAACTCCACATGTTGTGGTTTAGATCTGAACACCCGTTGTCTTCACTCGTGCCGTCGTAGACATTGAAGTCCTGGTCTACAAGGCCTACTTTCGTACTCCAGGCATACGTCTTCTCCGCCCAGGATAGAATTTCAGCATCTTTCGTGAGGTGTGCGATGCGGGCGGCAAGTTGGAAGAAGAGACCATTGGTAATGGCGTTCTTGTAGTGCCATCCGTTTTGGCCGTCCTCGCCGAAATCTACTTTCCAACGCAAGCCGCCGCCGCAAGTATTGTTGCCGTCGATCCAACGCTGCTTTTGCTGGTTGAAGACGTTGGTCGCCAAATCTACCCAAGCTACGGGTCCTTGCTGGGGAAGCTTCAACTCGGCGGCTGTAATGGCGGCAAGACCCCACCACGCCTGATCATCGTTGCCGGTCGCGTCGACGGTCATGAAGTCGTTTGCGGGGGTCGCTTGACTCAGGATGGTGGTCTTTAGAAGATCTTCATACTGAAGGTCGCCAGTGGTGGAGCCGTAGGTTAGGAGGGCTTCGACTGCGGTGCCGGATTGCCACCACCAGTATGGTTGGGGGAGGAGTGCTCGACCAGGGTCCGGGAATGAGACTTTGAGCGAGGCGGCGAGGGTGCTTGATGAAGATAGTAGGGCGGCTGGGGCCGGAGGCGATGGCGGTGGGGCTTGGATGGCGGCGATTTGCACAACGAGTGAAACGGCTTTGCTGAGGGTGCTCGGTATCATTTTGAAGATTTGTATCGGTATAATGGTATCTCGTAAAAAGGAACGTGCTGATCAAAGCAAAAAAAGAATGTAATTTGTGTAAAGAACGTACTGGTTCACTGAACCATATAAAAAACAACCAAAGAGTGTCTGCGCAAAAAAAGATGCGACGAACAAAGAACGACGGAAAAGGTGTCGAAGGGAGGGAAGAAGGACCAAGGACGAGGGCTGACGCGTAAAGATAATGAGATACCACTCAACCTATCCACAATACACAACTCAGCCTCAATCCAACGCATAAAATGCCATTAGTTTCATCCATCCAGCATACTCGGCACCCACGCCGTGCCCCGACCCAAAATTAGCAGGTGTCACACATGCGCCTTGGCCTATCCACCCGCACGTGTAAATGAACAAATGCCATGCATGTGCGTTGTCGATAAGAAGAGTTCTCTGGGCTTTCTGCAAAAATCTCCTGATCGACAGCTGGGAAGGGATGGTCTAGAGCGGATTCGTTGTTATCTGAAACGCGACGCGACGACGTTGCGCGATGTGATTCGTCGGGTATTGAGAACACTGGAGAGGCCGAGAGGACGCAGAGAATTGGGCGGTAGGGGTCGGAAAGATCGGATCTGCTGCGATAGAGCCTGAATTGGCGTGGTGAATGGGGTCTGCTGTGGGTTGTGATGATGTGCCGAGGTGGTGGGTGTGGATGAGCGTGGCCAGGTGTGATGGGGATTGGTGTTGAAGATCTGGACTGTTGATCTCGATGCATGAATCGCGTAGGATGGTCGGCTCAGATTCAAAGACGGTGGACGGACGCGCCTTAACATTGGAATTCGTGCGATGCCATCGGAGCTGTGTACAGTCAACACGAGCATTCACCTCAGCGCATCCCATCATACACACCCCATCCGCCCTATATCCCACTCCTACAGTTCACTTCCACCGCGCCGTCTACATCTTCGACATAACGACTTTATTCTTGACAAAACTGCCCCACCCCTCCGCAAACACTCCACCCGCGCCATCCTCCACCCAGCTCACAGCTTCCACATACCTCCCCTTCTCCCTCATGATCTTCGCCCTGACCTTGACCACAGATGGCGTCACCAGATTCTTCTTGTACTTGACCCGCAATTCACTTGTCGCATTCGGAATGCCATAGTTCTTGACTATAAGGCAGCCCATGCAATGATCCAGCAGCGACGCCGTAATGCCGCCATGAAGACTCGCATAGTTCCCATCGGCATCGTGAGCTAGCGATACCAGCACGATGTTTTCTGTTCCTTCCGGATCGGAGAGATCGTATTGTATGTCCTTCTTCGCTGCTTGTCTGGCCGCCTCTTTCGGGTTGTCAGGCGGCACAATCTCCTCCCACGTTGTGTCCGTATGTGTGACTACACTGTTGGGGTCTATAACCTCCCGTCGCTTTCCATGACCCGGTTTCCACAAGTCGAGAAACGCGCGGATCGCGTCGGATGTGAAGAGGCCGCGCGTGAAGAGCAGGTTCCAGCCGTCGCGGGCCTCAAACAGGCGGCGATCGTGGATGGACGTTATCGAGGGGTCGGCGAAGAGGGCTTTGCACCATTCGTGAGCGGTGAAGTCTTCTAGGTGTTCGGTTCTTCTTCGGGTCGTCATCGTAGGTCGGAGGGGGTGTGATTATGGTGTTGGCGCGGAGCGGACGATGGAGGATGATTTATGTAGGGTCTTCGTGGAGGTGGAAACCTATGCGATAAGGCTGCTGGTATGATATAAGGCATAGCTACGGTCGGACGGTCGGTTAAATAATGGAAGGGATGAGAAAGAGGTCGGACGGTCGGATTTCGCTGTGCGTCGCGTTACTTGCAAAGCAGGGAGCTCAGGTTCCGAGGTTACTGGTGATAAAGTTTAGCGCTGACGTATCTAAGATTGACCGCAACAAGGTTAGTATCACCGACCTGCATACATACGACCTGGACATCAATTCGATCACACCAAATCAGACAAAAGACATATCTTTTTGAACGTATTTGTATTGGTCCGTCGCGACGTTGTTCAGTAATCAAGAACTACATTCTAAACGTCGTGACTTCATGTGCTACTTCAACTATCTCCATATGAACTCCATTCCGAATCTTATCCTACCAAAAGGCAGAACAGGACTGGCATCCACACTAGTCGTGGGACGGTCAAACGTGTGCTTACTCTCCAATGATTCTTGCTGCGATGATGCGCTGCACAGTCATGCTACTCAAGAGCCCTGATGGAACGAGGCCAACGAGCGCGCGTTCTCTGCGCGGAGTGCCGCCAAAATCTTGTCGGTCTCAGCTTGCGCCGCCTTCAGCTCATCCATTTCACCCCGAAGCTTGGCGTACTCCTCAATGGAAACCTTGTCCTCGGGGTCGTCCAGCAGCTCCTTCTGCTTGTGGTTGGGAGTTGGAGAGCCAGAGCCAGAGCCAGGAGAGAGCAGAACATCAGGTGCATCGGAGAGCTCAGAGCTATCGGAGTCAAGCTCGTCCATGCCCTTGGTGCCGCAGTGGTAGTTGACGAAACCGGTGTCCTTAGTCTTCTTCATCTTGCCCTTGCCCTTATCCTTGATGGAGCCGTCCCCGCCGTCGTTAGAGGCGTTCTTGCCATTAGCACCCTCGCTGAATACGTCCTTGCTGAAAGCATCCTTGGAGACAACATCACCAGCTTGGGCACCGTTCTTTCGAGCAGCTTGCACGGGGACAGCGACGACATGCTTCACGGGAAGTACATTCGAAAAGGTAACGCCCATAGCAGCACCAGGGTACTGTTCGTCCGGCTGAGATGCCGAAGTCTCTGACTGAACAACGTAGGTGGGGGATGACGAGTTGTACTGGGTTGTGGTCTTGCGCTTCTTCTTCATCTTGCCGGGAGACATCTCGCCTTCAGAGTCAGTGGCCATGGCTGGGTGGTCATGCCGAATGACATTCACACCCGGTTGACTACGCTTCTGGCGCTTCTGAGCCGACTGTCGCGGTTGTAACATCATCTGAGAACCCGGAGTTGCTCCAGGATCATCAGTGTCATCGTTGTCACCGGACGCGATCATCTCAGCCGCAGTACGCCTACCCCGAATCGGACGATTCTGATGGTGCTGGTCGTTGTCACGGCCGACCTTGATCCACTGGCCGCGGTGGGCGTTCGAGACGCAGTTGACGATGGTGCTACTGTACAGCTTGTGAGGAGCGCCAATCGTAGTCCAGGTCTTCTCGTTCTTCATCAGTGTAACGCCGGTCTGTTTGGAGGTCTTCAGCACCTCACAGATCCACTCTATACGCTGTCCGAAGGTCCAGTCCTTGGTCTGGCTGATGTTGTCGATGATGGTCTTATCGTAGATGCGAACTTTGAAGCCGTTCAGGTGAATGTCCTTGGCCATGCCGACGATGTCCCAGGAGCACGCTTCAATAGCCCAGTCCTGGTAATAGACACCTTCACCCGGAGTTAGCCGCTTGCGGTAAGCGTTACCCTGGGTGTCCTTGGCGCAGGTCATATCCTTGAAAGCTAACACCAACATTTTGACGAACTTACGATACTCTGCGGCGGTCTCGGGGATGGAGGGGTCGACCTCTGGAGAATACCACTGAGGCTCGTCCATGGGCGCCCTAGCTTCTTCTAGGGTCTTGAAGCGGAAGCCGTCGACCTCTGGATAGTCACCGTCCTTGTCCAGAAGCTGGGAAATCTTGGTCTTAAGGCGAGACGGATCCTTGAGACCGCCGGGGACCTTTTCCAGGCGCGTGTCCGCAAGGCGGGGAATGGGAGGACCAAAGGGAACAGGAGCACGAGCACCAACGGGAGTTGAGGGAGATGCAGTCTGGCTCTTGATCACCATTGGGGTGTTGTTGGGTATGCCCTTGGGGGTTTCCTTATCGGGGTCGTGGTCGGTCATGTTGTTGGTTTCCTGGGGCTGGTAGTGGGGGTTTTTCGGTTTCAACGGTTACTGCTTGCAACTAAGACACCTGTTAGTGAACTCCAGCATCTATTTTCCAGCACCGGTAGAACTTACTCGAAGAATTGATGAGATCTATGCGGCGTGGGGGTGAACTGGCTGCGGGAGTCTCCCGATCTTTATGTTCGCAAGGCTTGACCACCGGGCTAGTGAAAGATCATGCGCGAAGTGCGGCGGATTGAAGTGGATCTGGTGTACTGCTTACGCAGGCGACGACGGAGTGAAGTAGGAAATTGAAGGTCGCCTGTGACAACCGCGGACGATTTGTAAGCCAAGAGGATGTCAGGTGCGAGAGCCCGGCATTGGCATTGCGTTCTGTGAAAGAAGACGAAGGTTTGTTGTTATGATCGTTGCCTGTTGCTTGGGGGGGGGCTGCGTGCGTATCGACAGCACAGGCCTGAGTAACGTGCGTCCAAGGGTCTTGGCATCCTCGCATTCACCTAGGACCTGAGCGTTTGCTACACCCACGACCCATTGCCCCGATCCACAAGACCTCGTAGCACTTGCTGCATGTCGATAGCGTGTGGTGTCGTGATGTCCGTCTTGCCTGGGATACTGCGCGAGGTCGGCGTCGTGCGATATGGCCTTGTCGCGTGCGATGTTGCCTGTGACCTATGTTAACACACTGACTACCTTACATAGAATGACTTCTTGTTGAACTGAAAGACATAAGAGCTAATGGCGTACCATAGGGACCTTATGAAGACCGGCGACAATACGGATGCGCCAGGCCGTCGCAGGCCCGTCAGCATATACGTTGCAGCTGGCAGCGACAGAGCGCGCGACCGACTACATACCGTTCAGGTTCCGACAAAGCAACGTCTTGCCAGACCTGCGCTTTGCAACCTCTCCGGATGTGCGATAAGGCGTTGTATGACCCGCGTATGCATGAGCAAGTCCGTCTTGCTAGGCCTACACGCGTTCTGTCCGGCTTTTTGATGGGGCACTGTATGTCCTGCAAGTGCATGTGCAAGTCCATATCATAAAGACGCGAACGGATCTTCGTCGACCAAGACTGGCAAGCAGCAATACACTTCATGCGACACAGTACCATGAGATGATGTAGTCCCTTCTCTTTCAGGTATCACCGGGGTCTTTCCAAGCAAGAGCGGTCCAGGCGGGATGCGTCATGTGACCTCCTTACCCGGCGGGAAGGTGGACATTCTCGATCGGGAACGAGACCGGAACCAGAGGTAGGAGAGAATGCTTCCATTACATTTGAATCCGACATTCTCGTGTTGGAAGTCGCTCTTGCTTAGGAGTTGAACCTTGGGTGAGGTGTCATCTAGGTTGCGCTAGTTGAGTGGCTCGACGGCAGCGGCAGCCGCACGATTACGGCGTGGTATGCCATCACGGTGTGTGGAGAAGAGTTGGATGCTAGTGGCTGTGAATATGGGTGCGAAAAGTTTGGAAGTGCAATGAGTTTGCATACCTGACTGGCTGGTGCGCGGCGAGGAGGGAATGGTGCCTTGGCATGTTTGTTCAGGGCGGGCGGCGTGATCAGACGCGTCGAAAGGGCAGTGGCTGTACCGCCCCGTCAGTTGAGCTCATGTTGCCGATGATCCCAATCGGAGAAGCTTTGGAAAGATCGCGTTCGGTGCAGCATTGTGAGGGTCGCGGTGATGGTGGTGGGTGTGGGCGTAGCCCGTCGACTTTTATGGCAGCACAGCCATCGAAGCCAGCGTCGGGAAAGGTCTGGACCGTTGATCACATGAAGACATGAGATTCAATTGCCTCCCTGGGTGAAAGTATCAGTAAAAAGAAGGACCCGGCGGTGGCGAGATTGACGATGCTGTCGACGTTTGGTGGAAGCGGATGAAGTTGTAGGTTGCGGAGAAGGAAGGCAGGAACGAGGGGCAGGCTCGCCGTCGCTAGCGCGCATTGATCCCACCTCAAAATCAACGACAAACCTTCATGGACTTCGCCTGGTGCACGGCCGCTTCTTGCTTCTTGCGAGGACTGGTGCTGCACACTTCCGTAAGCTTTCATCGAGTGCAGTCATGTCCAGGGAATGCTCCTCGGACTGTCGCGATGCGCCACTCTCCGCGGCGAACGCGCGGCTGCAGCGACTGCAGGTTGATGGGCTCGCTCCGCGTCGCCATCACATTCAATCGCTCAACTTCTCCTTTTCAGATCTCATAACTGAAGACGCGGCCTTCGGCATGATTTCGAAGGAAGTTCTTGTCGCAAAAATCAGCGAGCACGTGCCGTCAAAGACACAATACCGTCCGAGTCATAAGCTACCGAGCGGCTGATGGATGGACTTACTTTCTTTGTCTTGAGCTCTCTGATCCGACTGAAAGTCCAATAGAGATCGGGTTTCTTGGTTGCTCCATTCGGCATGCCTTGGTCGAGGCAGCACGATACAGCAAACGTCTACCTGGAGGTTAGTTGTGTCGGTATTGTCGTCTCCCGCTTACTATCCCAGGCGAGCGAGCATACTCGGTTGACCGGCGTAGTGGTCAAGGTTGAGTTTGGAAGAGTCTTTGCGTTTGCCGGAATAGTTTGTCGAGTGCAACATCTGGGAGTGCTTTGTCGGTTGAGACAAACACCTGGGCGGTAGTGGTTAAGTAGTGACGTGGAATCCTCGAACACTTATGGGTAGGTTGTCTTTCCCGGTCCCGCAAGCAATCTCGCTTTCCTTGCTCTTTCACATCTTCTTGAGGATTGTTTTTCAACCCCCATTCACCAAGTTCGTACCATTTGGAATGGTACGGCGGAAAGGATGCAGCAGGACAAGCCTAGAAAGAGATATATACAGTCGACAGTAGGAGTCTTGCACTTACATTTCGCTATATTAGACAGCTTCGAGGGGCTCTGGCTTACTTATACTTGGTTTAGTTGAGTTTATATACTTGGCTAGCAAGAAACAGCGCGATGCCGCCAAAGTTGATACGTAGTATCGCTACTAGTTTTGCCGCCTGCATGAACACTTCGGTCGCCCTCACGCTTTGGGCTTGGCGCTACAGTGATTTCCTCCTTAATCGCCCCTCCCCCGCCTTGGAGCGACCGCCGTGTGAACACGTGATTCACCCTTCGACCCACTCTATCCCAGTTGGGAGCCCTCTGCTCCGCGCCACAAACAAACTCCTAGCGCGTGGTACCTCCGTGAGAGTATTTCTGGGGCTTCATTTCGAACTCTCAAGGAAAAATTACCCCCCTCAACCACTTCGATTCACAACTGCAACCCACAAGATTCATTGCATACGACGACGACATCTCTACAATGAATTTCAACAACCCCTCCACTCCTGAGATCGACGACTCAATCACCGACGAACTCGACTACGATTTTTTTGCGAGGCTTATGCAGCAGAACACTGTCCCATCGAGCTCTTCTATCGCGCCGGTAGCTACAACACATCCTGGCCCAATCGAACAGGACGGCTTCAGCCAGAACGACCAAAGCCTGTTTGATTACGGCGACAACTTTCCTTTGTTCCCTTCTGAGAGCTTCGGAGACAACGGCGGCTATTTCGACCATCAAGGAGATATGTACACTTCTGGCGAGAGCGTGCCCGGACAGTCGGCCCCTGACTGGAACCTGCAAGGAGGTCACAATCACGGAGAGACTGGTCGCCAGTATCAGCCAGAGAACAATGTAGCCTTCGGTAAGTCGATATGATATACACTCTGTGTCGCGCGCTCACACTAACTTCTTCTAGGCGCACCCAACAACTCCCCTCAGTCGCCTGCGCGTCATACGTCTAGACCGAACTCATTCTACAATGATGGGTTCACCCAGACGATGTCTGTTCCCACACCAGATCCGATCCAAACGCTGTCTGCAAGTCGTCTAGGATTCATCCCGCGGCCAACATCTGTTACCCCGACACCATCAATGGGTCATGAGCCTCTGCGGAGCAACATTACGTCGCCTGTAAATAGGCCAGGGTCGGCTTACCTAGCACCGCCCACGTACGGATCAAATGCTCCTCATGGACCAGCGACCTTTCACGGACCGGGAACTCTCCACAAAGCACCAATATCCCGTACGTCAGCGCCAGTTCATCCGTCAGCGCCAGGTTATCCGTCAGCGCCAGGTTATCCATCGGCGTCAGGTTATCCATCGGCGTCAGGTTATCCATCGGCGTCAGGTTATCCATCGGCGTCAGGTTATCCGTCAACACCGGTCTCTCCGTCAGCGCCAGTTCATCCGTCATCCAGGGATCGAACATCAGCGGCTCTTCACGAAGCAGTCGGCCACCAAGCACGAGGACGACAACATGCAGAAGAGCCTCAACGTGCACTAGGCTGGCAGTGCGTAGAGCTGCAACGCTCATCAGGCGGCCTGCAAGATCCACCAGGCCCGCAACACGCACCAGAGCTGCGCCGTGGACCAGAGCCGCGCCATGAAATAGGCCCGCAACGTGCATCAGAATCGCGCAGTAGGTCATCGTCGTCACGTACGTCGGCGACCCCTGATACATTCATGATGCACCACCCGCCCGTCACCAACCATCACGCACCCGTTACGCACCATACAGTAGCGACTGGTGATGCTCCTGCGCCCCCGCAGTCCGATAACGAGGTCGCTGGAGACGGCGAGCAAGCTGCTGACGGCGCGGGCGCTACAGTCAAATCTACAACCCCAAAGCACATTCTCGAAAAAGAGAAGCAAGCCCGCGCCGCGATCAGGAAGCTGAAGGCCAAGACCAGTATGGATGGGCAGATGGGCGAGTCTATCACCATGGTTCGTACCAACACTGGAGTTGAGTTCAGTGGTACGATGTGGAAGGCGCCTGCCAACGATGCGACCATTCCTACAACAGAAGTGGAGATCAAGGCCTGCGTCGATGCTCTTGACCTGGCAATGCACAACGTCGAAAACATCCGGGAGAAGGCCGATATCACGTCACCTAACAATCGGTGGAACTCTGCGTCCAAGTACTATTTCCCGGAAGAGTACAATGCAGCTGCTGGCCTGCTTGTGGTAAGTTGAAACCGAACTGTATGCCTCTGCCATCACTAACGTAACATAGAAAGAGCTGATCAAAATCCACACCGACGGTTGGACCAAGCAGATCTTCGACCAGAACGAGCGTGAGCAATGTCAGCTCACCCAGTTCTACACGTTTGAAGATCGGTTCGAAGGTCTTCGGGAACTGCTTCACGTAAGTATTCTGTCTTGGTAGTTATACGAATTGAAGCTAACCGTACTCAGTACTCCAAGACGTCTTGCCAAGACATCATGAAGGGTTCCCGTTTCTACACCATCATCGCAAACCCTCGCAACCTGATCCACCGCACAGCCACCAACAAGACTGCCAACGTCAACAAAGGTCAGCAGATTCGGGCAGGTAAGGTGGCAATAAAGAAAGAAAGCAGCAAGGCAGCTTCTTCCAGCGCGACACCTTCTTCCAGCGGCGAAGACAAGGGCGACAAGGCAACACAACAGGACGGCGAGGAGGGCTCCAACAGCGAGGAATCCACAAAGGTCAAGAAGGCCTCAAGGGGCAAGAAGCGCGCTCGCGAAGAGACCTTCGTTGCAGAGGACCCAGCTGGCCAAGCACCTCGCAAGAAAGCGCCTACGAAGAAGCGTCGCAACGAGTGATGGCTAGCGCTTCCAGTCCGTTGCTTACCGGCGCGTTATACCCAGGGTGACGGAGTTATTTGGTTTCTGTTTTTCTTTTCGAAGCTCGGCGAAGTGTCAGAAATGACGTCACCGCCTTGCTCACTTGCGTTGCTTTTGGATTTCTTGACTTCCTTGTCCTCACTGCCACGGAGCAGTGTCGCGGGATGTACATTTTTCTCATCTCCTAATAGTCGTTTCTCAATCTCATGTCAAAAGTGCGTTGCCACACACAGCGTCTGTCAAGATTGTAGCGGGCGTGTGGCGGTGGTACCTAGGTAGCCACACTCTTGTCCTGTACCCTAATGCCAAAAGTCATACAATTCCCTACCTACTTGGCTGCTGATCTTTGCAACTTTGAGAAGACTCACTGTGTTTCATCTGCCCAGGCATTAGCTCCGATGCTTCCGTAGTAGATTAAATGAGGTGCAAGTAGCCGACGATAGATTAATCAATCTTGCAAAAGTTCCCCAGTAACGCCGAGACTGACCGATGAACCTCAACGACAACACTTTGCTGCCACTGTGGCGCATTATTGTGTATGCCTCGCCCTGTGACTATGCATGATAGCGATCACGCGTGGAGTAGTCGTCGCACCCTCGCTGTCGCTTTAGTATCAGACCCACAAACTCCAACGGACCTGAGGCAAGACTGGGATCACCGTGATATCGAGAACAGAAATGTGCTGAAGCAAGTTGATTACATGCACTGCATGTGTGCAAAGGTTATATATACAAAGAATCCTCAAAATTTCCAAAATCCACATCTACCACCCAATCATCTCCGATGACCACGACACTCTCACCCGACTAAAGTGCCGAGCGAGTCGAAGTACTCGTCTAGCAAGCCTTGACAGCGGAAGCAGTGTACTTGCAGTTGCCGGAGGGGCCCTTGGAGACGGACTTGGGCTCAGAGCCGGGCTTGGTGCCCTTGAACTCCTCGCAGATGGTCTTGACGGAAGTAGCGCAGGTGCCGGAGATGGTAGCGGTACCGCCGAAGTTGGGGTTGATACCGGCAAGGACCTTTCCGTTGTAGGCCTTGACGTTCTTGATGACGACGGAGCGGGCGACGCTGTTCTTGCAGTTACCGCAGGCACGGTAGAGCTTGCCGAAGTTCATGACGGCTGGGAGGTGTTAGTGTTTTGTATGGAAATGTTCGAGACCGGAGGAAGCTTACTGAAGCCGTCAATGGTGACCGTGCCCTTTCCGTTGTGCTGGATGACCTTGTCATCAGCGGCCTGGGCACCTCCGCCCTTGATCATGGCGTTTCCGTCACCCTTGAGGGAAAGCGCATCCTCGCAAACGTCGACCCACCAGACGTTCTCGATGGTGCAGGATCCTGGTTCAGATTAGTATCTATGACTCGTTGTTTGTACGGAAGGATGCTCACCCTCGCAGTGGACGCCCTCGATCTGGTCCTTTCCGATGATAGCGTTCTTGAGAGTTCCGCCGTTCTTGATGAGGAAGACAGCGTCCTTGTCACCGCCCTCGACCTGGCCAGTGCAGCTAGCACCACGGCCGTAGGTCTTCATGCCACCATCGAAGGTTCCGCTGACTTGCTGGGGAGCCTTGTAGGTGACGGAGCCCTTGGAGGCGGGGATCGGGAGGGAGGCGCGCTTGGCGAAGGAGGAGAACTCGGAAGGAGTAACGGCGGCAGGGCCGGCGGCGGCGAAGCCAGTGATGGCAGCAACGATGGCGATGGAGAACTTCATGTTGACGGTTGAGTTGGTTGGTCGAAACTGGAAGGTCGAAGAGGATGCTTTGAACAAAGTATGTATAAAGAATGTAAGTCTCTGAAAGAGGTAGCGAAAGTGGATGCTTCAAGCAAGAATAGACTGAATGAATGTGATGGTGGTGGTGATTCCTTTTTGCCGGTGGTCGCTGTGATACTTATACTCCCCCTCAACTCGTCTTCTGGGTGCCAAACTGAGGCACTCCACATTCGTCCGAAGATGTGCCATGTGGAAGACAGGGTACAGTTCCTCTCCGGCGGTACTCATGAGCCCAGGCCCAGAGTGTCATGCGAATGTGAGTAGGATGGCCCAGAAGAAGACGCTCGCAGGGTTCCGAGGACGTCAGGGCCGTGCTCTGGTGGGGCTTGGAGGTCGGAAACACGCTCAGGGCGGGATATCTCGATAGCACCCATGCCAGGCTCATTTGTACTGTGGAGTTGGTAGAGTGTGAATTATCCTGTAAGCACCGTCTTGTCTTCCAGACTCAACTTCCATCATCGCCAGCGCGACAAGACACCGATTTGCATCTCAGAGAGACAAGTTCGAGAGACGAGTTGGGAGACATCGTGTTCTGGAACGCCACACGAACGCACACGACGACTGGTTCACCAGGAAGTCGTTACATGTCCGATCGACTAGTGCTGGATCCAGCCTGTCACACCGACGCCAACGCTCGCCAAAATGCCAAGCTTTGACATGAAACCGCTCAAATATCCACATCGTAACCACCTATCTGGAACGCCAAGGAGAACTGAAATTTCCGCTCGTTGTTCGAAAACGTCTGGCCAGTCAAGCATTTCTCCGGGAACATCATTAGGGTCCTGCCAAGACACATTTTGCGATTCGTGTCACGGGGCGAGCCTTGCGCTAGAATCTGGCTAGAGTGTGAGATAGTTTCAATGACTTTCTTTTCGATATCTCCGCCAATCGCAACGCTTCCTGAGGGGTGTAAAACACCAGCTCGGGGCGTCTTGGCACGTCATGTCGCGCAAACAGGTGTCGTGCATGACGCCGAGGTGTCGTTCCTAGGTGTATCTCTGTTCACCACGCTGATTTGGATCCCGAGTGTTCAAGAGTCGCTGACAGGACTTGCTTGCCAGGTTGATGCACCTGGCTGACGCCAACCGCCCTGGAGGTTAGCTGCGTTGCGACTCGAGACGCCGTCCAAGGCTGGTTGTCAAACGATCGCTCAGCCCATCCACGGAATACACATGTTGTTGTAGTTAGTAGTACTGTGTCATGGCACGTCGATTACTGATCGACGTAGAGTCGTGGAGTCGTGGGTACCGCGCGTGTCGTGCCGTGTTTCGCTCGTCGCGATCGGGTAGTCGTCTTCCGATTGCACGACTGCTATTTTGCATCCGGCGTCGACGCGACCCTTGCTCGGTCCTTCGCGATCTCTAGATCTATGTAGCTATGCTTGGGAGATGCGAATTCGTGTCGTCCAAGACGGAGTAATATCGAAAGTAAGAATGTACTACCCAGGTTTCATGAAGGGCCGCAGCAGCGGACCGCACAAGTGTGGCGTAACGATGTGGCCACTAATGTTCGTAACGAGGTGGTAGCTTATTCTAGTTTTGGTTATGGTACGCTTTGTTGATCCGACTATTATAGAACTAGGTCTAAATGTCGAGAAGATAACAGATTAGAGATAGTTCTAGTGTTGCAAGCGCGTAGGCGAAGGTGTAATAGTTAAATAGCGGGTAGAACTTAACGCGGTTAAATTGTAGGTACTCTTACTGCTGTCTTGCCTACGCGCTTAGAGTAGAACCCTGCAGAAACAACATAGTGTTAAATTAGAAATGTTAGAGCTAGAGATCTAAGCGGCTGTACGCGTTTAGCATAATTGTGTAGCTGTTAGTAGCAAGAGTAAAGCTATCTACTCTGCGTATTATTATCTACAAGTCTAAGTTAGAATACTATTGTAGGCAGATAGTCTAACAATTTACTTATGTAGACTTAAGCTCTATTAGGCTGCGCATCTAGGAGTCCCTAGAACTTATGCTAATATTAGGCAGAATAGTTGTATAGTATTAGAACTATATGCAATACGTGTTAGTAACTCTACTAGCTTTGCAATTATAATAATTAAAATTAAGTACGTTAATTTGTGTATAGTGTGTGTAGTAGGGCGGTTAGAGGTTACTTTGCTTACGTTTAGAGTAACGTATTAGGTTAAAGCTATCTAGGCATATAAAATGCTGGTTAATCCTGTTGCTAAAATAATAAAGTGCGAGCTAGAACAACGAGTTGTAGTGTTGTATCCTAATTAGATCTTTATAACTTTGCTTACTATACTGCTATACCTAAATAACTAATACTAGCATTCTTAGAGCTAAGGGTTTCCCGCTCTTACCTACTAAAAGGGTTTTATTCTAATTAGCTAGGTGGTTTAGATCTTTACCCTCGACTCCTAGCTACAGCTCTAGTTCTAGTATAGGTTCTAGTTAGGCTTGCTCCTCTAGCTCTAGCTCTAGCTTAGGCTTAGGCTCTAGCTCTAGCTAGGATGCTATTACAGCGGCATTACTCTTAGCGGCTTTGCGTTTCTATTTTCTATAGTTAATTGCTAACGTTACGAAAAGGTGTAAAGATAGTCTAACGTTGTACTTAATTAGATTCGCTGCTTGCTTACGCAGCTTAGCCGCGCTCTTTGGCTTAGTCTTCTTCTAGGATACATGTTAGCTAAAATATAACACTCTAGATGTTATTACGAATGTAACAAGTCTAACTATCCGAGATTAGAGAGACGAAGATTAATCTATAGGTAAAGTCGGAAGAACAATAGGTCCTTAGTCTTGTAAAGGTGTTGTCGGATTATTGCGGATTCTTAGCTGTAATAGCAGCAGCTAATAGAGATCTAGTGCCTGTAAAAGTTAACAAAAGCCTCTTAAGGAATCGCAGTAAGACGTAAGCTTACAACTATAGCTTGTTGCAAATTGTTAATTAAGAGCATGCAGGCACTTCTTAATGCAAATACCTATGTTTTGGATAGACGAAGACCTCGCAGAGGAGGGACACATCGAGCAGTATCTAAGTGTAGCTGTGACTAACTTCTTTCTTCGACTTAACGGCCGTAACGCTTGCTGTAATAGATCTCGTCGACTATTGTATCTTGAATCTCGTAGGTGTATCTTTAGCGGTGGGGTTGTGGAGTGACACGATGTCGCGCTAGTTTAGGTTCGCTTTTCGAGGCGGTTTAGATATGCTGTATAGAAGTTAGTTGCTTCTTCTTCTTAATAAGAAGGGAAACGGAGCATAGACTTATAGTAGTAGAGTATTAAAGTATGTTATAGGGCGTTATGTGTATCGAATGCTACGAATTAGTAAATGTCTAGGTTTAATGTAGTCCTGTGCGAGCTGTAATATCGAATCTTCGTGTTAGTTGATGCATTGTTGTAGAGTTGCTAACGTAAGAGTAGAAGATGTCGCCGCTAATGTTTGTTACTTGTTAAGCAAGTTACAAAGAGGTTCTCGGATAAAGGCGAAGAGATGTTGCTGCTAGTATTTGTTACTTGTTAAGTAAGTTACAAAGAGGTTCTTGGATAAAGGCGAAGAGATGTTGCCGCTAGTATTTGTTACTTGTTGAGCAAGTTATAAAGAGGTTCTTGGATAAAGATCTAGAGGCGAAGAGATGTTGCTGCTAGTATTTGTTACTTGTTAAGCAAGTTATAAAGAGGTTCTTAGATAAAGATCTAGAGGCGAAGAGATGTCGCTGCTAGTGTTTGTTACTTGTTAAGCAAGTTACAAAGAGGTTCTTAGATAGAGAGATGTTGCCGCTAGTGTTCGTTACTTGTTAAGTAAGTTACAAAGAGGTTCTTAGATAGAGAGATGTTGCCGCTAGTGTTTGTTACTTGTTAAGCAAGTTACAAAGAGGTTCTTAGATAGAGAGATGTTGCCGCTAGTGTTTGTTACTTGTTAAGCAAGTTATAAAGTAGACCTAGCCTGTAACGTTGTGTGCGAAAGCTAAGTTATTTCTAGTACTAGTGTCTAGTGTCTAGTGTCTACAAGAGACGACTAGGAGTAGCAAGGCAAGGCATAGCAACTTATAATACTACTAGCACTACTACTAGTACTAGCACTACTACTAGCGTGTATATTGTTGGACGTTATATTGAAGAAAGGCAAGGAGAATTGCGGAACAGGACAAGACAGGACGAAAGGCGACAGAGACTAAAAATAGGAGCGAAATAGCGCGAAAATAGTTACGAAATGCAGAAAAAGCGTTACAGTTTACAAGAGAGAAAAAGTGAAAATTCTGCGGTGCTATCGTGGCGAGAGTGTGAGAGTTGTAAAGAGGCAGTCGCGATGGACTGACCCAGCAGCACCCCCAGCGTCGCGCATTACCACCACCACCACCACCACCACCACCACCACGTTACGTGATGGCGTTCTACACCAAGGACGAGATGCGCTTCCTATTCTTTGCTCTCTTTTCCTGCCTACCCTTACACCGTTGCTTTCGCATTGCTCGCACACCTTCGCCGCTCGTGAACGAAGGCGAGTGCGATGGGACGACTGGGAAAGTCGTGCAGTCTGGCCGCTCAAGATATCTTGGGGCTCGAAGAAGGAGGGGTATAAATGCATCGTGCGGCGGCAGAACATTCGCCCGCAGTGGACGGTACTGTACGCACGAGCGCGCTTGGAAAGGAGTCATTGTCCCGCTGATACTTGCAGCGTAAACGAAGCCGTAGCTCCGACCGAGGGAAGCCGATGTGTACGCCGGTGGACCACTAGGCCCGTTCGCCGCCTTGTACAGGCTGTTTGCAACGTTCCTTGAGCCTTCGCTGATACTCAGTAGACTGCAGACCTAGTGGAGTTGACCGAGTCTTGCTATACCCGGGTCGTCGCTAACAGCGTCTACAGACTTTGCCGTACCGAAGACTCGAGAGCCGACCTCGTCTGACCCCACATCCCAATCGTCAACGAACGACTTCTACGGCGACTCATCCGTCTCCTCAACTACCTTGCTGTATAAATGCTGATGCGAAACATATGTTTCTGTCCCATCGGGCGGTAGGTACTCCGGACAGATACCAAACGCAATCGCGCCTTTTTGGTCGAGATACCGCTTGAGGCGCAGGGCCTGGCCCAAGACGCGGGCTTGTTTGATGCCGAACTCGTGCTCGATGCGCGACATGTACTTTTGGACAAAGTCTTGGCTTTCAGGTGAGGCCATGGGCATGGCGGCGGCCTAAAACATTGGTTGTTAGTAGCAAGAACGCATGCTGACGATGAATAGACGTACCACGTAAAGCGCCCATACAGTACTGTATCCTCCCGCGACGCGTACGATAGGAAGCCGGTCCTTCACAGATCCGTTCCCCAGAAGAGCTTTGACGAGCCCGTATGTGTTACCTCGGAAGTTGCCATCAAGAGATTTGAGGGCTATACGGTATGGGCTTGCTGGCGCAGCGGATGCCGTCCATGGTGCGCCTCGTCCTGACGTGCGCGGTTCGTCGTAATCGTCATCGGGTGGGGTCGTCGCTCTGCTCGGCGCAGAATCGGGAACATCATGCATGAACTGGGGCATGCTTGCTATGATATCGGACTGCAACTGGTACAACATGCGAGCGCTTTTTGCTAGCTGCTCGTGGTATCTGCTGCCAGCAAGGGTCGGTGGGCTAGTTGCGAACCCTGCCAGGATGCAGTTCCGGATAATGTCGTGGAAGTAGATTCTGTTGTAGCGCACCCAGTTCCAAGTCTGAGCTGCTGTCGCGGTCGGGTAGACGTGGTAGTAGTTTTCAAAGATACGTTCACTCTTCTCGCAATGCACGACGTCGTAGTCCCAGTCTGCCCCTTGATCCTTGAAGATGTTGACAGCGATGTCTTCAAGTTCGAGTGCTGATTCTATAATTTCCGACAGCGCGAACGCGGACTGATTGAGGATGCGAGCTCGTAGGTCGATGGTCTTGATGTGGAGGAAGAAGAATCGGTTTCTGGGGTCGTGTGTATCCAAATGCTTCATGACTTCGCTGTTCAGATCGTGAACATATTGAGGAAGGGGAATGCCCTTTCCCATGCAGTTCATAGTGAGTAGGCCAACAGTGTGGAGGTACATGCGTTGTCCTGCGGGAGTGGAGAATTGCTCCATGCCTCTGAGTCTGATGAGAGATGCAGCACCATCGACGTGGTTACTCCATCCAGCGAGGGAGGTGTCGTTGAACGTTGCTTCGAACATACTGAGCAGGTTGACGGCAGTAAGAGTGCTGTCGGCCTTGACGGCTTCAGGCGAGGAAATTGCCTTGTTGGCCATCTTGATAGCCTCAAGGTACCAACGTGTCGCTTCGGCTTTCAGACGAGGGTCCATGTAGAGGTTGGCTACACCAGCAATGCCCAGCGCTGTCATGGTCGTAGAGACGAGCGGATGAAAGCCATGCGTAGAGAGATGTTGCTGGTACTCTACTGACTGTATGGACGGCTGGTCCACTCCTGTGCAATAGTACGACATGAAGAAGCTGATGCCCTGGTCGATGAGCGACGCTGTTATGGCGGTCCCCGGACATTGTTTCGCCATGATCTGGAGATAGGCCTCGCGCACATCTCTGATGTCCCGCGCATCACGTGCGGCGATGGCTTTTGCGTTTGATATCTTTGCTTTTGTCTGCACATGTTTGGTCTCGTCGTGGAAGAAGGCGTCGACCGTTCGATCGTATCCCGGGCATTTGAAGTTGCGTTCGGCACACTTGATGCAGCCCTCTGGCCGTTCATCGCACTACAATCTAGTCAGCGGCTCGAGTCAAGAAGTCGTCGGGCAGAGTTCCCGCTGCGAATGGGTGCTGTATCTGCGGATAGCCTCTCGCACAGGATACCGCGTTGGGAAGAAGCTAGTCGCGGGTTGCGGCGCCCAACGCGAACACCGCACACTGCATGCCCTTGTCGGAAAACCAAGCCAGGTTACATGATTACATATAAGAGAGCTGGACATACCTTGATCTTTCTCTCGCGACACTTCTTGCACCCTGTTGACGGTCTCCCGCGATACACCATGCTGGACTAGTGTTATCGCATCAAGGGTACGGTAGACGACGGTTTCAACGATTAGCAGCCACAGCTGATGTGAAGATTAGGTAGAAGTATTAAAAATGATGTTGCCTGCGATGTACTGATGACGAAAGGATAGACGGCGACTTTTGCTCAGGTGAAATTGCGCTTGGCTGGTCACGATAGACGTCGACGCGTGTTTCTGACTGCAAACCAAGACGACCATTCCGACCGTACTGACGCATGTCGTGTTGTAACGGCCGAGCTTATGGCGGGACGTTGGCGTTCCGACGGACTCAATGACCAAAGGCAACGGGTTTCTCAGCATGCAGAAGGGCGGTGATGAGACGGAACGCCTAGCGCTAGCGCGCACGTTTCCTGTCGCGCGTTACCATGTCGAGGAAGCTGGACGATTGGCCTTCGTCGTTCTTTCTGCATGTGGACTCATGCCGGGAAGTCGGCCGTGGCCATGAACTTCAACTCGAAAATTGTGATGTTGCCTCGTTGAATTACCAAAGGCCTGAGATGAACTGGTGTTCCTTAGGTGTTCTTGGGATTTCAGGTGATGTCCGTGCAGATTTTGATTGCAGGGCAAACTCAACGAACACGAGTTCCTCGTGCGGCTAGTCTGGCGAGATCCGATCGCCGAGTGATGACACTGGATAATCGATGCGAGCAGTTCGTGAACAGATCGTGAACGACGTGATCTAGAACATTCAAGGCAGATTGCACGTGTTTTGAGTTCGCTGGCTCAGATGGGACGGGAAGTTTGAAAACGTCCAAACTTTGTTTTAGGGCAGGCTATAGAGGTTTCGTTCGTGCCATGGAACCTTCCGGGGGATGCACTAAGATCCGGCGTACTCGGTGGACTAAAGCGGCCCGACTATGTTGTACGAGATACGATGATGCCGCAGTGCTCTGTCGATCTTTTTATATGTTATATAAACACACAGCGTGCTCGTTTCTTCATCGAACCAATAAAACGGGGGCGTTGTGGCGGAGTGGTTATCGCGCAAGACTAGAAATCTTGTTCCTTCGGGAGCGTCAGTTCGAATCTGGCCAACGTCGTTCTTTTTGGGCATTGCAATGCCTTGACAGAGGAATCCAATTGGTGGAAGCTATCTTTTTTGCCTGAGTCGGGTGGTCAACCAGCTATACACGCTCAGGTTACATTATTCAGGCGCAAGTGGAGTAAGTAACTACATTTTGAACGGCAAGGTAAGCTCTGATACAAAGTAACCAGGAAGAGTTTGTCTCTTTACAAAATCGAAGTGAAGAAGAAGTCATCATGTGGTAACATCTACTGCAGGCAATGTTTAGAGTCGCAAGCGTGGGTACTTCAAAGAATCAACACCACATCGATCTAGACACAGATGCATTGGTAATATCATCAAAGCATGTACTCACTGCACGTATCCAGAAACATTGACGAGAGAAATCGTGTTTCGGAAGCACCATCTTCCAGTATCGCACCCAACTGCTGGGTCAACTCGTAGGATCAAACCGTCATAAAACACATCACCACCACGCCCAGGTGCCTTCTACCTCCGCATACCCATATCACACACCGCTCTTCCCCTCAGTCCTGGCCATCACAAACCCCAGCATGACAATACTTTTTGCACCCGACCTCGTACTTCCACTTTCCGGACTTGACGCCCAATCCTTTCTGTATATAGTACCCGTACTGTGCATACTCTCCCGCATCCTCTCTTCCCTCATCTCCATCTTGACGTTCCTTCTCCTTTCCTTCGTCATCGCCCTCTTTGCTACCGTTGCTCTTGCTTCCGTCTTCTGAATCGTTCTTCCAAACACCATTCCCACACTGATAAACACAAGTACAATACTCGGATCCGTCATCTTGCTTTACGCACAAGGAGCGATCACCGGTTTGTTCGGCGTACCACGTGCCGAGTTTGGCGATGGGGATTTCTGGTGTGGTAGTGTTAGAATTGAATGTGGATGTGGGAGTTGAGATCAACATACGATGGTGTTGCATGAGTTCCCAACCGCAGTACTTTGTAGCATTTCCTTCTCTCCTCAAATTCGATGTTGACGGCGACATCCATGTTGGCGATGAAACAACGCTCGCGACGAGCATGGCGATCATTAACAGTATCATGCCGCAGCAGCGGCTTCCTGATATTATCGCCATGGTGTGATCGCACCGGAATGACGACGACTATCTTTCGGCGGTATGTATGTGGCGAATCTCCCCTTCGAGGAATCTTGCAGGAGGAAGATCGGAATGTCAGGAAATTACAGTAATGTCGAATTACTTTTGACTTTGGCATCAACGCTCGTGGTACCGTACACGTGGCTAGCCGCAGACCGTGCCTCGAAGCTACAGCAGACGGAGTGTTTGTGCGTTGACGCGCTATGGCGTTGGTGATACAAACGTCATGTCAAATGTCACAATCAAAACAATCGCGATCGTCACACAAACACGGCAAAGACGGCCAACACCAAAGTTTATCGTGACCTCGTTGATAATTCGTAAGATAAGCAAAACGCCTCGCTATGCAGTATGGGTATCGAGTGTGAACAACAAACGCCGTAAGGAAACTAGACCCAAGCCAAGCTCCAGAGCGCGGGCATGTTGGGCCAACGCTCCTGCCATGTAGCAAGGATATCGGGGACGCGCTCGTCAAAGCCAGATCGAGCAGCTCCGCCACCGGACTGCCAACCGCTATCGCCATGTTGTTGTCTCTCCTTGGCGGCGGCCTCGTTCAGGCTGAGCGCTAGGTCGAGGATTGCCTTTCCGCCAACGAGAGCTTCTTCGTGGTTATCCCTGATGTCAACGTTAAAGACGTGGACGGGACGGTTGAGCTTTCCGCCCTTGTTATGGAGGTCTTCCAGCACAGCATCGAAGCAGCGCTCCTCGCAGGTTATGACAACGTCGACGACACCAGATTCAGTACCCTGCGAGCCTTTGTCCTCGGCGTGGTCCAGACGAGGCTTGCCAGGCACCCAGTCTTGGAAGCGCTCAGGGTAGCCTTTGATGTTCAAGTTGCGACCGAGCATGTTAAGCAGGCCGTTGTGGGTGTAGAGCGCAGTGTTCTGGCCGGCAAGCTCATCGTGGATGGCGCGGTAGGTGGTGCTGTTGAAGTTGTAGACGTTGGGCTGCGTGATGGTCGGACCGGGTAGACGGACGAGAGAGCCAGTGCCAAAGCTAATGGTAGGGAGATGGGCTGAGGCAAGCTGAAGATGAGCTTCCATGGAGCTAGCCACGTTAGCGATTTGATTGGCCTGCGGATCAGCGAATGACATACCGGTTCTGGTTACTCGCACACACAGTGCAGAACTTGAGCTTGAAGCTATCGTCGGGTACCATATTCTGCTCTGCGTGCGCGTCGCTGGCGCCGTCCATGCCCATGGAAGCGGGCTCAGCTGGCGGCGGCGGAGGTGGTGGAGGTGCCGCAGCGGCAGCCTGCTGCCTCGCGCGCAGTCGTGGGTCGGCCGGGGCGTCCATATTCGGCGGGGTCGGGTCGTGGTGCGGGAGGTGATGGGGCGGTGCGGCAGGTGTGATGGGACAGGTGCTGGCGCGTCTGCGGACAGCTCTGCAATTTCTTCACGAACGTTAGTTATGGTTCCACGCAATTATAGACAGCAATCATAACAAGGTTCACGGGAGATCAGAATTTTCAGCGTTAATTGTGAGTCCTCAACGACATCCGAGGTAATTCCTGCGAATTGCCTAGGACAGCTCCAATATGGGTTCATCATCTCAAGGGGGCGGGCACGGGGGCACACAAAGGGAGGAACTTACAGTATTAAAGGTAGTTACTGCTGCTCATAGTCCCATACATGGAGGGAATGAGCGCAAGCAGAAATGGACAGTGAAATAGTTGTGGTCGTTGTGGGAGGCACGAGGCCTGTGAGGTTGAATCTTTGTCAAGCTCGAGCTCAGGTAATAGTCTGCTTAGCGGCTGACTAAGCTCGGCTGAAAGATTACGCGGGGCGCCGAACACCTGGGCACCTCGAAATGGAGGGGCTGGTCGCGATGCTTCATATCGACAATCTTGGAACAGACTCTTACCTGTTCCTGAAGCGCTTGGACATAGCATATCTCGTATAGGGAGATCGCCTTCATTAAAAGCGATCGCGGTGACGTGATGCAATTGCGCAAGCATACTGTATACCCAAACGGGACGCCTAGGTAACCCGGCTCAAACGCACCTGTCACACAGCGCCGTGGTCTGGGGAATGTGGTCGGGAGAGGACCATGGCATGGCGAAAGGAATGATATCCGAGTCGACTATGATGTGTTTGCCCTCGTGACAGGACGCGGTGAAGACGGCCCAAGGAAGATGCTCGCGGGCCTGGCAGCGCATTCGACCAGCGGTGCGCGCGCAGTCCCCATGCAGCTAGGCGATGACCTGAAACGCCTACTAAGGTGAAAGTAGCCTAAGCATGCATTGATGGGGTTTGCAATCATGGAAAGGAAGAGCCGTCAGAACACACACCCCTCGTTGATGCCAGCAAGGCTGTCTCGAGGCCTCTTGACTCGCTACCTCTGCTTGATATCGACAATCGCACAAATACATTTCATGCCCTGCCCACCGGCGGCGCTGTCAAGTATCCTGAAACACTTTGGCATCTAGCACTCCCCGCCGCCTGGTGCCAAAAATAGAGTTGGCCATCACCACCACGCGCGCGCTGGTCTACACAGCATCCAGAAGCCGCCAGAGGCCTCGCCATAGTCGCGTCGCCCCTTAGCCGCACTGTTGCCGTTCCCCTCCTGCACGGAACCCTCGAAGCCACCACGTTGGCCCTCGGGTGCGCACCTCATCCACCGTTCACTGGGCGAGTGTTAGCGCCAGGCCTGACCCCCACAACCCCCAGCGAGCGCTTCTCCAGCCGCTCTCCAGTGGAAATATCTTCACGCCCGCCGCGCACTCCCAATCGCCAGGCGCACCTGCACAGCCGACGTGCTGCTTCCAGAAGGCCTGAAGCGCGCCGTCGGGCCATTGGTCACTGTCGCCTCGAAACATCCGACACAAACATCGAGTCACTGCGCCATCTGCCGTCGCCAGTCCACGTCGCGCTGATTCGAACGCTGCTTGTGCGCCTTGTGCGCTGGCCACCTGGAGCCCGTCTCTGCTCCCGCGGCAGTTTCCCGAGTACTGCATACCGCATACCGCATACTGAGTACTGAAGACCGTACTGCACTAGCTGCGTCGCATCCTACTCTGCCACCCGCACTGCCCTCGACCGCGCTTCAAAACTCCATATAGTTACCGCCGACGCCCGACTTGTCTGTTCACGCAATCTACCGCATGACAGACGCCAATTCCGCACAAGAGACGGCCGCCGACTCGCAGCGGCTGAAGAACATCACAGAAGGCGTGGCTGTCCGCGGATACCACAGCGAGCAAGACATGGCGGCCGATGTCTTATCACCACGGAGCGACCCGGGCGCATCGGCGCAAGTCGGGGTCAATCGCACCTCCCTCCCGCCGCTCGTCACTTCCCCGCCATCCAAGGCGAAGCTCGAGCGCGCCAGCTCCTACATGAACAAGCGACTCTCGACCTTCTCCAACACGTCCAACACACACCAGTCCGTCCGCTCCAGGCCGCAGTCGACCGCCTTCCCCATCTTCCACTCGAGTCTGCCCTACTCGCTCGTCCGCGACTTTGCCTACGACCCGCTGCACCCGCTCTTCTACGGCCCCCTCCCGGAACAACCCTCCGACATCTCGACACCCGCCAGCGAACATAGCCGGAGACTCTCGGACCCGCCACCCGTGGCATGGCGAAGCGACCGAGGCGGTTGGTCCGCGGGGTCCTGGGACGAGAACGGCGAGCAGCTCCCACAAACAGCATACGATGGCGGCCCGCCCTACAGCGAGGACGACGACATCTCCAGTCCGGTAGTCACAAGCCACCATGGCGCGCGGCACAAGAAGCACAAGTCCAACATTGTCAATTTCGACCACACTCGTGGGCGGAGAGGATACCCCGAAGAGCAACGGCGGGGCTCGATACTGCCTATGAACGGCGAGAGCAGCCAGTTCGTCAGCGACGAGGCTGCAAACGGGCCCGGGGGTGAGTTGATCACATTTCCACCCGAGTCGTCGCGGCTCGGTGTGCCAGAAGGAGCTTCACGACGAGACTCGCACTTCGCAACCACTCTCCCACAACGAGCATACGCCGAGACCGACGCCGATGTCGAAGGCCCGCCATACGACTCAGACGACGACATGTCAGAGCCCGAGGACTACATCCACGATGACAACCGATTCTCGCGCGACTACCAGTTCACCATCGCATCGCCCGATGAGGAGATGCACGGCAAGGCCGTCGCCCTATTCGACTTCGCACGCGAGAACGACAACGAGCTGCCGCTGGTAGAAGGACAGGTGATATTGGTATCATACAGGCACGGCCAAGGTTGGCTCGTAGCCCAAGACCCAAAGACTGGCGAGAGCGGGCTTGTCCCCGAGGAATACGTCCGCCTGCTGCGCGACATTGAAGGCGGCTTGAATGGTCTAGTCGGCGCGGTACAACCTCAGCCCGAACTACTGCCACCCGAAGCCAACAACGGGCCTGAGAGCCTACTCAGTCCGATCTCAGCTGGGCCCGAAACGAAGACGCCCACACAGGCCGACCACCCCCAGAACTACACGCCTGTCATATCGACCTTCTCAACAAGCCACAAAGATCTGGAGAAGTACCCCACGGATAGGCTCGGAACGCCTACTACCACCGAAGGCGGCCCGTTCTCAAGAAGCAAAGACACTGGCGCTATGGAGGGTGTGGAGACAACACCCGAGCCGCAGTCTCAAGACCAGAAGCCATGAAGATCCCAAGGTCACTTGCCTTACCATGGGCAAGCTCGAAAACAGATTCCATAGCGCTACAGCAAGGGGTGCTGGACCCGTGCATGAGCAAGCAGACGAACTTGCCCGCCAGAGCAAAGGGAGTAGCCTCGTCGTCACCGTAGCTTGGCTGGCTGGGTGCAAAAAGAAACAAGATGCTCAACGCGTTCACGACATTCGCTTCAACCCATGTCTTTACCCAGTCTCTTATTTCTTACTAACGAACGCATTCTTCGGCATAGCGGATTCTCTTTCTTCTTCAAGCGGAGCAGGGCGCCAAAATGGGATGGAACGGAATACGATGGGGGAGTACTGTTGTCACGGTAGCAGAGGAAAGGATGCAGGTACGATGGGAGCATGCCGGTCCCGCAAAGAAAGGAAAGGAAAGGAAGGGGCCACCACGATTTCGAAGGTTGTTACGTGTTGGACGGCTCTGGGGCTTACATGGTGTGGACATATCACTATCATTGTAGTTGTACATTTCTCTTTTCTATCTTGACGAAACGACACTTGGCTTGTGATTATTAGAAAGAGAAAACAAGCCGAGTAATGACGGAGGAGAGAGTGTGAGATCGGGATTCTCACGATTGTTTAGCGGTGCGATGGAGCGAGAGGCGGTTTTCATAGCAAACCGCCGTCTTCTGTAATACATGACTGTTTCGAGAACTTTGGCTTCCATAAGATGTTTGAGATGATCTTGCTTTTGTTGATGATGTTGGTTTTGGAAGAAATCAAGGCCTTAGGTCTCGTATTTAGTAAGTAAAAGCTCTTGAAGCAGACCTCGGGGCCAAACAAAAAGCCGTCACACGTTTCCAACACGATCTTCCTCACTATAAACAGCATCAAGTATTGGGTACATGTCCTGCGATATAATTCTTGAAGTACTCACATGAGCTTGCCGGTTGCAGAAAACAGACGTTGATCCGAGATGCATCTCTGGACTTTGCTTTGTTGTGCTACTACAATTAGATTGTTTACACGAATACATTTAACCTTGTTTTACGAAACGCACCTATACTGTGTACGTTGCGATGCGAAACGAAGTACTGGGAAATAAGCACCACCTCAGGGAATCAAGCGAAGTCTATACCAGTATCATGTCATGTCATGTCATTCAAGGATATGATCCTAATACCTATACTATGCCCACACACCCCGACATCCACGAAACGCCCAAACGCACACGCTGCCCAAACTCCGCTCTACCAGAACTACCCTAGTATCCCAAAACTAATGAGAAAGAAAGAATACTGTACAAAAACCCCCACCCCCACTCAACCTCCCTTCCCAATCCAAAACAATACTCCCACTACTTAAAGCGTAGGCGCCCTCTTCAACCCCCGACAATACCTAACATACAAGGCATCAATAAAATGGCTATGCCTAATCCCCGGCGGTCTCGCCAGCTTAAACGTCTCAATCGCATTCTCAACACTATACCCCAGCCTCTCAATCAGATAGCTCACAAGAAAGAAGCCCGTGCGGTTGAACCCATAATGGCAATGTACGCCAATCAAGCCGGGCCTCCCTTCCGCACGGATCTTATCGACGAGATCGAAAAAGTCGTTGACTTCGGCTGCTTGGGGCGGTTGCTTGGATACGGTGGGGAATTTGTGGTAGGGGATTCCGCCTTCTTCTAGGCCTTTGGGGTCGTATACGGGGTTGTCGTGGGAGATGTCGATTACGGCGCATAGTTTGCCCTTCCATTGCCTGGTCAGGACCTTGGGCGTGTGTTCCTCGTCGACTTCTCTTAGTGTCTTCATAGCGCGGAAGACGCCGGCGATGGGTGCGGAGACGGGGGGCACGGCTTTCCATTTTGCGAGGTTCTTGACGTCCCATTTTCCCTCTGTGGAGAGGTAGGAGAGTTGCCAGGCCAAGGAGAGGCGCGGGTCGATGTAGTCGATGAAGAAGGTGTTGATTAGGCCGGCGATTATGCGCGAGGTGGAGGGCGCGAAGAGGAGGGAGTGCGCGGCTGGTTTGGGCATTATGGCGGTTTTGACGACGAGGCGGCGGGGGTGCGGGGAGGGTGTGTGGGTGGTGGGGGTCATGGGAGTTGTGGTGGCGGATAGGAGGGGGCCGTCGGTGGTGATTACGCTGCCTTCTGTTGTGTTTTCCGAGACTGAAGAGACGCTGACGTCCGTGGTGGATATAGCGGTTGATTCGATGGTCTTGGTGTCGTCTTCTAGTCTTGGTAGGTCCTTGACATCGATACCGGAATCTTGGTGCTCTGTACGTCCCGGATTGTCGTTGTCAGGGAGGACTGCGGAAGGTACGAAGGGGGCTGCTGCAATGGGCAGGCTCGCCATCTCGCTTGGTGGTTGGATGGCGCTGACATCCCTTCCTAGAAACTCCACAATCTGCTTGACGTTCGACGCAGGGGTAACTGTGTCAGTCTCACCAGCGGCGAGAAACACCGGTATGTTGAGTCCTTTCCAGGCCTCTTTCCCTGGGAGACCCCCTTTCGGCGAGCCACTGGAGTAGTCGGGACACATTCCGCGGGCCATCCTCAACCACACAGCACTTCGGCTCTGCTTGTTGAAGCGCAATTGTAGCTTCTTCGTTTCGTCGTCAGAGTCCACTCCCGCCATGCGTAGGACGCTCTTGCTGTTGACACCTCCTCTTCTATCCCAACGTCTAATCAGATCGAATAGAGCGGCAGGCATCAATGTAAGAGAGCGTAGCTTCTTGACTTCTTCTGCAGTAGGAGGTTCAGCTTTGGGGCAGATGGCAATCAAGCCGCTGACATGCTGCGATAGGAGGTGTGCATGTGGTGAAGTTGGGGAAGCCAGGAGCGCAGCAAGTGAACATCCCATGCTGTGGCCAACAAGAACGACAGGCTGTCCATCATTGACTCCACGATGTGCTTCGATAACGACGGCAAGAAGCTGCACCAACGCTTCCGTGGTGTAGGCGCCCCATGTCTTTGGCTCAAAGCTTGACACACCGCATCCAGGAAGGTCAACGGCCAGGCATGGGGCAAGATTGGAAAGACTGATAAGGATGGGACTGAATTGAGCGATAGAGCCTCCGAGGCCATGGATGAACACCAATAGCGGAACTGGACACGGATCCTTGGGGAGTTTGTCCTCTTGGTGATGTGGGCGGTAAAAGGTCCGGAGCATGGGGTAGACGAAGCCAGTTGATGGGACAGTGTAGGAGCGAACGGTGGAGTACTTCTTCAATAGGCCTGGGTCTGTACCAGCGGCTTCATCTGCGGAGGATTAGTAAAACAAGGCTAGATGATCGCCAACTAGGCCACGTGATGAATGACATCTACGTGTGTCGCTAGGCAGAACACTCACCAGCCGCGGTATCAGATACATGTTGGGTGTTGATGGCGGTTCCCTTGTTTCCCTTACTCCTATACCAGAGTACAGATCCAAACCCACACAAGGCTGTCAGTTGGAGCATGCCCACAAAAGTCAGAGTCAACCGGTCTCCGCTAACTACGAATGGGTTGAGAAGCCGGAGCAGACGGAGGGCGGATTGCTTTATACTGAGCCCATACCAGAGATTAAGGTCTGAAGCGGTCTGTGTCACTGGGTCGCTGGGTGAGGCAGCGAGGGGAGCCTGTGGAAGACGCAACGTGCCATTGCGGAACAAGCCAGGTCGCGAATGAGGCTCCATGTCCCTTTTCGTGCTGGAATGCTGAAAGTATATGCGACGGGGCGTTCGGGTTGCCGGCGTGCGGGACGGTGACGAGCACTGGGCGGCAGCCAATGGAATCAGATGGTGCCTCTCGTGCCCGGATCGCTGGAGAGAAAGAGCCGGTGCTGAGGGCGTCTCTTATTGGAAACCTTGCGCACGTTTGGCAACGGCGAATGCGCGGCTACGAAGGATATTCCTTAATCTGGGATCTGAAGGCGCGATCGATATCTGACGAGGATATCATCCTGACACAGCGATATGGAGAGATAAAGCGGCAGCGAGCGGTTTTGCTTTGTGCGATAGTGCTTTGCAACCCCCAACTCGGCAGGGAATGGCGTGGGAGTGTTTGCGATATGGAAATTGCTTAGTAGAGAGGTTTGTGATGGGCGCATGGGCGGTATGACGTTGGGTTGGGCTGCTGCCAGGCTTCGGAAGCGGCGTTTTCACGTCCATCGTGGGAACTTGGCAGGGATGCTGGAGCCTTTTCCAACGGCCTTCCCCTGACCATCATCACTGCGAACTCTATGGAGAACCATACTTAGTCTTCCCATCTCCCCGTCTGATTGAGACCTGCTGCCAATTTGCGCGTCCTTTTCTCTTGATCCGGATCTTCCGGTGCGACGCCAGCCCGATACACCAGCGACGTGTACTCTTCGTCGTCAGTTCCCCCAGCCCAAGGCAGAATGCAGTACTGTACATGTACTGGGAACGACCCGGTACTCGGGTCAGATCGACTTACCTGGCCGTCGCGGTACGACATGGACAGATGAATACATAGCCGACATGCAGCCTTGCGTGCTGCGACGGCCATGCAAAGCGCCATGCTCGCAGGATGCATGCGAGAGGCTCCCGCCATTCCCAGCGCGACCTGGCGTCTTTCCAGAACCACCCCGCGAGCGACTTCGCCGTTGCAGACGCCGCATGTGGTCAAGCCGAAGCCGCGCCGGTAGTTGCGCCGACACACACCGGATTTGGCCGCGACCAAAGTAAATTCCCCAGACCAAACCACACCACACGGCGCTAGATGGCCTCGAATCGTCATAATCGGCTTTCAATCAGGCCCGTCGCATTGGTCAATGGCAGCGTGTGTCAAACTCACGCGTCTACCTTGTTCCCATCCGACGGACCCCTCCATCGTTCCGAACGTTGGCTCCAGCGCAACGTGACGAAGGGCTGTCGACGCCCCACACAGACGTCGCAGCGAGCATTCGGATTGCTCCTTCGTCACTAGGGCAGCCGACGAATGTGTAGATCCCTGCTGCGGGAGTACCTGGGTATACACGGTAACTGCTAGTTATCTCCGTATCTCTCACTACCTCATCCATTGACTCAACTTTACCTTTGCCTTTCTGACTCCTTCTTGAGCTGCCTGTGCATTCCTCTCTACTCTCTCAACCACACTGATCTTTCTTACCATTTACCACACACAAGCAGCCCGCCATGGACCCGCGCAACCTCCAGAAGCAGCGTGAACCAGAAGAGCCGCGCTTCCTCAGCTTTCCACATCTTCCCGATGACGCGAAGCTCGAGGATGGCAAGCCAGCGCTCAACAAATACTCGTCTACACTCACAACCGGTCACAACTTCCCCGGAGCCCAGGTTCGCTACCCGGTGCCACGACGATGGAAGGACTTCAGTCACTAACGGTTTCCGTCGCTTAGGCCATGCTATACGCAGCTGGTGTACCATCACGGGAAGCAATGAAGACGCAGCCCCACGTGGGGATTGCAAGCGTCTGGTGGGAGGGCAACCCTTGCAAGTCAGTATACTCTTTGGATTCGTTGTCATTATACTAACGGTACTGCAGCATGCACTGTGAGTGACGCATGCGAACGCCGCGATATACGCCAGTGTAGTCTCGACTTTGTGTACTGACGGTGGGTAGTGCTGGATCTCGGGAAGGAAATCAAGAAGCACGTCTTGAACGACAACATGCTGGCATGGCAGTACAACACGATTGGTGTATCTGATGGAATCACAATGGGTGGAGAGGGTATGTACACCACTGTTGGCAGTCTCTACACAGTCTAACATGTCCAGGAATGCGCTTCTCCCTCCAGACCCGCGAAGTCATCGCCGACAGCATCGAAACCGTCACATGCGCCCAGCACCACGACGCCTGCATAGCCATCCCCGGATGCGACAAGAACATGCCCGGAGTCATCATGGCATTCGCGCGACACAACCGCCCCTCGCTCATGGTATACGGCGGCTCGATAATGCCAGGATACTCCGAGACGCTCAAGAAGCCCATCAACATCTCGACCTGCTACGAAAGCCACGGCGCGTACATATACAAGAACCTGAAGAGTGCTTCAGAGGGCAAGTTCTCACCAGATGAGATCATGGAGGATATCGAGCGTAATGCTTGCCCAGGCGCTGGTGCTTGCGGAGGAATGTACACGGCCAACACAATGAGTACCTCGATCGAGGCAATGGGACTGACTCTCCCCAACTCTTCCACAACGCCTGCAACTTCACCCGCCAAGATGCGCGAATGCGCCAAAGCTGCCGCTGCGATACGGGTCTGCATGGAGAAGAACATCACACCGCGGAAGCTCCTCACAAAAGCTTCTTTCGAGAACGCCCTTGTCATGATGATGGTACTAGGCGGATCCACAAACGCCGTGCTACATCTTCTCGCCATGGCAGGCACAGCAGGCGTCCCCCTGACCCTCGACGACTTCCAGCGCGTTTCCAACAAAATCCCCTTCCTCGCCGACCTCGCGCCATCAGGAAAGTACATGGCCGCCGACCTCTTCGACATCGGCGGCATGCCCTCCGTCATGAAACTGCTCGTGGCAGCCAACCTACTTGACGGCAGCATCCCCACCGTGACGGGCAAAACACTAGCCGAAAACATCGAATCCTACCCGTCCCTGCCCCAAGACCAAGTCCTCATCCGGCCCCTGTCCAACCCCATCAAACCCACAGGCCACATCGAGATTCTGCGCGGCAACCTCGCGCCTTCGGGCGCTGTCGCAAAGATCACGGGTAAAGAAGGCCTAATCTTCACCGGCAAAGCTATAGTCTTCAACAAAGAGCACGAGCTCGACCGCGCCCTCAACCTAGGCCAAATCCCGCATGGCGAAAACGTCGTCGTAGTCGTCCGCTATGAAGGCCCCAAGGGCGGTCCTGGCATGCCCGAGCAACTTAAAGCCTCGGCTGCCATCATGGGTGCTAAACTTACCAATGTGGCGCTCATCACTGATGGACGCTACTCTGGCGCTTCTCATGGGTTCATCGTTGGCCATATCTGTCCCGAGGCTGCGGTTGGTGGGCCCATTGCCGTCGTGCAAAACGGCGATATGATTACGATTGATGCGGAGAAGAATAGGATTGATATGGATGTGCAGCAGGAGGAGATTGATAGGCGGTTGAGGGAGTGGGTGGCGCCTAGTATGCCGGTCACAAGGGGTGTGCTGGCGAAGTATGCGAGGTTGGTGGGAGATGCCAGCCACGGGGCTATGACGGATCTCTTCTGAGAAGCACCAGGAGTATGTGGAGGAGTTTGGATATAGAGAGTACTGCATATTGCGAATATTTACATTTGATTGGCATGTGCACATGTCAAGAAACCACATGCGACGTATGTTCTTGGACATGACATGGTCAAGCGTGCATGAACTTCAAGGAAAGAGCGAGATCATAGCAATGGCGGAATCACAGTACCAGGAACGAGTTGCACGGATGTCGAAGTAGAGGGTATCATGTTGCTTTTGAGGCCCAAGCCCAGTGTCATTGGAAGTCCTAGGCTAAAAGCAGGCCCGACTCAATCATGTCTTTCAACGCCATAAGCCGTAAACCGTGGTAGATCCGTAATGCCGCCCCGCAATCAAATGCTAGACAGCTCTTTTACACATATTCCGCGTAGAAGGTGATAATCTACTCGTCATCCTCCTCCTCCTCAGCCTCGAGAGTGGTTTGCGCGATACGGTCCAAGTCACGCTGGCCGGACTGTGTGATGCGGCGGCCACCCTTGTCCTCGTCCTGCTCGAGCACACCGATCTTCTCGAGAGCCTGCATGACCTTACGGTCGACGGAGCCGGAGGCGTCGACGTGGTGGGAGGGGCGCGAACCGCGGTTCTTGGTTGAGCCGTGGACCTTGCGGAGGCGGCCGACACCGACAGTCTTGCGCTGTGCAATTCATCAGCATTCCATCCCTTCATGTGTTCGTTGTGGTGGGCATTCTGCATACCATGTAGACGTGGCGGGCGACAGCGGCGGCGCGGACGTAGAACCAGTCAATGTCCTGGGGAGGAAGCTCGTTGGAGTCTGCGCATGTCAGTCGAAGTTTCTCGCACAGGTAGGGAGATATGATTCTTACGGCTTGTCTTGACAGTGTCGACCCAGCCTGTAGATAAGTGGTCAGCGAACTGAGGTTATCCCCCATTTACGGGATTCAGGCTTCATCCTTCACCCGCTGGATAGAGACGAACCTGGACTGACATGACGTTAGCATTTGACATCGTGTGGTTTTGCGCAAAGGTAAAACTTACATGGGAAGCTTTCCCTGACGCTTCAAGAAGGCGGCATAGGCGGCGACGAACTTGTGGGACTCGATGTCCTTGACGGAAACTCCGGGCATGATTGCGGTATTGGTTTGGGATTGGGAGGTGGAGAGAGGCGGTTCCGTGGGCTTGTCGTTGAATGCTGCGGCGTTCGAAGATATCGCGAGAGCCAAATTCAGCGACCCACGGTGGCTCGCTTAGGAAAAATGGTCGGCCCGGCGCTAGTGGGGCGCTAGGCGGGGCTGCGAACCATCACTCTTTGGAGACCGCGAGCATTGACACACGAACATCGTCATTGCCCGGGTGCGCATTTGAGCATCACTTTGCACATTCTATGCATGTGATCTCGAACTATCTGTATCACCTCTTTCGATAGCCTCTGCTCTTCTTACATGCCTCATAGATCGCGCGCCACCCTGCACAGTCGGCAGTGCCATATAGTTTCATCCGATGCTGGCAATGACTAGCCAATGCTTCTGGCAGAACATCTCGATTGGTGCTTAGTATCCAACTTGATACTTATGCCCTCTTGCTCTTTGGACTCACCGACCTAAACGACATTGGCAATATCCCGCACTTGTTCGCGGGAACAAGGTGAACATCTATCTTGCATGAAGGGAAGAATTTGACAGTTTCAGCACCTTTCTTCGATCACTATTAGTGCTCATGGGAGATTTGTGTCAGGTTGCGCACGCTGTTTTCAGCTTCATCGAAGCGTCAGGAGCACGTGTGAATTGACTGGAGAATATTGATTTCATATGTATGCTATTGATGCAACTTTTATTCGAGTATTACGTATACATTCCGTCTACCACTTGCTAATATCAACAACGGTAACAGTGACTGAGTTGTTGCTAGCAGGAGGCAGCTCTCCACCACCCATTATCAACAACTTAGACTGGTCCTTGAGGACGCGGAGATGCCTAGTGTAAGAGGTTGCTTCAGGGGTAGCAACCTTGACCCAAGGGCCCTCTCCAAGACCCTTGTTAATGAACACCTCCGAGTTGCTGTGTGCGCTGGCAATGATGGTTCCGTTCTTGCCGCCAGCAGAGCTCCAGACAACATATGGTGAACCAGTGGGGATGGTACCATCAGTCGACTTAAGGCTGATACCTGTGGCCTCGCCGAACTTCTCAGGGTCGGACACGATCTTGTAGTAGACGGGGAACTGGTATGAGGTGGTGATGGCGGGTCCGCCACCGTACTCGTAGGTCATGATGTACTTTCCGTTGGGTAGCTTGGCGACTGTGGGCATACCAGGACGGTCGGTGTAGGTGGGGTAGGTAACGTCGTCAATGACTGCGCCCCAGGTCTTGAGGTCGGTGGTGGTCTGGTGAACCATCTTCTGGCCGTAGGTGGCGTTCTCGCGCTGGTCGGAGTAGTAGCAGATCAGAGTCTTCTTGTTCATCATTAGGAAAGGCTCCCAGACGGGAGTAAGGCCGTTGTTGGGACGAGCCTCTCCACCCTTAGCGATGGAGGAGACAAACTCCCAGGTCTTGCCGCTGTCCTTGGAGGCGTATAGAACAATGTCGGTGGTTGAGAGATCGGTGGGTATGGAAGAACCAGAGATGAGGACGGTGCCGGCCTTGTAGCCACCAATTGCCTCAGGAAGTACGTAGAGGAACGGCTGGTAGCGCAGACCGAGACCGTTCTTTGTGTCTTGCACGCGCGAGAACTCCTTCCACGACTTTCCGCCATCGGTTGACTTGAAGATGGGGAAGTAGACCTTTGGTGGCTCGGGCGAGTAGTTCTCCCAGGTTGCGAGGAGCGAACCGTCAGGGAGCTGGGCACTGCGCGCATAAAGGACACCGGGGTCGGTCCAGTTGGCGTCCCTGGGTGGTGAGAAGATCACATTGCGAGAGAATGTAGGCTGTTCTGCCTTCTTGGGGTGCGCAGAAACGGTCGTAGCGACGCTAATGAGCGACAGGAAGAGGGTAGAGAGACGCATCTTGAAGGCTTGAGAGATGTGCAAGATGAAGCCCAAATCGCAGCCGGCATCAACAAAGTATATAAACAAATGCCAATGCAACTCTACCGGCCAGTCAACCGGGATCTACCATACTACCATGTGATCGATACTCTGTTCCCGGTCGGTGGTGCGAGGTAGTTCTCGGAGTCTGCCCGTTTAACGTCATGTCGCCCTGCCACACATGGCAAGCATCCTTGCTCTCCGCACAAAACACGTCGTTCAATGGCGGGAATCTGGAGACCGCTGTCCGGAGTAATTGTGGGGAACAAGGATCTTCGTGTCTTGCGGGGAAAGCGGTGGTTTATACACCGAGCAAGCCTTAGCTAACTTAGCTAATGCCTAGTCATCGAATGTGCCGAGGCGCGGAGGAAGAACTCTGAACAGATTGGTCCGGAAGAATGATGAGAGCATGTGACGAGAGTCCCTCCGGAGCATCATGGCCAAGATCTTGGAAATCGGAGGTATGCCGAAGTCGTGTTGTGGTGGTGTATGTATATGTCGGAGGGGGCTGGAAGTGGGAGATGGGTGTGGCATGACGCACGGCATTGGCAACGGGAAGGCGCGTCCACGGGTGTCATGGAACGCGACAGCTCGCTACCTCGAGCCACGAAGTCTATCTCAACATCATCAAGGCGGACTGCGCATCCCATTCATCAATCATGCCATGCGCTTCTCGTCTCGGACACGATTAGACCGGTTTGTTGAGTTCCGACGGCGTGTCAGAGCGTGACGCGTAGGAGGTTTGCATAGAAAGACGACACCGGCGACGCGTCTGGTGGCGAGAAGCAGGTACTACAATGTATCGAGGCTGCGCAATCGTACATCCACGCTTCAGCGGGTAAGGCAGAGTTAAGAAGGCAGATAGAGATGAGGCAACCCACGCATGTGATGCTGGCTGCGTTCGGCTGATGAAGTTCGCCAATCAGCGGGTCGGCACGACAGCCTCGTTGATCGCTCTGCAGCAGTGGTGGCAGTGCAGGAACGACCGCAGCAGTCTTCTCCGGTTCGTCGAATCTACAGCTGACTGCAGCCTGGACCGGTCAAAACCAGCAAGATGTCGCCCCTCTCTGCGTCCCTCAGGCGACTGTTCCTGCATCGCGGCGTGAACACCATGCGAACATGGTAAGTCTATATGGCTCTCGCTTCGGGCAGGGCAACCCTTTGTCATCGCAAGGCTGAAGTGACGGTTTTGGTGGCTGACTTTCGCATCGCGATAGGCTTCTTCAATCGCTTCTCCTGTGCCTTTGCGCTTCAATCAACAACACCCGATGAGCAATGATCCAAAGACGTCTGATGCGGGGCGCGAAACGCCTCTTCCACAATACGAAAAGACCCAATCGGTGCCGTTCACTCTCAATCTCCAAGAAGATGCACGCAATCCTGGCCAATTCCAGCTCGTCTTCAACCTGGGCCCGAAACAACAATCGTCTATCGGTGTGCCTCTGAGCTGTGCACCTAATGCTGCCGCGTCTACGACTCTACGAGATGGCTTGAAGTCTAGTGTCGATAGCTCAGTTCCTCAAAAGACGAGTCCGCCAAGCACTCCTCTCCACGATAGGCAAGGCTGGGCCGACCTGGACAATGTGCCTCCTGACTTTCTCAAAAAGGTAGTGCCGGACTGGAATGTGTCTTTCTCGCGGAGCGACTCAACGGCTTCCACCCAATCCAAACGACTTACCGACATCAAGGCCAGGATCAAGAAGAAAGGAAAGGGTTACGTGGTGCGCTTGTTGAAAGGCTCAACCGATTCGAACGAGATTGCCGAAGTTGATTTGGGTCAAGCGGTTGGCTCAGAACGGGTCTTTGCGACTCCAGAGCTTGACTCGGCGGCTCTGCCTGCGGAGCTGTACTCTCCCCCTTCAGCTGTTGCATCAAATACCGACAGTCTTTTGGGTCGCGACGATATCTTCGAGATCGGTACTTCCAACACATCAGGCATCCAACGATCACCGCCGTTCACGATTCCACCAAGGAGTCATCTGTCGCGCAACAGTCTAGCCCGGACTTCGATTGCAGAGGATGGCTTCAGTGATGCTGAGACTCTGATACCAGACATCCGCTCGATATACGACCGTATGGATGAAGATCAGACTGATGCAGAACCGTCGTCTCAGACCCCATCAATGTTTCCTACCCGGTCAGCCTCAGTGTCCAGTATCGTGAAGACGCCAACCCGCGGTTTGTCACTCGTTGGGCCTGTACGAAAGGGTGTCGAGAAGAAGAAGACGCGTCCCCGTGTGAAAAGCCGAGCGGCGAACCTAGACCTCAAACGATCGGATGCTCGCAAATCCGTCAAGCGTCGCGTGGGACAGACAACCTTTGTATCCGATAGTCAAGTTGTAGAGGATTTGGTGAACTCGACTACTTTGCGGGAACGCATCCGTCCGGTGTCTCGACAGTCAAGTGGAGTTGATATAGCGGCTGATGAGTATGCCACCTGGTCGCAACCAGTGCGACATACGAGTGCGGCCAAGCCGCGGCATCTCCGCCATGCATCAGCAGACGACCTGCATGTCCCTTCTCGGCCCAAACATGGTTTACGGTTGAACACCGACGTGCCTCAGACCAAATCAGCTCATGTGTCGCCAGCGACGCGCCGCAAGAGATCACCTAGAATACGGAAGCACGCATCATCCTCTTCTTCGTCAATAGATACTGAGGACGCTAATGCACTGCTATCAACCCAGTCAGCAGGAGCGAGTCGCGCAGATGAACTCCGCGAAGCACTGAGAAGAGCTTTAGATCAAATCGAGTCGAGAAACGACAATCTTGACGAGGAATTCGAAAGGCCTGCAGTGCCCACCATCGTTGAGCCACCAATTGACGATCATGTCGGCGAGATACCGCTACCTCCGGAAGCGGAAATACGGACGGCATCTTCTGGGGGTCAAAACACAACATTGAGATACTGGGGTCTTGCATTGAGTGCGTTGTCAGACAAAGCCTATGAAGGTTTTCGATTGCTTCGTGATACATTCGGTACTGAACCACCCGTGCCGCAGGGACATGTGCGGGTGCGATGGACTTGCGTCAGTAGTTCAGCATACTCTTTCTCAGGACCATGCTAACAAGATGTAGTCATGCGGTGAGCCATTGTATGACGACTTTATCGAACAGCGACCCAATGCTGCCCGCCTTCTTGAAGCTTATCTCAATCGCCCAAGAGCTCATACACCACATAGTCCTACCAGCCAAAGCAGCACCGCGTCATCGATGGCCTCCATATTTGACTCGTCGAGCAGAGCGTCCACATTGACCACGCCGTCGTCGACATACGGCGGGCCTAACTCTTGGACTAGAGGCAGCGATCCTTCCAAGTATAGCCCGTCCCGTATCGTCGCCAGCAACCCCTTCAGTGTCCGTATGCCGTCCTTTGTCCAAGAATCCTGGCTCCTGACCTGTGCGAACGAAGGCCGCCTAACACCCAAGATCGTCCATCTCGACGTCAACGAAGGGCGCGTAAGAAGCGACAAGGACCTAGCGCTCGCACTCCGAGAGCACTACGACCAGCTCAACCGACGGTGGTTCAATTGGGCTCGTCTTCGCGGGCTGACGACCATCGAGTTTGTTCAATTCGAAGTCCATCGCAATCGCTTCGCCGATATACGTGCGACGCCGTCTATGCCGCCCAAGTCCGCTGCGTCTTCAGCTTCGACCAGCGAGCCAGAGAAGTCTGCAGCGCCGCCTCAGCATCCGTATACCTTCGAGCCCAACGACCTCCTGCCGCCTGTTGGCAGCACGTATCTCCTCCATTTGTTCAAGCACCCGCAGGACTATGAGGGCGAGCTGATCACGTATCTTCGCAGTCCAAAACGACGACAGCGGTTGGAGTTCGGTATGGGGTGGGGCGTTCATCTCGTGGAGGGGTTTCTTGCGCAGCGCGTGTGGGCAGTGATGATGGGCGTTTGCGGCTTGGGAAGTACGGTCTTCGCGATTCTGTGGACGGTTAGGAAGGGCGACGTACAGGGTGCCTTTGGGGTTGCGCAGTGGGTGTTGGGTATTGCTGTTTTGCTGGTTGGCGGCCTGCAGGCTTGGTTGGAGTAGCCGCTTACGTATACTTTTCAATCAACGCGTGCCATACCACAACAAGCTTTACAGGATACAAAAAGAACACAACCAGCGCAACAACAAGGTATAAAGGACAGCAGGGACTACATAGACGTCGTGAGATATAGATACTCAACCTCCATCGCCATCGTATTCCTCAAAAGAGAAAGTTCCCCAGACCTTGAGCAAAAAGCAAGCCGATGTAGACATGATCCGGAACGTCTACACAAGCAAAAAATGATAGCTTCTCAAGGAATCGAACCTTGATCTACACAAGTAGGGCGCGTCACGATGGCATTCCAAGCAGGTCCGAAGTTACCTTCAATACACATACTATACAAATGACCTTGACGGAGAACCTGTCGGTCTGTGTCGTCATACCATTAGACCAAGAAGCCTGGTGTGTTTTGATGAAGAGCGAGCCGGCTCCATAATACATATAGAATAATTAGAGTTGTGTGGAAAACTGAAGACAACGTCGGCAAAAAAAAGCACTGTCCTTCACCCCAAACAAGCCGCCAACGAAAATCACAATTGGAGCGGCACACCCACGCAAACACAGTTGGCCTTCACCTTACCTTACGTACGTACTTAAGTCTAGCAAAAAAAGATGATATACTTGGTCTCTGCTTGAGTCGAACAAGCGTCTCTCACAAACACTGCAAAGCACAGCTATCACCAGTCAAGTGACCGGGACACTGATGGTGCCAGCGTCAACCGACACTCTGTACTCACAGGAACTGTTGGTGAACGTGTTACCACTCCACTAAGAGACCCGGGTTGAGTTGTTTTGATGGAATACAGAGGGTTTACGCGGCATATGTGCCATAAGTGAGAGCGGCGGGGAGGGCACATTGTATTCTGACTTGAGGGACAGCAGTGCGATGAGATTGCGTGGAGGTACTCGAGGAGTTTTGCGGTGACGGGTAGATTGTAACGACGGTGCCTGGAGGTGCATGCTATGCTGAGATACTGAGATGCTGGCTGCTCAGTGCGGTGTTTTGGTGTTGCTAGACGGCACACTGCGACTACGTCATACCAGCACCTTGGAAACAACGACGAAATGACATACCCGGGAGGTCTTAGAAGGGCGATACATTGACAGATAGTTGCAAAAAACCTAGCTTGATGTGAACAAGGAGGACTGAAGAGGAGTATTGGCAATATGTGCGGTGGAGATAGGGCCTACACCACAGAAAAAGAAACGCAATATAACAGCTTGAAAAGAGCCAGGTAGACTCCGGCTGCGGCACACTATGAGACTGATTGAAAGGTACGTACTGGAATAGATGAGAGATGGCACTCCGTCATACCAACCTGCTGTGGATGTTCATCACGAGCTACGTTTGAGACATAGAGAAGAAGAAACAGCCTCAGGCCCACCCCATTTACATCGACAGCCTAAAAGGCAGAACGGTTAAAGACAAAGGTAAAAAGATGTTAAAGTCGACGGCGCCGCGCCTGAGATGCAGTTGCACCGCCAGCCGTCCAAGAAGCGCCGCCCCCGAATACCCGACTTGATTAATATCGACGACGATGTCGTCAAACACGCCTGCCTCGATCTAGGCGCATCTCCGCTCACTACTATTGGGGGCAATATTGGCCGTTTCACGTCTGAAACCAGGCTGCACACGCGAAGTTCGGCGGTGGGCCCCAAGGATCGGTTACGCTGTCAGGGGTGCATAACGGTTGCGCGCGCGAAGTTGACGAGTCGACAACATCGGTGTGGATATTGTGCAGGATCGAAGGAAGCTTGGTGTTGCATGCGACAAAATTTGGTCGGTCGGAGTGTCTTGGAGATGGGATGACATGATGAGGTCACGGCAGCTGGGTTCGGCAACCGGACCGTCTTACTGACGTACATTTCAAGCCCGCCCTCGATCGCGGGCATGGACATCAACCTTACCATTCATCAACACCACATCTACCAACCCAGCACGATCGGATCTAGACATCTGACAGGCGCCACAAAATGGGGCGCTCTCGGCACCTCGTTTGACAGAAACAACTAAGCTCTTGGCGGCGCCAGTATGCAAGGGCGAATCCAGGAACACGCGGGATGCACGTTTCGCGCGGCCCCGCTGCACGTTATCGCTCGAACCCGAAACCACAACAACGCCGACCGGAACGATTCATGACGACGGATACGCTGCGTACGATGCATACCGGAGACCAAGAACTGGATTGTGGCAGGGCGCAGTGATTCTGGAACTGGTCCGGAGCCGTGGGATGGCTCTTGGCTGCAGGCAGGAAACGGCCTGCGCATCCTGACAATGTCGCTTGTCTCTCCGCAACAGGAAACATGGCGATTCAAACAGCACGGGATGCATATTCCTGCGCGCCCGGCATGAACCCACCATTCTGGGCTCTCATTTTGCGAGTCGCCCAGGATGTGGGTCGATGTATGCCGAGCATTTGTAGGAGCAGAGACTGAACTGAATAAATAGGGCACTTGGTACCTCACTCCAAGCACCATCGCTACAGCTTCAATCTTCGGTTCTATACCAGTCCCTTCTTTTCAACTCACATTCGTTCATCAAGTCCTTCACTGTGTGAAGCCGGCAGACACTCTTTCAACCACTTCCAAACTTTCGTCTCTATCGAACCACCAACTCCATTCTTTTGAAGAACTCCATCTACATCAGTCAACATGTACAAGACCGTTACCTCCCTCAGCGCCATCGCGGCTCTCGCTGCCACCGCCACTGCCCACGGCATCGTCAACGGCGTCACCATCGACGGTGTCTTCCAGCAGGGCTTCAGCCTCGACTACTACTACGCCAAGCAGAACGGCGGCCAGGTCCCAGAGCACATTGGCTGGTACGCCGAGAACCTCGACAACGGCTTCGTCGAGCCCAACTCCTTCGGCGATGCCGACATCATCTGCCACAAGGCCGCCAGCCCCGAGGGCAGCTCCGACAGCATGGCCAAGGTCGCCGCCGGTGGCACCGTTGAGTTCCACTGGAGCACCTGGCCCGAGAGCCACGTCGGTCCCGTCATCACCTACGTCGCTCCCTACACTGGCGACGTTACTGCCGTCAAGAAGGAGGAGCTCAAGTGGACCAAGATCGACGGTGTTGGGTACGAGAACGGCGAGTGGGCTGCCGTCAAGATGATTGGCCAGAACAACACCTGGCCCGTCACTGTCCCCGAGAGCCTTGCAGCTGGCAAGTACGTCTTCCGCCACGAGATCATCGCCCTCCACGGCGGTGGTGACGTCAACGGCGCCCAGAACTACCCTCAATGTAAGAATACCCCACTCATCACATGAAGAACCAATTTCTAATTGAATCTCCAGGCTTGAACATCGAGGTTACTGGCTCCGGAACCGAGACCCCAGAGGGCGTCATCGGCACTGAGCTCTACACTCCCACCGACCCCGGCATCCTCTTCAGCCCCTACGGCGCCAACATCGACTACACCGTCCCCGGTCCTCCTCTATTCGGCTCCGGCGGCTCTGGCAGCGCTCCCAGCAACGGCACCACCCCCACCAAGCCCAGCACTCCTTCCACTGCTCCCAGCGCCAGCAGCAGCCCCTCTGCACCCGCCGCCAGCCCTTCCGCCCCTGCTGCTTCCTCCAGCCCTGTCGCTACCCCCGAGGCCGAGCCTTCCACTGCTCCTTCAGCCACCCCCTCCGCTGCACCTTCCACCGGCGGTGACGCCCTCCCCGAGAGCTTCACCATCGACACCTTCATCACCTGGTTGGAGGGCAAGGCCAGCGGCTCTGCCTCCAAGGCCCGCCGCCACGCTCGCTCTTTCTTGTAAGCGTTGAGCAAACACGCTGGGGATGATATGATTTGATGGATACCCTTCTTCTGAGAGAGACTACCTTTTGATGGTTCGTTCGTTGGATACGACGACTGTTTCGCTTCTTTTGTGTATATACACCCGTTTCTTGTAGCATAGCGCTTTGGTTATTTAACCGATGTTTACACTTTTATTGATCTACTTGAGTGTGCGTGATGTCTATTCCCCTTGTTCTTGCCCGTTCGATTCGAGAAGACCTCCTTCATTTCCGCATTACCCTCCTCCAAACCCACCAGGCGCATGAGACACCAGGTGTAAAGCAGGACTACAGCGTCCGAGTGCATGCACTCAGCAGTCCCTGTGTACTTTCGCATTCCTGCTCATGTCCGTGAATCTTGCCAACTTCAACGGCAACATCTCAAAGTGCTCCAAACTGTGGGTGTATCCACTGAGCTTCGCGCTCGAGCTTAGCATCGTCTTGCAAGGGACTTTGATGTGTAAATTGATTGGATAGTTGGTCGATGACTGTGTCTGTGTTTCGCGCGGTGATAGGATCGGTTGGCAGCGTATACGTCGGGAACGAGTTCGTCTCACTCCGGCGTGGCAGAGGGGATTGCGGCGGTAATGGAGGAGAGTATGCTGATAGCACAGCGTCCTAGTAGTCAAAATTCAGCGCGTGAACGGACGTAGCGTGCTTGATGATAGCCTGGAAGGTCGAGACGTCTTGCACTGCGGTGAAGTCGATGTCTAGCTTCTTATTGATCAGTGAGTGGCCACGCGTAAGGACCATGATAGCTTTTCGGTTGTTGTCGCGGCGGTTGTCGTGCTCGTTCTCCAGAGGTAAGTCACAGTTGTCCTGCCGTCCTTTATCCGACTGCGCTGGTCGCGTTGGATATCCAGCCAGAAGAGGCTGAGCATAACGAACTGCAGGTGCAGAAGCTGACTGGATACCTGGTTCAAAATGTGCGTGTCGCGGGGCTTGATGGAAGCGGGTAGAGTGCTGGGAGTCGCAACATAGGCGCAAGATGAGCAGCATATCGACTATGATATCGCATTTCCTGAGCGTAGTAACATGCTGGTACAGATAAACAAAGGAAGACTCATAGGGAGAATGACATGGAGAATAGCACAGTCTTATCGATAAGGAGCCAGAGTTGCGAAGACATATATCATGAGCATGGCATAGCACTGAAGATAAGCAAAGGTCAAATCAAGTCAAGTCATATATAAGCGAAGTCAAAGCACACTGAAGTCACAACAACAACAAACTCGAAAGTCACAGTCACAAAAGCCTTCCTCAAGGCAGTGCATAAAGCACTGCACTCAATGAGAGCCCACACTCTACCCCATCGCTGCGAAATGCGAAGAGGATTCGGTCTTAGCTCTTGCGAGCTAAGGTGAGGATCGCCGTATGCGAGGCGGAGGAAGCCTTACCGAGTCTGTACAGAAGCCGAGTTAGCAGATTCTTGGGGAAGTGCAGAAAGAAGAAAGCAAAAGCAGAAAGCAAAAGCAGAAAGCAGAAAGCAGAAAGCAGAAAGCAGAAAGCAACTATCTAAAGAGGCCCGGCGGGAGAAGGTGAGTTGGTGGTTTGGGCAGGGGGATCGGCTGTTTATATAGTGCGAGGGAGAGCCGCCAAGAGCCTGAGAGCACGGAGCTTCTTAGTCATGCTTTTGGGGGTCGTGCCCAGGTGCTGTCGGGGGAACACCGGGAGATTAAAGTCGTGGTGAGGGTGATTGCAAAGGGAAGGAGCGGGGGAGTGATGTGGTTGGCTGGGAGCGGACGGGGAAGGTACGTGTTGACGGGTCAGTGCGGCAGCAGTTTTGATATGACGTACGAGCAGAGATATGGCAGGCTACGAATTGCATTGATGATGATATTGATTGAAAAGACGGCATGTTATACTATGAGATACTCGCGACGTGATTCTGGCCTACATGTTATGACCTAGAACTGACGGTTACTACGCTCCGCAGCACCTCCTTCAGGCGGTGCCAGGCGCTCCAAGTGCCTCCATGCCAGCAGCTCTACCCACTTCTTGATAATCAGCTCCCAGTTCTCCTTGAGCTCGATGAAGGGCTTGTAGTTATTCAGTGCGGCAGCCAACACCGCGCCCTCATGCTCCAAATCAATACCGTGCCGAGTGAGTTCGTTCCCATAGTTCAACTGCGCGTACTCGTGAAGTAGTCTATCAAGAAGGGTATTGAGGTCTTCTTCAAGCTCATACGGGGTAGTCATTAGCTTGAAAGTGCCTTTAATTTGAGCGAGGAGTCCGCAGACGAAGGGGTTGCAGGCGAAGCTGGCCACGAGCGAGTTTGCGATACCCGCAGTGTAATGTCCAGCGACGCCGCCGAGGGCTACGGGGTCCAGGAGCTGGTCCTCGAACATAGTGTAGACGTGTTGTAAAATGACCTCAGCCTCCTCGCCTACGAACGCGATCAGGTTGTTCATGACCTCCGGCTGCTCGCGGATCTTGTCGATGCGCTCCTGGTCGTAGAACTCGTTGTCTAAACGGAGGTCTCGTGCGAGAGGTATAGGCTGCTCGAAGCCGACAATGCGGCGGCATGACGGGTGTGGGCATCGTACGAATTGGTCGTTGACGGCGTGGAAAGTCTTAGTGAGGCAGTCGCGGCAGTGGAAGTCGTCGCTCTCGTGGCAGGACAGGGCGTAAAGTGGGACTGTAGTCGATTCGCAGGATGCGCAGTTGTCGCCTGTGATACCCATGAGCTGGGGTGCTTGGGTGGAGGGAGTGGCCATTATGTTGCGGGTTCGATGTGTTGGGCTCTAGGTGTTGCGTTTGCGTCAAGACTGCAATGTTGGTTAAGTTCAGACTCGAGCGGATTTCGGAACCATCACAGGAAAGAAATAGACATAATTATATAGATCCGCCTACATTGCTTCGACCCAATGTCGAGCTCGGCGTTGACAATGCGACAATGGATGTGACGGCCATTATGCAATCTTCACGACGTCTTTGTTGACTGAGAACGAAGCCCAGCTTACGAAGAGACAGCGTTATGGCAAGATTGTCTAGAGGACATTGTGAGGGAAATGACGAGAACAAGCAATGTCGCCGCTGCGTTCAGAGACTTTGGTAGAGCTGCTGGCTGTTCTGGTCGTTTGATGTTGGAGACGGCAACATGGGATCCGCAGGTGCGAAAGCCAAGCAAATCAAAACTCAGAAGAAGTTGATAGACATGAATTATTGACGAAAGAGACAGCGCGTTGTGTGGAGAGATGGGTTGAGAACATGAGCCAGATGGCATGGCAGAAGGTGCGCGAGGCTACAGAAGTTCTTTCCTAGGCCGTAGAAGCCACTCGCCATTGATACCGTGGTTTGCGAAATCATTAGAGATATAGAACTTTAGGTGGAATGCATGGTGCACGATGGCTGGATGACGCTGTGCGCGACGTGCGACGTGCGGAGGGCGATCACGTGGTCGATGAATAGTCTGTTGCATGGAATAACGCTCCACAAGATTCAACTGCGTGATTAGAGATGCCTGATAAAACGAGCGCTACTTTCGAAAAGATGTGCGATGCGGACGAAGGTCTGATGTTGGCAACGAATTCCGCGGCCCCTCAGACCCCTGACATGGCAGCCGCGCTAAGATAGGACGAGATAAGTGCGTGACGCCATCGACCTCGGTGTCCGGCATAGCTCCGCGCAGCTGTCTCTTATCTCGACTTCCATCTTGCATGCCTCTGGCCAGGTGTGAAAGAATCCTCTTGTTTGTACATGCAGCTCCCGGCGAGCAATGAGAAGCCAGCGACAATGGCCGACGAAAGCACCCCGCTGATTCAGCGCGTCGATGTCCGACCCCATCGCGACCGATACCCACACCATCGCCTTCGATTCGTATGCACGACTTTGCTGAGCGCGACGATAATCGCCGGAGGACTTGCTGCCGTCTTTCTTTTCGCCTTTGCGCCACCCACTCAAGACGAAGTAGCCCCTGCATCACGATTTTCGGCATCTTCCTTATCGACCTCACAAATACCCGACGGATGGGCGCGAAAGACGGCCCTGGACTTCGAAGGCCTCAAGGCAGCGCTCTTGGAAACACCCAGTGCTGAAAAGGCAGAAGAATGGAGCAGGTACTACACCAGCGGACCGCATCTCGCCGGAAAGAACCTGAGCCAGGCTCTATGGACCAGAGAAAGATGGCAGGAATGGGGAGTCGAAAGCACTATTGTCGACTACGATGTCTACATCAACTACCCCAAGGGCCATCGATTGGCACTCATGGAGAAGATTGGCGACATGGAAGACGCGGCTGACAGCACGACAAAGCAAGAATGGAAGGTCAAATACGAGGCGCGACTGGAAGAAGACGTCTTGGACGAGGACAAGTCAAGCCAGCTCGCAGATCGCGTGCCAACCTTCCACGGATACAGCGCCTCGGGTAACGTGACGGCGCCGTACGTCTTCGTCAACTACGGAACATACAGAGACTTTGAAGAGCTACAGGCGGCCAACGTCAGTTTGGAAGGCAAGATCGCATTGGCCAAGTACGGAGGCGTCTTCCGCGGTCTCAAAGTCAAGCGCGCGCAAGAGCTGGGCATGGTTGGTGTTGCCATGTACACCGATCCTGGCGATGATGGAGAGGTCACCGAAAAGAACGGCGTCGCGACATATCCCGACGGACCGGCCAGAGAACCCAGCAGCGTCCAGCGAGGAAGCGTTCAGTTCTTGAGTAAGTTGTTACCCATCATTTTGTCGTGCCATGCTAACAATCTACAGGCTTCGCGCCAGGTGACCCTACCACTCCAGGCTATCCCTCGAAACCTGGCTGCCCTCGCCAGCCCGTCGACCACGCGATGCCACACATCCCATCTCTTCCGATCTCCTACCTCGATGCGCTTCCCCTCCTCAAAGCCCTCAATGGCCACGGTCCGAAAGCCTCATCCTTCAACGAGCACTGGCACGGCGGCGGTCTGGACTACAAGGGCGTGGAATACAACATTGGGCCTTCGCCAGACGACCTCGTGCTCAACCTGGTCAACGAGCAGGAGTACGTTACGACGCCCTTGTGGAATGTCATTGGAATCATCAACGGCACCATTCCCGATGAAGTCGTTGTTCTCGGCAACCACCGTGATGCCTGGATTGCTGGAGGCGCAGGAGACCCAAACAGCGGCAGCGCAGCGCTCAACGAGGTCATCAGAAGCTTTGGAGCTGCCATGGAGGCTGGCTGGAAGCCCATGAGAACAATCGTCTTCGCGAGCTGGGACGGAGAGGAGTACGGCTTGGTTGGCAGTACTGAGTGGGTTGAGGAATACCTGCCCTGGCTCTCTGGTTCCACAGTCGCATATCTGAATGTCGACGTTGCCACAGCAGGCCCGAACTTCAAGCTCTCAGCGGCGCCCTTGATGAGCGGTGTGGTGGAGGAAGTCGGTAAGTTTACTTTCATACCCTGTTACTGAGCCTAAGCTAACATCTACCAGCTCGTATGGTCATGTCTCCAAACCAGACCGTCGCTGGCCAATCCGTTTACGATGTCTGGGACAAGCGCATTGAGACGATGGGCTCTGGCAGCGACTTCACCGCCTTCCAGGATTTCGCCGGCATTCCATGTATCGACATGGGCTTCGGCTTTGACGCCAAGTCAGCGGTCTACCACTATCACAGCAACTACGACTCCTTCGACTGGATGAAGAAGTACGGCGACCCGACCTTCGAATACCATGCCACCATCGCCAAAATGTGGGCGCTCGTAGCAGCCAAGCTCGTCGAGACACCCATTCTCCAGCTGAATGCCACAGACTACGCGGTCGGCCTTCAGACCTACGTCGACGCCGTCAAACGAAAGGCCTTCGACGCTGGTCCCCCAAACAAAGACTCCAGCGAAGTCTTCCAACCTCTCGATGAGGCCGTCTCCCACTTCTTGTTCGCGTCCATCCTCCACGACGCCACCGCCGCTGATCTCGCAGCGCAATACGAAAACATCGGCGACATTCCCTGGTGGCAGCCCTGGAAGAAGGTGCAACTATACCTCGCTATCCGCGGCATCAACACGAAGTACAAGTACCTAGAGAGGAAGTTCCTGTTCCCGGATGGTCTTGACGGCCGAAGCTGGTTCAAGCACGTCGTCTTCGCACCTGGGAAGTGGACGGGCTATTCTGGTGCCACGTTCCCTGGTATCGTTGAGGCAATTGAGGAGGAGAGTGAAGAGGGGGTGCAGAGGTGGGTTGGCATTGTCAGTGAGGCTATTGGTAGTGCCGCGGACTGGCTGGAGGAGTAGGAGTTGGCGTGGACGTTCACTTTATACCCGCTGTAAGTAGGAATACGAGGATGCAAGGACACTACATGCCGCTCGTCATGCTGTGATACGAAGTTTGCTATACGGCGTGAGGCATACATGTGGCTTGGTGGTTGGGAGCTGGAAGGTACATGGTATATTCAACGGCATACACATCACTGGCACAGAGGAGATCAAGACGGCATGATATGGCGAGGAGGAAACGTTCTATTTAAAGTATTCAAATCGTATGGCCTAGGGCCCAAAGTTTCCGCCCGAGGTCATCTTCTTGTCCCCGAAGGGCAGCCACGGCGGCGAGGGCGCAGCGGGCGAGGGCGCGGACGAGGGGCGCGAGGAGGGGGGCCCGGGGGCACTATGCCTCTGTTTACATGTTAGCAGTGTTCCAATCAGGTATAGTGTGAGTGTTGTTGATGAAGGAGAGTAGATATGAAGACACTCTGCTGATACAGCTCCAAATGCTGAACTAGCAAAACAAGTGAAAGGAATATTACTTACGCTGGAAGTTGGCCTCGCGCGAGAGGGTCACCTCGTAGAGAGGGAGGAAGAGGGCCAGCGCGCGCCGGCAGAGGCGGATGGTGCGCCGAAGCGCCAGGTCTTCGTCGACACTCCACGTGCCGCACTGCACGTGCCGGCGGCGGGCGGCATGGGCGAACCTGAGCTAAAACTCCTATTAATACTGTATCCTCCTGGGTATGATATTGTATTGTAGAATAGAGCTGTGAATGTGTTGTAGCAGGTAGAAACTTACTTCGCGGCGGGCGAGGTGGATGCCCTCGGCGAGCTCGGAGGAGGAGACGGGCATGTTGGTGGTGATGATTTGGTTTGATTTCTATATATCTACGTTAGCTACATGTAACCAAATACTGCGAATTGAAGCTGAAATAGAAGGTTCAGAAGAATACATACGGATGTGGGTGTGTGTTTGGGTTAAGGAGCAAAAGTCAGTCAGAGACGCGGATTTGTACCTACCTACCTTGCTCCCCCTCCTCACCCTCACACATACGCTTTGGGAAGAGGAGCGGGGGAGCACTTTTCACCGTGAGAAGCGAGAAATTGCACGTCGCGCGGCGAGGAAACAGTGATGGTGCAGGTTTTCTCTTCCTTTGGATTTTCGTCCTTGGTGCGTTCAGTGCCACTTTAGCAGGCTCACCTTCACTTTTGCGGCACATGAGAGTTGAGGGAGTTCTAAAAAGGTGCAATCTTGATATCTACGCGAAAAGAACTAGAAGATGCTGTAGTCTGTGGCGTATACTGCGAGGTTCATGCTGCGACCCAGTCTTCCACACGCGCCATCTACCGAATACACCCCAATAGAACCCCCTCACAAGCTTCAACTCCAGCTCCACGTCGTCCTCGCGCTCCATCATACCCCCAACAAACCCCCAGTAGAACCGAAATGTAAGCTGCTACTATTGATGCCAAGACCATGATGAGGCTCAAGACACCCCTTGTAGCGCTCGCCTCAACTACCCATCTATGCTCTCGGAGAGTGTAAGGAGAGCACGAGGATGAATGAGGTATCTTGATCTTGCGACACGGCCTACCACCGTTCTTATGGAAGAAGTACGGTGGACTGTTAACGTGCCGCTGCGAAGTTGGACTACGATGAGGAGCCATGGTATCTGTTCAGTGTCAGTAAAGGGTAACTTGCAGTGATGAAGTCGAATGGAAAGGTGACTTACCTGGCAGGTTAGCTATGACAAAGTTAATATTTAGCCACTAGTTTAAACCTGACCGAGTAGGTTGAGCTCAGTCAAGTCTTACTACAAAGGGCAGATGTCACCGTCGAGAACGCCATGTAACTTGCCATAGCAAGTACGGAAAAAACATGGCGGAGGCTGTCGAATGACACCAGAATTTCTTCGGCGCGTGAGTGTGTAGCAGCGCCATGGGGAAGGCAGAAGCTACGTGCCCGTGCCGTGCTGATGTGCAAGTGCCAGCTTGTGAGGGCTGTACCGCTACGCATGACAACCTGCTGGGTGGCTGACGCGCGCCTTGTTCCTTCTCTTTCCACCTTGTGTTCGTAAGCTGGCGTTGCGGGGTGTTCGATTGAGGGAGACAGTGCGAAGGCATCGGGCGCGTTGCTAGGGGAGGTGCCGTCGTCGTAAGCGTGGCGAGACTGCTTGACATACATCTGGTCAGCATGGCTCGAGAAACTGTTCGTTTGGGGTGTATGGAGCAGAGAGGCATCAGAGTGGGGACGTAGTTTCTTCAATGAAGAGTTACAGACGTTCAGATACCGTTGTGGTCCCCGCTAACTCATCATCTGCCGATCGGGAAGAGGACAGGATGTAGACGTACCGTAGTCGAAGCAATCGCGCCATTCGATGTAACTCGCGTTTTGAGGATGGCGTCGATTCTCCAGTTAATCTCGCAGATGTCAGTGAAGTTCAACAACGGAGAGAAGCAGAAAGAGGGGGACATGTCTCGTCAGAAACGTAACCCAACGATTAGTACCCTCATGTCGAGAAGCGACCCTTGAACGATTCGGGAGTTGGGCGGTTGATCATCTTGCGAGAAAGTAGGGAGTGGACGTGCGCGTACGTACCTGATCTGATCGGTCAAGAAGCAGAAGTTGCTGAGGTTGTCAGCTGAACGCACCGTATAAACTCACTGCAGTTCTGTGTAATGGTTAGCGAATGCTCATCGAGTAAGGGAAGAGCGTGTGTGGAAAGGGTTGGGAAACGTCAGCTGGAATGAGTACGATGTTGTCATCAACCGACTCAGATGATATCGGTGGTATCATCATGGTATGGCCAGAGGTTCGGAAGGGATTGACTTACCCTTGTGGCTTCGTGTGCCATCAAAGCGGGCGGCAAAAGGACGATTTAATTGCTCTCTTCGTAAGTCTAGACATGGTGACAAGTCAGCGGACGGCAATGAATACAAAAGACGGATGCGGAGGAATGATGGCGTCGCTCAGTTGAGAAGATGAGACAAATTCTTCCTTGAAGCTGCCCAAGAACTCAAAGCTCTACCTAGGTAAGGCTGAGTTCCCGTGCAGGTTCTTCGAGATTTTTATACGATACATACGTTTGCATCATCGCGGTAGTGGGTAGGGGTATTTGGAGGGTACTTACCGGCATGAGATGCAACATCTGCGTTGGGACCTCTCTCATCGACTCCAAGGCTTGTCACTTAGGCGAAGAATATAGACTTGATAGAACAAGACTTGACTGCAGTGAGGAAAGCCGCTCCAGATCTTCACATCGATGATGCTTTCGCGGACCACTGCATGTCGTATGAGAAGAGGAAGTGATGGGCGCCATGTCTAGATGCCACGGAAGGTCAGCGAATGTCAAAGAGTAGAAACGAGAGACGTGGAGAAAGAAGCCGGCGCATCAAAGAAGATTAGTGCTGTCTCTTGGGACAGCTGCTTGAGAGCTCAAGGTTGTTAGGCCGAATTCCTTCGCAGCGTTCCTCGACGGATCAAAGAGAAGCGTTTTCTTTGAAACTAATCGGGTTGATATCATTGCAGGGGAGGGTGAGGGCAGTGGAGAGATAGAACTTACTGATTTGCAAACTGAAACCTGTAGTAACAGCTCGTGCTGATGCGAGTTATCGAGAGAGAACACAGTGCTTGGACGAGGGCGACTTAGCTGCTTCCCGTAAGGTGACAGTAAAGTATTCAGTCGAAAAGGACGAGTGCGTCGATACCTAGGTAGTCTCCCTTCTGGGGCGAGGTGCTGAAAGCGGAGGACTGCGAAGAGATGACACAGATCAATTAGCGAATGCCGAAAAATTCGAGGTAGAGTTGAATGGGACGAGCGATGTAATGGTTCAGACTGATCTGGAATCTTCAACATGTCCCCCTCCGGAGAAGCTAGAGAGGCTGCTGAAAGCGACCATCACCTAGCGACCAGATTATATAGGAGGGGCAGTTTTGTGGTAGCTCAGAGGTGTAATCATAAAAGTGTGACGAGCGAGCAGCGGAGGGGAACTTACCAATCCGAATGCGCACAAGGCACTTGTGTTCTCCATTGTTCGGAAGCGGAGAATATGGTAGTCTGAGCGGTAGTGCGATGCGACAGCCTGGCGCCGCTCGAGGTCGCCTCGAGAGACCTTGCAGAGAGGATGTGGTATACTAAATAGCTGTCAGCATACGATCTCAAAAAGATTTCCGGCGCAATGCGTGGGTATGCTGTCCATCAGAAAGCTTGTTCTATCATCAACTGCGAACCAGCCACAGAGTAGCGGTTCTACGTGTCTCAAAAAGTGTAGCGTCTGCCAACGGCAGGGATCATCATGGGCGGTGGGGGTGAGCAAGAAGAGGGGAGGACATACAGAGAGTGAGTACCCAAACGCCGAGAGACAGAGTCTGAATGTCAGAAGCTGCTGACTGGAGGTGACGCGCCCCTGGTGTGCGTCGTGGTCGAGTGACTGTTGTCGCTCCCATACGTGCGGGGGTTGACACTGCTATCTCAAAGAACAAGGAAGCTGTGGAAAAGAGTGACAAAGGTACTGATAATGTAAAATGGGTGGAAGAAGATGCAAGGGAGAATGAGATCATGGGGTGCGAGTGTGTTGTGGAAAAAAAACGGTGAGTAGGTGGGTAAGGACAAAATTGATTGAGCTTGTTGACGTAGCGACGACAGCACTAAGGCCACGCGCGTTTGCCTGGAGGGAGATTACGAATTGCGCGTCCCCAAAAGTGAAGGGGACCAGAGGAGACGCCCTGGCGGTGCAAAATTCGACAGCATCATGTGCACTGCTAGCTTGATGAAGGTGAGCCGTGAAGGACTTGAACGCAAATTGAGATTAAGTGTTGCGTACATGGCGAGCTTACCCATGCGAGTGCGCGCAATTGCGAGGTGACTTAGAGAATTTCAGGTCGAGGGACCTCCACGTTGCTGGGCTGGACCTATTGTGACTCGACTGGAATTTGCATGCTGTATACATAAACCATATTGAAAGCTTCTAGCACAATAGCAATCGGTGTAGCCTCCTGCTGAAGGTCTGATGTCTATTGTTCGAATCTGTTGCTGTTGACGTGTTGCGCTGGCCCCAGTCCTATATCTTCTCCTCGCTGCTGGACTTGACCGAACTCCAGATCCACCAACTCCTCATACCGTAAGTTTTGAATCCCAGTTATCGTTGAGATCGTGCTACACTGCATGAGTATCATGATAATCAAGGCTGACAATTGCGACAGACTCAACAAAACCTCATCAACAACCTCAAAACCAACCCCACACCACCCAAACCATCATCACATCACTATGGACAACAAATCAGCCTCCTATGCGCTGGCCCGGATGCACTGGTACTTGGGAGTCGCTGCGCGTGCGCGAGAGGAAGTTCCGGCCAACATGGGCCTGTCAAGGGTCGCGACCAACTTCGCGTACAACTACCTCCAAATGTACTTGAGGAGGATGAACGAGGAGGAGAAGGAGGAGCAAGAGAGGGAGCAGGTTGCTCGCGCTGAGGCAGAGGAGGCCAGGCGCCTGCAGAACGTGAGTATTCCCATCTTTGTGTGCTTTTGGCTCGTCAATCCAAAGTTGTCACAATGCTGACTTTCTACTTCTAGTTCTGGAATCGTCTTCGTCCCGCCGCCCGCGACCGCGCCTTTCGCCGCGCCTTCCTCCGCACAAAGCTGCAAGGCCGCCACCGTTAATTCGGCATATATGTTCTGAGAGATCTGGGTTCGGAGCATAGCGAGGGCGCTGGGGCGTTGGTGTAGATACACCAAAATAAGACACGATTCTGCACTTTCTCCATCCAATTCTTGTAACATCCTGGCGTGACTCAATCCACTGACGTGTTCCAGAGCTTCTGGCACGATATGATTTGCGAGCTACTGAGTACTCTGATACTACAAACAGCCCGCCAACAAAGCCACTTGCGGACGACATGGTCGTTGCGGGGGGAGCCATATTATGTGAAGCAGCAACGTAGCCCTCCTGTCTCTTCTTCAAGTCACTGGCAAGCCAGATAACGCGATGAAAAGAAGTAAAGGGTATTCAAAAATTGAGTCTAGGACTGAACCCAAAGGCAGTCCCGGACCACAGATGGATGTAAGCTTCGGAAACGTCCTCACTAGCTAGACATCGCGCAAGGCCGAGGCAGCGACTTGTTTGTTTCAAAAATTGGTGACGACAAAAGTAGTATTCTGGCGAAGGAAGATAGAGGCGGCAGCACTTGATGGACCCAGAAGCGCACGGACGTTGATCTGAGTGCGGCAACCTGGGCGGCTCGATACGTCACTGTAAATTTCCACGGCCAATGTCCCAGATTGCTCCCGAAGATAAGCCATAACAGAGACCTTTCAGACTATAACAACCGAGCGTCAGATCACGTGAGCCCTGGGACGCCAAGCGACAGGCCAGTATATAAACCCCTCATCCCCCGTCCCTCCTACTCTCGCACCAGCAGCTTAACACCTGCACCGCATGCATATATTCGTATATGTGAGGAGTCTAGCGCGATTGCGTCCTTGCTTCTCGCGCGCGTTAGCTGCTCACTTTGCATGTTTTTCTCCTCCAATTTTTACATCCAGCTGGTGGGTCACTGGGCTTGCTCATACTCACTGGCACAGTGTCGCCAGTATTGCACTACTTCTGGCTGACGCGACCTTTTTCATTGAGTCTTCTCGCTTGCGAGTTGCTTGAGGAAGAAGTTCTTCCTTCGATTGCATGATATCAGTCACTGACATTCTCTGATCTATTTGCGTTAACTGCTGCTATGTGAATGCAACAACACCAATACCCATGAGATATTAATTGGAATTGTGACAATCTGAAGTTAGCTGGGATGATGAGATGGCTTCGCGAAGCCTCGCAAGTGTCGTGTTGACAGCACTTCGTGGTGTTACATCCAACGGTGACGTGTCCAGAACGCCGTGTCAACAACTTTGAGCTCACTGCCAACTTCGCGTTACTTGATGATGTGCGCAAGCGTTGACGCGTACCATTTTAATCTACTCAGGCCGTTACCGTTGCTGACGTCCCACGCAGCAGCCTGCGCATCCAACTGAGCCTCCAACAGATCGGCTGAACGACTTCTCTCCGCGACCGATCGATCATCTCCGAGAGGAGGGCATTTTGGGGACTTTGCATCCAATTCTGAGACGACTTCGTGAACGGTGGGCGGGAATATGCCAGCTTTGCATCCAGATGGCCTGGCTAGTCCAAAACTGCGCGACCAAGGTAGCTACTCCGATTTCGAAAGGATGGAATTTGGAGTACAGCTGCGTCAGAGCGTGCCAAAATTATGAGTCTCGAATGTATTCTATGTGCGAATATGCCCAGTATACCAGACCCTGGGGCAGTGCGCTCGCGCCAGTCGGTCCGCGCTAAGGCCCCTACCGCGGCCATGGTCTTGCCTAAGGTGCCGTCATGCTAGACTTGCAACAACATCATCACAAGCCGCATTTCAGAGATAAAAAAGCCAAAACGTAGCTCATAGCGAGTTCTATTATCCACGACATCGTTACCACGCTTGACGCGCGGATGGTGTTGGGATTCGTCAAATGACGTAGTTTGTCTTGACAGTCTCTGACAGCGGACTGCCTCACTCATGATATTGATAAAGCAGCGATGAACGCAATTGAACTTCTCGAGTCTGAGCCAAATTCGGAGCTATTGAGTGCCTATGGTCTTGCACGATAACAGGTAGCACTGAACCAGCTTTTCTTAAAGAAAAGGTCTCTCACAGTCGCACAAGGACCATGGCACACAAGGATCAACGAGCTTGTTGGGACTCAGTGGTATTGGAGCATATAGTCTATCTGAAGGCACTCCGGCTATGCCCATCGGAGCAGGCACCGCAACCCCTATTCCGCACGATGCTGTCTTGCCATTCAACCTCCGCCTCAAGACACGATGTCTGGATGCCCACTGCAGCAGGCCATCTCCTTGCGCAACTTTGCCCAACCGTGAACCGTTGTTTCCCTGAAGTACACCGACCCGATTTATGGCAACGAACGATCGCGGAGGGGACATGTTGTCGAGGTCGAGTGCGAGTGGGGACGTCGAAAACGCGGGAGGGCGACATAGATCCTAGAGCTCATGCAGTTATCCGACAGTATATAGCCAAGAGAATACGTGCTTACCTCTTGTTGATGTTGGGGACGCTCGACCAGTATCACGAGCTTCATTTGGTTTCGCCTCGAAAGGTTACTTATCTTTGGCGGCACTCAACGCCAGAAGCTTTGCCAAAGTCCCAACTATCCGCTCGCACAGATAGCCGCATCGGCATACCACTGTCCTCGCCTAGCGCGCAGTCAATTAAGACCAGTTGCCTAGCAAGTATACCGTCCTCGTACCCAGCAACAGGCATTGAAGACGGTATGGGTAGCCTAAGCCAAAGGGGGAGACCCGTTACAGGTACGTGAATGGGTGGTAGGGGCGGTTCTTCTTCATCGTCGTTGTCATCCTCCTCTTCCTCTTTCCTCCCGCGGCTTACGAGCCTACCGGGAGTAGACCGTCCTGAAGGCCAGATCGATGCGGGCACGGAGTTCCTCCTGAGCAGACATTAGTTCACCGGATGAAGGCTCAATCAGACTCGAAGAACTTACTTGGCTCTGTGACATGAGCCACTCCATGTTCTGGATCTCGCGCTCCAAGGCGAGATCGATCTCGATGCCCAAGAGGATGAGGCTGCGCTCAAAGCTCCGCTTCACGATGCGGGCTGTGCGGAGCTCCAGCCAGTTCCACCTGGGCGAGACGGCCAATCGGGCGATCTTCGCGTCGTTGTTGCGGATGTCCTGCTCAAGACCGTCACGCTCCGCAAAGAGCGTGGAGGAGAGGCGGGGACGGACGATGGGGGCAGGGGCAGTGGTGGTCATGTTGTGTGTAGTGGTGGTGATGTGTGTGGTGGTGGTAGTGGTGACTAAAGACTTCTGTCAGCTACTTGATCTCAAAGTGATCAAAAAGAAGAGGATACTCACTTTTGGTATGGAGTGTGTTGGTTGGGGAGCTGTCTTCGACGCGGAGGAGTTATCAAGGCCAAACGCCGCCAGCGCAGCACGTGCCCTGCGCGTATAAATTTGCTCCTCACCAGGCTGCCTTCCTCCCCGGTCACCTCCACTACACCAAGTCACGTCGAGCTTTTTTCTCACCCCAAGTGACCACGACGGCCAGCGCCAAGCGCTACAATACTACACAATACCAAGCTGAGTCTCCCCTTCCTGCCCCCTTCATCCACACGCTGTAGCGTCATCGCTACTCGCAAGCGCCCCAAGATGACAGTTGTAGTTGCTGAAGGAAATCCCTAATGATCAACTAAACACTTGGATACCTGAGGGCGCTTCACTCCACTCCTCTACCCCCTCCTCTCATGATCACGGTTAACGCCTCTAGTCCCCCCATGCGACACTCTGCTGTCGCACTCTCGCCTTGGGCGCTCGACTCCGACACTGTCTCCTTCCAAGGATCTCAACGAGCTAAGTCTTCCCCATCCCCTTCCCAATCCTTGCACACTGGAGGGCTTTCGACCGACACTGTGATGACAAACCACTGTTGTTTTCAACGCTCAGTCCTGGGGCATTCCTCCTGACGATGCGGAAAAAAACCGAGCCTTGTCTGACAGTGTCAATTTCCTTACTCGCTCGCAACTCAGTAGAACTTTTTTAACTCAGCACAGGTCTTCTTCAACGACAACAACAATGTCTGAAAGATGGTTGCGCATGGATAAAGGCGGAAGAACAAGGATGGCATTGCGATGGTGGGACAAAGAACGGCAATATCCAAATGAGCCTGAGATCTCAATTCTCAGGTTCAATGGTAGATCGCCTAGATTTAAGTGACAACTGAAACGGCGCGTGATCTGACTTCTTCTATCGTCAGATCCAGTCGATAGTTACCTACATTTTCCACTGTAACTTCTCCAAGTCAATCTCGAGCTTTGTGCTCGTGCTCTCGTATGTAGTTCAAATTACAGCATGTTTCCATATGATACACATCTTACAGCCAAGCATCTTGACCTTATAGCTTGCGGTGAATCATGCGTAGCCTTGATGCTGGGCTTGTTGGTGGCCTTCAAGCGAGTAGCAGCCAACGATAATGCTTTTCAATGACGTCATTGTTTACCTGGGAACTTGCGTACATCACCGTGGACATCACTGCGCATCGTGGAACAAGTCGCGAGAGCGACACATGGCAAGACCGAATTGAGCAGCAACATTGATTAAATATCTACATGCGCCACCACTTAAACCGCGTTACCTGCGCATCGCACCAAGTATTCTGTACCGTACGAAGTGACCCAAATCATCTAAGCACATGCGGCTCATCATCTGATGACTGCAAGCGACTCGCCCTTGTGACTCCCATTTCTGGCACGGGCGCGGTTATTCCGTTCATGTGGTCGGCCGAAGATGTGTCGTTGACAGAAGCGGCGCCGTGGGCATCAGGGTGGAGAGGAAGCCCGCCGCTGCAGAAAAGTCGGGTTGGTAAGGGCCTTGTTCCGCGCTGTAAATGTCTCCGTAGGTATTCTGCGATATCGAAGTACAAAAGACTCTGGATGTTGATGAGGGATACCGCAAACAGATCACGCAACTCGCGATCGGAGCATCTATGGCAAGCTGCCCGTGCCGCATCGAGGAAGACGTTCGTGCTGAAGTTTGCGCCGAGGTTGGGGCGGAAGGCATCATCCGATCACGCTTGAGCACATGTCCGAACATCATCTTTCCGACGACATGTCTTTGCCTTCCCGCACCACCAACGTCTCGCCAACACCCAATCATTCAGCCACCCAGTATATGCAACAGTCAGCTCGTCGCGAAGCCTCGTAGATTGTGTAGGATTGATTTGCTGACAGACGCGCGCGCGCAATGCGAAGGGAGAGGTCGAGACTGGTCGTGTCGTGACTGCTGTCGAAGCTCGCTAGCAGAGGGGAGCAGAATCGCCGCGTAGTGATGTGAATGAGGTTGTCGCGGTTTGCTGTAAGCATCGAGGTTCGAAGGTTTGGAGCAAATGATGCTCAAGTCGAAATGAGTTGGCGTGGTTTGGGTCTTGGTGGAAGCTGGAGGTGATACCTGACCTTTGTCTTCGGCTCACGAACGTCAACAGGACGTCGCGGCAGTTGAGGGCTCTTAGCACCGGTGGACAAGTCCGGTGAGCGACCGACCCTACGCCACGGGGGCCCTCCTCTCGGTCGTACTCCCAGGCAAGCAAGCCCTGCTTCCCATCTCCATACGAGGACACGATCTACCCAGTTTGGGAGACCGAACGACGCTGTCAGATGTTTGCGAGGAACTTACATTGCCCGGGAGCGAGTTAGTATTGGCCTTGCCATTTCTCAAGGATCTGCCAGTCTGCGTTCCGGCCCAATGGGCGTACAACTTGATGCAGCATCTCCCCGGTCTGTCGCTGCAAGCGGACTTGGTCTTGAATAGTGAGCTCCGTCTCTCTATCCAAGACATATTCATCCCAGGGAGTGAGAACCGCCCATTCAGCGCCAAACTGGATCCCAGTTGGATCGAACACAAAGGTCTTCTTGTTCTCCAGGGTGATCTTGAAAGCGCAGTGGAGGAGGTGTCCCACTTGCTCGCCCATGTCGTATTTGAGCTCTTCAATATTCGCGATCCAGTCGTGCTTTTGGAGCCCAAATTCCAGATCGGCTTCCAACTCCACCAGGCTCATCTCACACCATAGCGCCAACAGATTTGCCCTCTGCCAAAGGGCATCCTCAGACGCCGTCGCCTCTCCACCCAGTGAGGGTAGAGGCTTGCCCTGGGCAACCCACCTCCCCCGTTGCTTGTGCTCGAGTTTCTGCTGGAGCTCACAGCACCACCGACCGAGGATCGCCTCGCAACTGCTGGCTCGTTCGTCGTGGGCTGCACAAAAGCCCGTTCTGTCGTCGGGAATGACTTGCGCGCAGGTTCGACAACGGGTGCCGCTGAAGAGGAAGGTGCTCGTGGGCGAAAGATTCGAAACGATAGCCATCGTGGTGTTTGATGGGTAGTTGGATAACTGTTATGATGCCAAAAAAGATGTTGGTCAAGATTCAGCTTTGAGGCGCGGCAAGATGTGAGCTTGAACAGCTGCTATTGTCCATAGTAGACAGTCGTATTCCCCTCGAAATCCTGAATAGACCCTGTAATACTCACGCTCACTACAAGTCCGCATCTCTAACTCCCTCTCACTCAGGCTATTGTCTGCCATATCAGGAAACATGGATCCTGACAGGTCCAATCACAGCGGGAGTGGACAACGTCATACGACTAAGATAGGCTGATTAAGTATGCGTTGATATGGCTAGGAGTTGTCCGCGTAGATAGAGCTGTGCAACATTACACGTCGTATGCTAATGTACCAGTCCTGGTCTTCTGCCAGAAGATGCAGCGACGTATAACTTCATACTGTAGGTGGCAAGCATACTGGACTGTCGGAGTTCTGTCGTGGGTAGCTTGTACGTATCCTCCTCAGCGAGGTTGGTTGCACGTACGATTAGTAGGTTTTGGTGTTCTGCTTAGTGAAGACACAGGCCAGCTGAAGTTGGGTGAGTCGCTACATCCACGCTAGGATGCTCAACACCGCCCTTCTACACAAACTACGTTCCATGTCAACCTGGGCGTTCCGCCTCGCATCAAATCACAAGACTTTGTTCGCTTCCCATCGCAATGGGTGTACGACTCTACGCAACGCCGTCGCCGTCGCGCTTCCCGACGATGCGTTTTCCCCGCCGACGAAAAGCCGTCGACACGCCTGGCGCCCGCCACGAGCTACCATACCTTTCAATCAGCACTGAGCAGACTCAGATTGGAGATGCAGACATGCAAAAACGTCAGGCGGGTCGCATCCTCATTGCAAAGGAACGTTGCGCCTGAAATTTCACGTCGCGTATGCAGCAACGGACATGGCGGGACATGGCGACCACCACCACATTACGATACGACGAATCGCATACCCGTCATATGAAAGGCTTCATGGGGGACAGTTTGCGCTTTTCCAAAAGGAAATTGGAGTCGTGATGGTGGAGCTACACGCCGTCGCATATCTGTGAGCCAAGGGCAGGACATGACGCCAACCACAACTTCACATTCCGACCAGTCGTATAGCCATTGTATACCCAAGTCGATTACGATTCGATCCCGCTTTTCAGAAATGCAATGGAATCAAATGCTGTGGAGTTATGCACCGTCGCGCAAACCCACCTTTGGGAAGACAGGGTCTCACGAAGGCCCTACAACACCGAGTTGATCGATGAGGCTTGGCAGGAGCTTTCTGAGCACCAGAGAAACCATACGCGAGGTAGTCTGGTCGCTTCGCAGTACGGTGGTAGACGGCGCGCTGGCCGTCTCCTGTGGCTCCAGGCCATCAGGCACAAGTTGGTAAGCAACAAGGCCGCACGACCTTGTGCAGACTTTCGCTGACATCAAGTACCTAACCAGATAGTCACTGCGGATGCGCGAGACCGTAGGCCGACGCGCCGCCTGCATTTCGCTGGCCGAGCCCTCAGGCCAGCATTCTACATCGACGAGACGTCCGACTACTGCCTCACGAGCGCGCCCCTTACGAACCCGAACGATCGATGCGAACCTACTTGAGCTACGAGGGTGGTACCATGGTCGAGCGAGGTACAATCTATACGGTCTTGACGGCATTGGGATGAGGAGCGAGATCCAAGGGCTACGCTCGCGTTCGACGAGCATAAGGATCACGTCTACAAGCGGGTTCGTATCACAGGGCAAATGGTCACGTCGAAGAAGGATGAAGCGGGAGAGGTGCAGATACGAGTCTGGGAATGAGGGAAGGATAAAGGAGAAGGGCGGAGGTTGGTGACAGGGGTATGAGCGAGCAGGATGGCATGAGTCAAGAACGACGACGATGACGACAAAGGAGGTAAGCGTCAGAGCTGGGCAGAGGCCGTTGGAGGGGGAGAAGGGAGGGGTCTGCGAAAGAGTACAACTGACATAGCCAGGAAGCCACGAAGAGCCGCAGCTCACGTCGAGACGAAGCCATCCCACCACACTCTTTACATCCTCACCGCGACCATCATGTCCCTCCTACCTCGCACGCTCTCCCACCTACCAAACCACACGCCGCCGCCCCTCGACCCGCCACCCCAACTCCGCAAAGTCAAAACCTACACGGCGCGGACACAGCAACTCCAAACAACCCCGCCCCATAACACACGAGCAATCCCAGGGCCTCAGCGAGGAGTAGGAAGGTGCGGCTATGCGGCAACAAGACTTCTGATGCTGAAGCTTGTGAAGGGAGGTAAGGCGAGTATCTGAACACTTTTCGGGATCGGCTGGGGGAGTGTGGGGCCAGGACATAACTATGAGGGGTGATGATGTGTAGAGTGGAGAGCAGAAGAGCGTGGAAGGCTGTTGGGTTGCGATGGAGAGGTTTGGGTAGGAGAGAGGCTGTGAGACTTGGGGATGGTGGGACAGGGGCGTGCTAGGAGAGCAAAGCAGAAGTGGAATACACGGTGCCATTGGCGACCGGCCTCGCAAAGGGCAGAAGGACTGGATGTGCTGGATGGTATGAACGCGGTGGATAAGGATGAAGAGGGAATAAACAGGGCGCTGGGAGACTGAGCTCAGTCGAAGGCATAAGGAGATACTGCGAGGATGTGAGGGATTGATGTATGCAACAGAATCAGAAGAGAAGGCAGTTGAAGAACCGAGGGCGTGATACTTTGGCATGCTGAGAAGCAGGGTAAGGGGCTGAAAATGAGGAGAGTGCAGCATCACGAACATAGGCATGGTAGTCATAGGGGGTCATGCGGTCGCATGCGCAGCGACTCGCGGCCTATCGTCAAGCTTGGAGGAGCATGAGCTGGAGCGTTAGTCATACCTGCAGTTAGCATGGAATGAAGACTTCTGGAGTCGATCGATCAAAATGGCTGTGAGCTCAGGCATCCCATATACCGTGTCTTGAGCTGGAGAAAACCGTAGCATCAGAATGATGCCGGACAAACTTCACATCAAATCATATGCATGTCTCCCGACCTCGGAGACTCCCAAGATAGCATGATGGGCTTGGCCAGATAGCTGGATCTTGGAAATGCAAAACGACGTCATGAACAAGCCCGTGACCATGCCCGGTGATTACGCCTACTTTGCCAAAAATGTCTCGCTGTCGTGGTTCTGTCGTTCTTGCTTATGGGTTGCAAGCTTCAGGTGTTCGATGATGAGGCTCTTTAACGACACTCCTGCAACAGCGGAACGTCTTTGAAGGCATGCACGTCTTCAGTCATGGTAAGTCTGCGAAAGGGGCTGGAAATCCCACATTTCAGCGAGTACAAATGTTGCGGTTGCTCCGCCATCTCGTCACACACAAGTTGCTTGGACGGACTTAGAGCAATTGCGGAGTTGGAGACCGCCCCGTCTTGAACATCAGGAGCGCGGGTGCAGTGGCTTGCCCGCGGCCATATCACTTCCTCCATGCACACAGCTTGTACTGCATTGCAGCCGCCGTCTCGTCAAGCTACACTGCAGCAGCTGTATGTGCTTGCAGAGCAGACAAAGCTGGACCTTGAGGCCTTGCTGTCGCCATCAAAAGGTCCGTATAGTATTTGCCATAGCAAACTCAGCACTGCATCGCCGTGTGCGACCATTTGAGGCCAATCTTGATAATCGGCTGGGACAGCAGCTCCTAACGACGGTCACCATCGACGGCATCTCCTTCCCTTGCTATCGCGCTCCTTCTGCGAGGCCGTCTCTCATTTGTTGTGGTCCGTGCGCAGGTAGCGGGTGAGTTCGCCTCAAGGTGAGACTTGTTGACCGTCTTCCACCTCCCCACCACCGACTTCATCACACTCCCCAATGCCGCAATTTTTGCTGTGCTTCCCCTTCTTCATCTTCTTGAGCCCCTCGTGTCGTCCTCGCACAACTCCTGACACCCCATCGGCGATGCTTTCGAGCTTGCCGCGGGGTAGGACGACGACTCTGGGTCGGACATCGCTTTCTTTCCCGCTTCGGCGACGAGGAGGCGACCTTCTCTGGTGCTAGACGCACGCAAGACATCGCGGTATGTGCTCACTCCGCTCCTGATTGCTCGCTGTTGACGCCGCCGCCTTCGCCGGCCTGGTGTCGACCGATGCAGCTCCTCAGCCCCTCCTCTGCCACCGCTATACCAGCTGCGGATGGCTATGCCTGATCATTGCTGACAACATCGCTAGTCAAGACTTCATTCCAGGATTGTCGCCACTGGCTGAACACCTGAGCCTGTACGGACGAACGCCGACTACTACACTCACTTCTCGTCCTTACAAAATATTCGCACAGGCCAGGTGTTCAGCCCAGCACCTCTCACAAAGTGCCTCCCTTGGCCAGGGCAGTGAGTATTACCCAGTCTACCGCTTGTGACCATTGCTGACCACATCGCTAGGCAAGACTTCATCCCGGGATTGTCACTGCCGGCTGGACATCTGGGCCTGTACGGACGAACGTCGACCACCACACTCACTTCTCGTCCTTACAAAATATTCGCACAGGCCAGGTGTTCAGCCCGGCACGTCTTGCAAAACGTTTTCCTTAGCTGGTAAGTCGAAGTCCCGATGCCGTCCATGGTAGACCTGCTTGTGCAACGCCGTGCTAACGTATGAGTGCTCAGGCACAACAGCGAACATACACGCCTTGCTAGCGTTGCTAGCAAGTGGGCCAATAGCTTCCGTTATCAACCAGGTCCTGTCCGTCGACACGGAGGAAGTCGCCTCTGGTGATAGTCGCCAGCTATCACTGGGGGCGCAAGGAGTTTTCAAGACGACAATAATCCGATCGTCATATCTCCACTGCCGCCAGCCGCGGTATTCGGCGTTCGGCACAGCGAAATGATGGCGCCCGGCGGCGTTCATGCTCAGTAAGTCCAACCAATCTTCAAGGTCTTCGGGTCATGCTAATCGCTCCAGAAGTCATCGAACAGGTCACCGAGACCATCATCAAGACCACTCACGATGCACGTCAACGCCATTGTTGCGCTGGCGCTGCCGCTACTCGCCGCGGGCGCGCACATCGGACATCGACACAGTAAGTCGCCGAAGTCCTGGCGCACCTCGTCCATAGGCCAGCGTTATGTGCCCTAGGCCATGCGCTGTCAGTCATCGAAGTCCTTAAGTCGCTGAAGTCCTAGCGCACCTCGTCCATAGGCCAGCGTTCGAATGCGCTGTAAGTCGTCGAAGTCCTTAAGTCGCTGAAGTCCTAGCGCACCTCGTCCATAGGCCAGCGTTATGTGCTCTCAGCCATGCGCTGTAAGTCGCTGAAGTCCTAGCGCACCTCGTCCACAGGCCAGCGTTCGAATGCGCTGCGAAAAAGTCATTCGCCGACCCCCGCCAACATGTGCACCAAGGTCGTACACAAATAGGGCTGCGGCCACGAGATTGCTGAGAAGGCAGGATGATGTAGTTCTCCCAGACGTGGCCGCTACCAATCTCGTGGCCGCTCCCAATCTCACCCGGCAGCATGACACAGCAACAGCAGCACCACGATGGCAGCCAGCAGCAGCAGCAGCAGCACTCGCATCACCAGCATCAGCACCCAAGTCGCCGAAGTCCCGGCGCATTGCCACCCATGGGCACAAGTCGTCGAAGTCCCGGCGCATTGCCATCCATGGGCATAAGTCGCCGAAGTCCCGGCGCATCGCCATCTATGGGCACCAAGGTCGTACACAAACGTCACTCTTTCGCTCCTTCCTCTCCAGATGGAATGTACGTTCGTCTGGACTCAGCCATTCGCCATCTACGGCGTGGACGGTGCCTTTGACCCTTCCTTCGACCCGAACAGACAAACCTACAACTTCTCCCAGACGTGGCCGCTACCAATCTCACCCACCACTAAGTCGCCGAAGTCCCGGCGCATTCCGTCTATGGGCCAGCGTTATGTGCTTTCAGCCATGCGCTGTAAGTCGCCGAAGTCCCGGTGCAACACCACCTATGGGCATCCTCTTCCACGGAGCCACTTGGACTTTACGCACTTTAATCATCGGCGACCATTTCGATTCTTCAGCGAGACTGAAAGCGGCCATAGACGGGTCGAGCAGCGTTCGAAACTGCCTACGTCTGCAATAACACGATGACCGAGCCGGTCAAACCCAAGGGTCGAAATCGACTTCCATATCCCAATATGGCAGGAGTAGGAGCAAGAGTGGGAGACTATCAGTGCAAACCGATTTTGACCAAAACATCACGGTCAACATGCATGCCTGGATGGCGGTCTCCAGAGCCGTATCCAGGAGTAGGGCTGGTGCCCAAGCCCAGCGCTGGAACTTATACTCACACCCCTTTTCTGATCATCATTTGCCCATCTCTTCGTTGGTAACTCCAGCGGAGAGCACAACGATCAGCTACTGATCGATGGAAAGAAGAGAGGAGAGA